>JAJAQA010000025.1:717500-965000 GCA_021464565.1 Rutilus rutilus | reverse complement strand
TGCTTGCAAATAGCCAAAAAAACTCAGAATCTTTCTTCTTCAACCTGGAGCCTGGTTTCGCCGTGGATTCACACAAACAGAGTGGACAACGTGGAATTATCCCCTCTCGCTGTCTCTTTGCCGCACGTGTGGTGGTCCAATCGACTTCCCGGACGCACACGAGCAGTGTGTGCTGTGTCTGGGTCGGGCCCACACAGAAGCGGCGCTCGAGGGATCAGGTTGTCGAGCCTGTGAGGAACTTCCCATCAAGATCCTTCGCGTAAGGCTGGCCGTTACCCGTAGCAGTGGCCTTATGACTCCTGTCTCTCCTCCGCCCGCCGCCGTCGAGCCGCGGACCGGGAGACTGCAGAAAGCTCCGTCAATGGACTCTGTTGAGGAGTTAGTGTCGGCCCAACGCCCACGCCGCCCTCACGTGTCAGAACCTCTCACCTACGCTGAGGCTAGTTAAGGCCCTCCGAAGACAGCGCGGGAAATTGTCTCTTTCGGATATGGTGAGGACGCCATCCCGGCCTCGCTGGATGTGGAGCTCATGGCTATCCTCAGAGGCAGTGGCGGACCTGGAGCTGGACTGGGCAGCCCACAAAGAACAGCCGTCTAGGAATTGGATGGACGGGTCCTTCCTCTGTGCGGGCCGCCAGGCGGACGCCCCGCAGAGACCCGCGCCTCTTTTCCCTCATCTCCACGAGGAGCTCACCATCACGGTCATGGCGCTCCCCTCACTCAGCCCGAGCCAGTGGAAGGGACGGAGAAATTGGGTTACACGCGACCGCCTCCCGTCGAGGACGCCGTCCATTCACAATACACTAGCCCTCTTCGTTCAAGGCAGAGCCATCCCCTTGAAAACATTTCAGAGGCTACTGGGTCTGATGGCAGCCGCAGCCTCCGTCTGCAGACTGGGCTTGCTGCACATGAGACCTCTGGTTGCAAAACCGAGTGCAGTCGCAGGCGTGGAGAGCGGGGACAGAACGCCTTATCATAACACGTTCATGTCTCGAGACTCTGGCACCTTAGTCCGGCACGACCATGTACGAACAGGGTGCTGCTATGGGCAGAGTGGTCAGGCGGGTAGTGGTCACTAACTGTGTTGGCTAACTGGTGTATTGACAAACGGGAAGACCCAAAGGGTTGTGTTATCTCCACTATTCTGACCTTCCTGCAGGAACGTCTGCACGCTGGCAGTTCAGTTCAGTTCGAGTTTATTTATCCCTTAGGAAATTGGTTTTGCACAGGTGCTGCACATCACAAAAAACACTCACATAGCAAACACTCACATAATAAACACTCACATAGCAAACACTCACATAATAAACACTCACATAGCAAACACTCACATAATAAACACTCACATAATAAACACTCACATAGCAAACACTCACATAGCAAACACTCACATAGCAAACACTCACATAGCAAACACTCACATAATAAACACTCATGATTACAGATTATTTAACATTAGAATAGCAGTTGGTATGAATGAGTTCTTAAACCTCCTTGTTCTCCCTCCCATTACTCTATATCTACGTCCTGATGGAAGAATAACAAACTCTTTGTGTAATGGGTGTGTTGGGCAATTGAATATCGCAAAAGCTTTTTTGACAACACGTCCTTTAAAAATGTCCTGGGGCAGTATCTGCTGAACTCCAATCACTTTCGAAGCAGTCTTTATCAGTTTGATTATTCTGTTTCTGTTGGACAGGCTAATACAATCAAACCATACAATGTCACAATAAGAAATTACAGATTCAATAAAACTCCGATAAAACAGTGTCATTAACACTGAGCATACTTTAAAAGAGTTCATTTTTCTTAAGAAAAACATACGCTGCTGAACCTTTTTACAAATGGCATCTGTGTTAGCATTAAAATTTAATTTATTATCAATAACTGTACCCAGATAACGATATTCATCCACAAACTCAATATCTCTTCCATTTATGACAGTAGGAGAGACTGAAATGGCAGATTTTCCAAAATCTATGATCATGTCTTTGGTCTTTGATATATTTAGATTTAGGTTACATTTTGCACACCAGGAGACAAAGTCCTCCACCACTGGGCCATGAGATGTCTCCTCATTTACAAGAAGACTCACAATCACAGTATCATCCGCGAACTTTAACATATACCTATTGTCAAATGTGCTCCTACAATCATTAGTATACAAAATAAAAAGAAGAGGGGAAAGAACACACCCTTGAGGCGAGCCAATAGAAGAACATAATTTGGAAGAAAGCAGACTGTTGACTCTCACACACTGGGTTCTATTTGATAAAAAATTCACGATCCATCCTACTAGATTAAGATCAAGGTTAAATAATCTAACTAATTTTTCGGCTAATACATGTGGCTTGATTGTGTTGAATGCAGATGAGAAATCAATAAAAGCTAGCCGTGCCCTTGTTTTTGGGGTCTCCAGATGTTGGGCTACTAAGTGTACAAGAGTGGTTATGGCATCCTCAACCCCCCTCCCTGCTCTGTACGCAAACTGGAGAGGATCTAAATTATCTTCTTTTGACTTATTGGTACCCCGAATCCATCAATATCGGTCGTAGGATCCATGTCTGCGGCCGTCAGCCACGTCGAAGCTAAAACACACGCATCTCTGAACTCACGTGTGTGAGATACTCGTGCTTGCAGTTCATCCACCTTGTTTTTCAGTGATTGAACATTTGCCAGGACTATTGAAGGTAGAGGCAGACGTCTCTTGCTTGTTAGGATTCTCAGACGCTGTCGCACGCCGCCTTTTTTGCCTCTTTTACGTGTTTTTCTTCTGGTCCTGCCATCTTCTCCAGGACTAAAAAGCTGGCAATTATTGTAAGCCATAATGTCCTTAAACAGGGGGGAATTTGCAAGTTGCCTCGACATCAAGCTGCCTAACCCTAACCAGAAATGATATCCCCTTCTTCCTTAGAGACATCACGGAACAATATTAAATTGTATTAAAAGTAAAAAGTAAAAGAGCTGCAAACAAACCAAGAGAACTACTCCAACACTCATGAACACAATTACACTCAACTGCAAACACCTGTTGCGAGTCGCCACGTGGCAGCTCCCCTTCTACACTGAAAGTATACATGGCCGCTATCGTCGCCTTTTGTGACATGCTGGATGGCCATTCGGTGGGGAAGCACACCCTGTTATCGAGTTTCTCCGGGGCGGGGCGAGGCGGCTTAATCCTCCCCGCCTTCGTCAGATGCCAGTTTGGGACCTGTCGTTAGGGCTCAGTGCACTGTCTGATCCACCTTTCGAACCAGCCGAATCTAGCGACCTTAAAGAGGTCTCAGTTAAGACGGCGCTACTGCTCGCGCTAGCCTGCGGGAAACGAGTGGGAGACTTGCATGCCCTGTCAGTGAACAGTGTGTGTATGCATTTCAGACCGGACGATTGCATGGTCAGACTCATTCCCAGACGCGGCTACACGCCGAAGGTGCTCTCGACTCCGCTCATTTTGCCCCGCTGAACTAGACACTAATTCAGTGTCACAGAAGTGTGCTTTATGCCCCGTGCGTGAACAGGACTAGCCAGTTTCCAACTTCGGAGCAGCTTTTCATCTGCTACGCGGGCACCAAGAAAGGCAGTGCGCTGTTGAAACAGAGGCTATCACACTGGATTATGGAAGCTGTGCGGCTATGCTTATGCTTCCTGAGGAACCGATTGCCCAATGGGGGTGCGCGCTCACTCCACAAGGAGTTTGGCGTCGTCATGGGCTTGGGCGAAAGGCATGTCTATTCAGGACATTCAGGACATCGCAGCGGGCTGGTCATCTCACACCACGTTTGCGAGATTTTATAACTTTGACATTCCCTCGTTCGCACCACACGTTCTGTCAGTGCAGGAGGAGAGAGCTGAGCAGCCATTGGGTGACTAAGTCGCATAGAGACACGCCCCGACTGGTCACGTGTTCTAACCATGGTTTCAACCAGGTCGTATAGACAGCGTGAGTTACAATAGTAATGGCTGAGGTTGATAATAATCACATTAACTATATGATGTAGCCCCCTTTTATTATGCCCGCGTTCATAAGCCAGCAGTATTCTCAAGCACCAATATAGTGTTGCATTCCCCCCCATATCACACCAGTGTTGCTTAACTGGATACGGGGAGATACTGATGGTGTGGGCGCCGAGTTGGCTCTGTGCCAGAGTACATTTGGGTGTTCAACCAGGTCCGGTACCCGACCTAGAGCTAATGTACTATTGTCACGACACACACACAGGAAGGTAAGGTCCAATAGCAATTTATTAGGGTAATCCGTAATCATAATCCAAGTCAGGCTAAAGGTCAAAATCCAACAAAGGCAGTCCAGCAAACACGAAACAATACAGGCATGGAAACACGGAAGTGTGCGGACATCAAACAAGGAATCCACAACAATAACAGAAACAAACAGGGTATATATACACACAGATACTAACAAGGTGACGGGAAACAGATGTGTGCAATGATCAATGAGTGACAGAACAGGATGATGGGAAATGTAGTATGAGTGAAAGACACCGTGGGGAAGAGGACCTCTAGTGGTTACCCAGGGAAACACAAACCAGACACTGTAACAACTATAGTCTGAGGGCTTAGTGCTTGTGCTGCGAGCTGGGCCGACCGTTTTTCACACGGCGGGGGTTTTATACGTTCCCCATACGTAATGTCGAGGAACCGACTCGATAGGGGACTGTCTCTGGTTACTCATGTAACCGTAGTTCCCTGAGAGGAGGGAACGAGACATTACGTAAAGTGCCGTGTGAAAAGCTTTTCAGCCTCAATAGCTCTCGTTCAGTCGAAAGGTTTTTTGGCTATTTGCAAGCAAAAGAGTTACTCAAATCAGGCTTCAGCATTTAGAGGAAAATGGATTTCCCCATTCGTAATGTCTCATTCCCTCCTCTCAGGGAACTTACGTGAGTAACCAGAGACATTTCCATAGTTGTTAATTAGTTAAACACCTGTTCTCTGTTCTGTTGATTTTCCTCCCTTGTGTATTTAAGCCTTCAGTTCATTCAGTTCTTTTTCTGGTATTGTCTATGTTTTAATGTAGATGTGTTCATTCGGTTCATTCGGACAGTTCGTTTAAAAAAAACGATTAATCTGTTCCATACGTCATCAAGCAGTGATGGCACTACGCCGCCAGTGCCATAATATTTCAATAAAACATTCAAATAAACTCATTTGTGTCAATGCATATCGAAACATTCAAATAAAACATTATTTGTGTGAATGCATATGGCAGATTATTGCCTTTCATTCACTGAAGTTAATGGTGTTTGTGGTCAGTTTCATTTGCGGATCCTTTATGTCGGATACGACAATATTGAGTAGCCTACATCTTGGATAAGATTCCTAAAAGTTTCGCACCTACAGCACACATTACAGACATGCAGAAACGCCACGGTTATCTTCTACATGTCTAAAGTATATAGAAAGAATAAACCAGTCTTTTGATTTTGCTTGACAAAATCATCTGCAAACTTCGACAGCTGGTTTGAACCGGCTCATTCGGGTCTTTTTGAGTGGGACATGCTACTTTGGCTTGTGTGTTTTGTGTCATTAACCCGGAGCTAAAGTTCGATTCAGTTTGATTAATGAACCAGCTCGACCTGTTACTTCCTACTGGCTCAAAAGAACGATTCGTTCATGAAACGAACATCACTAGCGCTTTCTACAGCCACACCTAACTATTATCTTACTAACTACAATTTTTGTTTTGTAATTTGTAATCAGTGACTGACTATAGTTTGTAAGTAATCTATCCAGCACTGATTTACTGACTACCACACACACACACACACACACACACACACAAAAGTACTGTTTGTTTCGTTTTGGATATTTCCTAATAAGTGACATGACCTGTTGACACAAGGATCCATGGATTCCTGTTGTTTATGCTAAATTCTGCCCGTATCAACTGTATGTAAGAACAGAAATAGAAGTGTTTGGTGGGGTGAGTGACGGGTGATGCTATATATTTCTCCTGTAGATCCTCCAGGGAATCCTGTAATCTCCATCAGTCCATCTGGTGTAATAGTGGAGGGAGATTCAGTGACTCTGAACTGCAGCAGTGACTCAAACCCTCCTGCAGAAATCAGCTGGATTAAAGGAGGAACGCTTGTAGGATCTGGAAGAATCTTCAGCATCTCAAATATCAGCTCTAATGACAGTGGAGAATACAAGTGCAAGTCCAGCAATGAACATGGAGAGAAATACTCCGATGCTGTGACTTTAAACGTCATGTGTGAGTTCATGATAAAACATGAGATGCAAATTTTCTGTTTTGATCAATTCAGTCCATATTAGTAATTTTAAAAATGTGTAATAAGATTAAAAAATCTTTGCGTTAAAATAGTGTAACTTTGGCTTTATAAAGTTGAAGAGGAAGAGGACCTAGACAAGAGCCACACTTTATGCAAGTAGAGATCCAGACTGCGACCAAATGGCGTCATGAAGTCGCACTGGTGTGACCACCACGTTGTGCAATTGAACTTCTGTTACATACGAGAAACATCAAACGCAAACGAAACGAAAGTGAAACGAAACTGCGCTATTCGTTTGAGCTGTGGCGCGCGGACCGTTTAGCGCAGCGCGAGCTCAGAACAGGTTTACTCGTGGGCCGATCGCAATCACGCGACACTGTTATTACACAGCGCTGGGAGATCCAGTGAGAAAGTGTTCGAATTCACAGCAGAATTAATAATATCGCAGCGAGATCTAATTGGAAGCATTCAGAATTCTATTATAACCCACACATGTCAGATCAAACAGCGCTGATGTTAAAACCAGGACAACCTCAGAAGCTTTCACCCAACTCTATCACAACATTTATTACCAAATCACTTCCATTTGTTTAATTAATAAAATATATAGGAAGTAAATTCATTAGGGATCATTACAAATACTTTGTTTTAAAAGTACTAAGTAGTCACACAGTGAGAAAAAAGAAAATCTGTAGGCTATAGAAAAAAAGATGCATAGATAATCGGTTTATCATCGCAGTCCTCAGAATCGCGACCGAATCGAATCGTGAGATGCCTAGAGATTCCCAGCCCTAATACAGAGTGGACGCTTCTACTGTCAGGCTCACAATCAACATCTCAGAGATCGGACGCTGTAACTGTCACAGATGAAGGTTTTATTTTATAAAGAGTTCAAGACAGTTATGCAGCTTTGAGAGTTAATCTGAACTCAAATTCTTCATCTTTCAGCTCATCGTGTTCAAGGCTGGCTCGTCGGGTTGGGGATCACTGTGGCGTGTTTAGGACTCTTCATCGTCATCGTCATCATTCTGTTTATAATGTAAGTTTGATTAAAATCATTCTCAATTACAGTGAGTGAATGCAATTCTCATTCAGACTAGTGCAGGTGTAAATGCCTCATGTGATGTGATTAGTAATTAATCTTTAAAATGCAGCTTACAAGTTTAATGTCTGTTAAATCAGGAGAAAACGAAGAGTTGCTAAAGCTGAAGACCTCACTGACCTCACCGAAAAACAGGTAAATCTTCCGGACACAACATGTGAATAGTCTAGTTAGACGGGGCCATTCACACAGAACGCGAGAGACAAGTCAGTGGAACGAGAGACAAAAAAACCCAAAGAAAGTTTACCGCCTTTTAATCTGAGTGCCGTGTTTATAACGGTCAAACTCGTCCGTCTAGCACGTGTTTACATAGAAAAACAATGGAAAGTAGAGCACTGAAATGGAAAAACGTGTTCTGTGTGTACAGCCCTTAAATGTGAATAATAAATAATATTTAAAGGGGTGGTATAATGCCCTATTCACAAGATGTAAAATAAGTCTCTGATGTCCCCAGAGTGTGTGTGTGTGTGTGTGTGTGTGTGTGTGTGTGTGTGTGTGTGTGTGTGTGTGTGAAGGTTTAGCTCTAAATACCCCACAGATATTTTTATCTAGCATGTTAAAATTGTCACTGTTTGAGGGTGAGGAAAAACGCACCGTTTTGTGTGTGTCCCTTTAAATGCAAATGAGCTGCTGCTCCCGGCACAGGGGGCGGAGCTTCAAGAGCTTTTCCTGAACTTCAGCCAGCTCCTTTGTTTCCTGTCTGCCATTATTGGACAAACTGATTAATCCAGGTGTGTCTGATTATTGTTGTTGTGACTACTGAGGTCAGGCACACCTGGATTAATCAGTTTGTCCAATAATGGCAGACAGGAAACAAAGGAGCTGGCTGAAGTTCAGGAAGTAGTGCAGCTGTGCATAAAGCCAATGATAGGCCTACCTTTGTTGACATTGACATGCTGTGAACATTCATATCCTAAATTAAAACACAAAAGGGTATATATGAAGATCATTTATTTAAAGGCTTATTTGCATATTTTCTGTTCATTTAACATTGCTTGTCTTTACATTTACATTTTATTTTCATTCCACACATTCTTTTCATTTCATATTGCTTTTCTTTTACAGTTTTTCCTTTTCATTTCACATAACTTTTCTTTACACTTTTAGTGAGTTGTTGTTAGGGTTGGGTACCGAAACCCGGTTCCAATAGGGAACCGGTTCCGACGTAAACGGTAGTAACCAGACCGAATAAGAACGAAACTTTCGGTGCCTGATTTCGATGCCTGACGTTTTTTTACCGCCCCCTATAGGCTAAAACATCTCGCGGCACGAATGATCCAATAATAAAACATCTCCAGTTAACCAGCAGAGCATTCATTTAGTTCGTTTGTTAAATAAGAGACGATCACTGAAATGTGTTTTTTTAAATCAAGTGATCAAAGTGCTCGTTGCCGCTGCGATCAGTGGCGCGGATACAGTGTTTTCTCGTGGCTCGCGCACACCGGTCTTCACTCGGACGCGCGCTTCAATACGTTGCGGAGATCGATCTATTTATGAGGCGCCGTCTATATGATTATGTGCGCGGAGAGTTTGTGTGTGTGTGTGCTCGCGTCTCAGATGAGTATGTGCGCGGAGAGTTTGTGTGTGTGTGTGTGTGTGTGTGTGCTCGCG
Source organism: Rutilus rutilus (assembly GCA_021464565.1). Taxonomy (NCBI): domain Eukaryota; kingdom Metazoa; phylum Chordata; class Actinopteri; order Cypriniformes; family Leuciscidae; genus Rutilus; species Rutilus rutilus. The sequence goes on along the minus strand of JAJAQA010000025.1, from coordinate 956,039 downwards.
TCTCAGATGAGTATGTGCGCGGAGAGTTCCGCGTGTCTAGAGTTTGCGTGTGTGTGCGTGAGCGACTTTAGAAGTTGTGCATTTAATATGTATTAGTTTGAGCATTCAGCAGTATACGTATGTGTGACTACCTAGTATACGTGTATGCAAGGGTTTCATGTGCGTGCAGCGTGAATGAAGTTTGATTTAAGCCCTAGACGGCGCTTCATATCTATTCGTTCTGGTGAAATCTCAAAATATAATGGACACAAAGTGTCCCTGCTTGATATACAACCACTGATGAGCATAATCGGTTTAAAAAAAAATAAAAAACTACAAATTTGAACCCAAAACCTCTGACACGCTTGACTAAAGTTCAAGTTCAGCTGCCAGTGTTCCTCTTCGGGTAAGTCTAGTATTTTAATGCCAACTGCAAATCTTGCATATCAAGTATGAAGTATATCAATATCAAGTATATTTATATGAGGCTATACTGTGTGTGTTAAATTTGTCAGATATATCTCTGTTCTGTAAAAGTCATAATATGAGAAGACAACATTTTGATCTTAACTCAAGTGTTTTGTGCTACATCAGTAGCCTTTTAAAGGGCACAATTTTTCATTTAATCAGAAAATCTTTTTCAGAAAATCACACACAGAGGTATTATTTTTTTGATGAAGCGTGTGCAGTTTAGTTTTCTTAAGTACCGTTTCAAGAACCGTTTAAGCACCGGAACCGTTTGAAAAATACCGAGTAGGTACTGGTATCGGATAAAACCCAACCAATACCCAACCCTAGTTGTTGTACAAATTTGTTGCAGACTTTGCATTCTTTAAGACTGTTTTGGAAGGAGTGTATTTGTGGGCTGGGCCAGAGTGGTTAATTTTACATGAGAGTAGAGCACAAACAGTTCTGTTGTCTAAAGTCATCCTATTCTCTGTAACAATCTTTCGTACCATGCTAAACCCCCTTTCTGAACTTGCATTGCTATGGGGAATGCATAGTAAAGCCTTCATAAGTTTTGGCAGCTCACTGAACCTCATGTCCTTTCCTACCAGGCCCCAGAATCTGTCGATTCTGTCTTCTTGGGGGAGTTGCTTACTATCTGTCACCTGATAGTCTGTGAATTCCTCTCTCATCTTATCCTCTTTCAGCCTCAACTGAGGGAACAGGGCCCCTAGCCTTTCCACTGTAAAGTAAAACAAGTGTTTGACTGAACATTGCAGATCTAAACAAGTATCAAGTATACTCTGCCAATTAATTGTTTGGTTATCAATGGGGAACTGCCCTCAGAGGATGTTGTTATGATGCGATGTAAAGCCTTTTGAGACAAATTGTTTGAAAAAATGGGCTTTACAGATAAAATTGCCTTGCCTTGCCTTGCCTAATATCAATAGGCTTCATGCAAAGCTGCATTACTTCCTGAACTTAAGACAGCTCCTTTACTTCCTGTCTTACATTATTGGACAAACTGATATAATCCAGGTGTGTCTGACCATTGCTAGGGTGGTTGCTAGTGTAAGTAGTGGAGCTGGGCATAAAGCCTATTGGAAACTGTTTCTATGATCTACCTGTCCCTGGAGTTATGCTAAGACGAGCTGCAGGGTCCAGCACTTTCAGGTCCCTCAGGAGTGGATGGTCGAGGGGAAAGGAGGAGGACATCTTCTTAAGCACTGCCTCATAGAAGCTTCTCACAGTTCTACAACAGCATAAGAGTGAAAAAAATGCATTAGTGGTAATATTTTTAGGCACACTACAGCCTATACTCTCATACTGTCAAAAGATGATATCGTAATATAACTACTGGGTAATATACTCACTGAAAGATTTTCTTCTCGGCTGACACAGGGAGCTCAGCGCTTCTCATGAATGCCTTTGTGTCTGCTCCGATAAAGAGATCTTCATCAGCCAACTGATGTCCATCTCCATACTCCACCTCCCTGAGAGGTACACCCACGATTGCCCTGGCTGGTAGCCCAGGGTCCTCTTCATCAGCCTGTACATCTCCTCTTCAAGTCTGTGTATTTGTACTCCCTCTGACTGCAGATAATATCAATGGTCACAACAAAATAACAGTGAAATTAGAATGCTACAATAAGCACAAACATTTAATTATATCCTATTATTCACTCATTCATTCAATATCATTGACACCCACCTGGAAGGCTATGTTAAATTCAGATAAAGGCTTAAGGGCAGCACTCAGGAACAGGAAGTAGGTCTTCACGATTGGATCACGCAGATGGCTTGCCAGATCACGCACTTTAACACTCCTCTCCACCTCTTCATGACTGTTAAAGTAGGCCTACAGTACATAGAGATACAGGGTGGCAATACATGGTTAAAATTGAAATATAGCATAGTAAACTGTGTAGATATCTGCTGAGTGGAGTTACCATCCTACCTGTAGTGCATCCCACTGGTTCAGCGCCCTCTGGATGCAGGTTAACAGACTCAGCCATCTGGTGCTGCAGTACCTGAGGAGCTTCAGGTGGTCTGAATCAGTGAAGTCTACAAACTCTTTGTAGACTTCACATCTTTTTGCACTGAGAGATAGAAAATTACTCTGTTAGTGGTAGGAATTGTGAGTGAGTGTGTGTGTAAAGAATATGAACTGCAGGCCTACAAGGCTACCTTGTTCATGAGTTAGCCACATGCAATGTTGTTACATTGTAACACACAACATTAGGCGAGAGAAATAGCAGGCCTATATGCATGCATTTACCTTCTATCAAAGTGGGTGTATATCCCCACCAGGATGTCTTCCACTGGTACCTGGGCTGCTCTGATGCCACAGCCAGTGGCCAGCTGTACCGGGTGGCAGATGCAGCCAAGGTCCTGGAGGTGGGGCTGGCTGGTCTTCAGTCTGCTGATGACCGAGTTATGGCGGCCTTTCATAACACTCGCATTATCAGAGATAAAGGCAATCAGGTTATCCCATGGGATGCCTCTTTTTCTATTGGAAACACGAAAAAATGCCACAAAACGTCTCAGACAAAATGTAAGGTTGTAATTAAATGCAATCTACTAAACATGTCAACAACACAGTGCAGTTCCCCTTACCTTAATGCTTCACTAAGCTTTTCATACAGATTTTCTGCATTTCCTACATTGCATGTAGGCATCTCCAGGAATCTTGTAGCGACCTGCAGAGTGGCCTCATCGTAGAGTCTAGTCAGGATGACGAATTCTTTGTCTGTTTTTCTTTTGTTCGATTCGTCGCACATCAGTGAAAAGGGCTGAGATCGGCATATTTTGGCCAACTCGTCCTCTAGTTCTGCTGCTATGGCACCTGTTAAGTGTCCAGTAATAAGCTAGTAAGTTAGCCTACAACATGCATGCCATGGGTTAATGCTCAAATGTTAGAATATTCAAACACATTTCAAACCCATTTTATACCGTTATAGCAAACGTACAGTAGCCCAGCAGTAAGAAAGATAGGTAGCTAACTTACCTTGGATGATTTGAGTAGCCTTAGTTTTTCCCGTTGAGTATTTTCGTGCAATAGCAGAGTCCGGGAACATGCCAGCTACACACTTGTTGAAGTCGTCGTGGAAGGAGAAAGGAATGTTGTTTTTGGCACACAGCATTGCCATTTTTACCTCTGCACGTGTGACCTGGTCTGCCTCTGTGGCATTTCTCGTCACGAATGCTGACATCGCCTGGGCATGTTTTTGTCCCTCTAGTCCGCGCTTGTGCTTGGCGGATTTCTCGTGCTGAGAAACATCATTCCTTCCCCCGCGTGAGATGCTAAAATCACAGTTACAAAACTTGCAAAACGCGTGACTGTCCCCCACCCTGCTCCTCTTCAGAAAATTAAAATCGATGTCCCATTGATCGCGGTATTTACATGCTGTTTTTGATTTTTTGGCAGGAGTGCCTTCCGAGAAGGTCATAGCGTCCATCATTCGTCTCAGTTTTTTTTCTTCTGTTTTTTCCCGCGTTGTCACTTGTCATCATCTGACCTCACACACTAACCTCGCGACAACTGCCACCTACAATACATGTAGTAGGCTACTTCAGGTGGCAGTTATCACGAGACTAGCGACAGAGCTCAGATTGGTAATGTTTCTTTTTTTTTTTTACTCCGCTCGGGCCCGGGGTATTATTATTTTTTAATAACGCAGGTTAAAATACGGGAGATTTACGGGTAAATACTAATATGGGAGGACGGCGGGATAGAAGGGTAAAATACGGGACTTTCCCGGCCAAAACGGGATACTTGACAGGTATGGTCCTTTTACCTCACACACTTTTAGCCTTTTATGTTCAAACCGGAGTCAGACAATGATGGAGAGACTCGAGAAGAAGTGACAACATGTAAAATGCAACAAGACATTTCTGAATGGTTAGTTGATGAGTTTATAAAGCTGATGTGTAGTTATCTTCTAGTCATTGATTAGCATATTCTGTTATGATAATCTATAAATCGTGTTCTGGGGGCGGAGTTTATGTAAATTTTAGGGTTGGTGATGTCACTAACCCGAGAGGAATGTGGTGTAGTCTCTACCAGCCGTTTGTTGTAGTCCTTAAAAAGCCATTTCTGTAAAAGCAAATATCTCCCTTTGCTTTGAACTTTGAGCGTCGTAACTTTGCAGATGTTGTTTCTGCTCAAACAGCAACATTACACACTAACTAAAGTTAGAAAAGTGAAGTAATAATCATCCAGCCCTTTAATTTTCTTCTGTTTCAGGACAATCTGTACTCTACCGTAACAGGGAGAGACGTTCATGTTTCTGAATCAGCCGATTGTGATGACGCTCAGTACGCCAGTGTAACTTCCAGCAAACCCAGAAGAGACGCAAATGCTCCTGAATGCAGAGAGACTGAGGAGATCCAGTACGCAACTGTCCAACATCACAGAAACAAACAGACGAAGAGAGCAGAGGAGAACGAAAGCCACTACGACAATATCAGGATTGGTCAGCCTGATTCTGTCCTGAGGTGAGAAGAACGAGCTTAAAGAGACAGTTCACGCAGGAATAAAACATTTGCCGTCTACTCACCCTCATGTTGATGAAAGGAGCATTTATAGTTCTTTAATCTGGAATTTTGTTGTTAATAACTTTGTGTCCCACTGATGTTTCAGAAACATCTGAATTGTTTAATGACTTTTATCATCATGCAATCTGATCCATAACATGATTGTTGTTTTATCTGATGTTCTTTAGGCGATCAAATGTGCAGACTGTGGAAGAGGCATCTGTGATCTACAGCCGTGTCAAATGAGTGAACGAGACCATCATGAAGACAAAGGCCAAAACAATGAAACAATATTCTGAGAGTAGGGCTGTCAATTTAGCATGCTAATTCACTCAGTTATTTATTGTTCATTAAATCAGGTAAGGGACCGTTTATGGAATGGACCACTGGAGGAAAATAGGGGAGGGTCATGTCTTTTTATTCTTTGTTGAGGGGAGGGTCTTTTGTATTCTATTTGTATTCATGAAAACAGCAAAATTTCAAAGTGTCTTGTTTTGTGCATATTTTCCCATCGCTAGCAGACGGGTCTGACCCAGCAAAAATCTTTATTTAAAAAAAAGTTTTGTCAGCATTGCGATTCTCTTTATACACATATACACTCTTTAATAGACGTATTCACGTTTAAACACAATTTAAACAACGTATTATTCAATGCATTACTTCTATATAGATTTATATATTAAGTTGCTCAAGCAAGTGGTCAAATATTTAACCGTGTACTTATTTTAAAATTGCAAACATTTTAAATTAAAACTTAAAATTGACAAAAACAGCCGACTCTCATGCCTTTTCTTTTGCATTTAAATTTTAATACAATATTGTATCTCACAAATAACTTGTTTTTCCACCTTCACGAATGAGACGAGTGTTGTTCATTATGTCGCCTTGTTGAGGTAAATTGTAGTTTTCCTAGCTTTATGTAGAATGCTAAATCCCGCTGCTACTGTATATGCAAGGTAAGATTAAATTAAACTGTATATGTAAATTGTATATATTCTATAGCTAATATTTAAAATCTTAAGTTGCATCAATAGCAGAGGAGAAAGACCGCAAAATTTAAAAATACTACTGTTATTGTGTCACGAAATGTAGTTTTAAGAGTTTTTCAGTCAAGAGCGTAGTTGTTTGAAGGTCAAATATGTTGTTTGTCTATACAGATAGTGCCTATTTCAATGACGTTTTCGGAGTTGTGAGATCCAGGCGATCACCAGGCGCTCAGCGCTCATGTACCCCGCCTGGAACAGCCTTACCTCGGCTAGTGCTTCTGACGTTTGCCGCTGGCTCTGATGTCTCTAGTCTAGTGGTTAAATATGAGATATAATTCGTCATCTCATTAATCTATCATTTGTTCCCTGGCAAATCGTTTTGGCTGAGGGCAAAGTTTAGTTTCATAACTTTATATAAATTATTTAGGCAATTTATGTTTAATGTTGTAGCCTGCTGACTTATGTTTGACTGAATCGTTTAACTTACTTTATTTCTTGACTTGTATAGCTTCTTACACCTTTTAGGCTACTTAAACTTTTATAATGGCTATTATTGATCAATAAAACTGAAATTTAATAAAAAGAGACAGGGTTGAGTCATTTTATTTTATATGGCCTATGTAAGAATATTTTAATATATATAAAATATGATATCACCAACACGTCTTGTGTTTTTATTTCATGTATGGGATGGGAAGTATTTCAGAGTATGTTGTCTTGAAAGAAATCAAGCATCACTGGCAAAGGCTCAAAAGAGACCATGCCTTTCTAAAAGATCTTTTTAAAACATTGTTTGTGTTTTTTTTTTTTACTTTTAGGACTGGAGAACATCTGGCAATGGGATGTCACGACTTCTTTTCATTTGTTGAGAAAAGGCTGCACTACATCAGTGATCACATCTTCTTTTCATCAGTTAGGGTACTACTGAACAAGCTGGTCTGAAGAATAAGAACATGGTTGCTACACCTGCAGACAAATCAGGCAACATTCTCCGCCAGAAAACCAATGTGTCCCAACTCAAACCATTCCTGCGGCGTGACAGTGACCTGGATGGTGAGAAAGGCAGTACATTACAGTACAAGGTCCACTTTTTGAAGTAAATGTTTATGGCAAATTTAAAATATTACATATACAACCTTTTTCAGTGAATATTCATGATGACCATGATTATTACTGCCTGAAGACAGACATGGCAGGAGGTGATGTATCAGGCACAGGTATGCTTGATTTTGATATTAGAGTTAAATTTGTGCATTTCTTATTTATATGTAAAAATGTACAATAAGTAACTTTGGCAAAGATTTGTGACTGATCCAAACGTGTTTACAGAAATTGTTCAGTTTTCAGTGAATCGCTTTCACATCTTGGAGCTACAAGAGGTAAGATGTCAAATTAAAAGAAGTCTGTTATATATTATATTATATTATATTATATTATATTATATTATATATGTTAGACAATTACAAAGCATTATTTTTTCTAGGAAATGTATATGAGAATTTTGAGTGAGGAAACGGACAGAAAGCGGCCACTCATTCAGCTTCCGAGATGCCAGGCCACAGTTGAAGATTTCGAGACACTTTGACCACAGAAGAAAAGTTTCCCACGGCGGAATGACAACGTTAGAATTTCAATTTGATAAATTTTTTGAGACATATTTGTAATATCTCTAGTTAGTCCCATTTTCCACAAAACTTCCAAACAAAAAGCTGCAAAAGCGCCAAGTTTCATCCCAAAATTTCACTGTCTGCGAGTCTCTATTTGCCACAATGCAATAAATGCTTAGTGGGATCTCCATATCTCAGCTCTGGAAGGCTCTAGAGCCTCCAATCATGGAATCATGTCTATGTCTCAGCAACCTCTAACAGAATCCAAGGTTTCGAGAATATCCAAGAAACTTTATTTTTTGACCCAAAATATCTATAAGGTAACATTTTTGGGTCGAAAAATAAAGTTTCTCAGATATTCTCGAAACCTTGGATTCTGTTAGAGAACATAGACATGATTGCATGATTGGAGAAATTTTGGGATGAAACTTAGTGCTGTGGACTCAGGCAAGCCCTCCATATGCGTCCAATGGCAGCTTATTTGTATGGGCAAATTTGTATTTGTATATATTATTCAACAACATTTTATTGAAATCTACTATTTCTTTTAGATTCTTGACACGAGGATTGCCCAGCTCTGTAAAGCACATGGTGGAACTGCTTTACAGGTGCACACGTTCGTTCTCTGGTGGCGATCCTTCACTATCAAGAAACATGTGGATGACAGTCACATTTCTTGTCTGAAGGTAAATGAAAATCTATTAAATAAATTTCAGGGGCAGGGGACACATTTACTTACTTATTTACTTAAAAATATTTTAAAGGACCTTGATGAGAATGACACAGTCCTTATTCCAAGAAGTGTTGGTGGACAGAGCCCCGAAAAGGGAAACCACTTCATTTTGTGGGTATGTGTGGATAAAGAAATACATTTTTGCTCAACAGTTGTTACTCTGGTTAAAGCGGTTTCTGCTTATGTTGTAAAGGTCTTGGATGGTTTGCTGAATCATATTCGAGTTTATGACCCCACTGGCAACTACAAGTCAATTTCTGCGATGGACCTGGCTATACTATGGTATTTTGTGCTTTGTAAATGACAAAATTGTTATCTTTATTTACTAATGTACATTTCTTAAATTCTTTTTTCTTTTGTACAAAAGCAATGCCTTCCAAAATACTTGGGACTTGGGCAAATGGACTGTTGAGTACCCAGAACAGTGGAGGCTGGCTGACTCTAACAACTGTGGGGTTTTGGTTTGTACAGTAAGTTAAATAAATGCTTTTATTAATTATTTATTTTTTTGTATTACATCTACATTACTTTAACAAATGTGTTTATTGCATTAGATGGCAGAAATGGAGGTGAGGGACAAATGGACCTCTATGAAAAACGAGGTGATACAGGGAGAAGATCTGTGGCATCTGAGAAGATATCACGCATCATCAACGGCAGCATATGACGTATAAAAGGTGTGTGTAAAATGTGTGTCCTCATTCATATAAACCAACTTAAAAGTTTAATAATTCAAGTAGATCGATGATTTTTAAAATATAGGACAGTCGAGGAGGTGGAAAAAAGGAATTTGTTCTCTTGTCAGTGATGCTGAAATTCATATAACATATAAGATTTTACGAAATTTAAAATGTCTAGATATTGTTTGCTATACTAAATATTTTGATATTTTCCAAGGAATTGTGAAAGGCTCACTGAAACCCACGTGGAACAAATGGTGGCAAATGAAGACTGGGAAAATGACAAAACCTAAGAGCTTTCATCCAGCCTTGTCAGCACATGTTGAGGAACTTCTAGGACACATCGACAACATTGTGTTTGAGCAAAAGAAGGACAAAAAGCTTGAACATATCGACCTTTTAATGTGTGAACTGATTCCTGAGGTACGCATTTTATGGGATCATACGTACTGGAATGTTTTATATCACCAAAAAAAAAAAATCATAATTTTCTCACCCTGGCATCATTTAATAATATGTTGGGAGAAATTGATGGCTGATTTTTATATGGTTTGGTGAACTAACTCATTAAACTAACTCATTAAGTAATTACTTTTTTTTTTATCTTTTGTTGTACAGATCAGCCTTATACTGAACGGAAGGTTTCAGTCACTTTTGGGCTGATATATCTTATCTTGTGGAGTGTGTCATTATAATAGCCTCTTAATGTCACAACATCCAAGGTTCAACGAGCTACCAACGTCTGCTGCGCTGCGCCTTCGAGTTTGCCCATCAAAGTAAAAACAGTGAGTGATGTTCCATAGCACTAAAGACTTTGTGAGTGTACAGTTGCACGTGACGTGTTGCAGCATGTGTGTGTGTTTTGCAGAGTTCCCTCAAGCCAGTCCATGACACCAAGTCCAGTCTCCTCGCCTACCAGGTCACGACCCCACCATGACAAGGGGAAATTGACTGACTGCATCATCTTGGTTCCACAAAGAATTGACTGCACATACAACATGAATTTACTTCAAACTAAAGATCTGACTTTACACACAGCAAAAGACACTGCATCTATCTGTGTCTCATTAGCTCTCAAAAAACTTTAACCTTACAGTTCATTAAATATTTTAACACAGCTAACTCAACATTAATTGTTTTTTAATCTTCACAATGTATAGCCAGAGGACTATCACAAAAGCATTTAGGAAAGTAAAGTGTAGCATATATAAGTGCTGCAATTATAGATAAAATAGTAGACCAGTATCAGAAGATCTTAGTTTAGCTCAGGGAGGAAAAGGTGAAGTTCAATGATACACGGAGTCAAGATTGCAGTGCAATTGTGAGTTGTATTACAGATAGGACAACAAGTATTTACAATATTTACACGTGCACATAAGAAGTATTCAGTTCAAAGCAAGGTTATAATCGTTAACGAAAACGAACGAAAAAACGAAAACTAGGTGGGAAAAAACATTGTCGTTAACTGAAATAAAAATAAAAACGAGGCATTACAAAAAAACGATAACTAACTAAAACTGTAATGTGTGTTTGGCAAAACTAACTAAAATAAAATAAAATTATAGAGTAAATGTCCTTAGTTTTCGTCTTTGTCAAGGTCTTTCATTTTTTAACGCTATTTAAAACACGCAGCGTATTCATTTAGCTGCATTTCCTTTCCCCATGCGTCTCTCACATGCGCGCGCGCACGCCACGCACACACACACACAGCCCCTCCCCTCCGTGCACACCGCGTCTCCATGAGAACGAGTGTTCGTTCGACGTTGAAAGCAAGTTCGCGAAAGGTTGGTATGTCTATCTCGTGAACACCTTTACACAATCACACATTAAAAAGTGGTATAAAAATATTTTAAATTCTGAATATAATTTTGTCAGTGTGTAAATGTCGACCCGAGAAGCGATTGCGCTTTCTTTAGAAAGTTAACTAAGTTAGTCGGAAGTTTGAGGTAAAATGCACTTTTTGGTTGTGGTTGTCTATGTCAAAACACTATATAAGCTGTGATTCAAATATTAAATAATGTTATGTCATTTTTTTACTTTTACACTGAGTGTTTGCTGCTTCAATCCAGATGACTAGGCTATTGGCTGTATAGGGTCAATTTAGTATAGGGTGTGAAAATTGTACAGCTGTGGTATTTGTATAGGGTGTGAATTCTGTATAGAAGATGTGTAGATTTTTGGTATGGCGTGTGGATTTTGTAGCCTGGTAATACCAAACTCTGCTACTTCGCTTTGCTTCGTCGTAGACAGAGTCTGGCATGGCACAATTGAAAAGCGTTTTCTTTCTTGCGGGGAGGCGCATGTCTGAAGTTTAAAATCATTGGTTCCCGTAAGCCAATCACATAACATTTGGTTATGGCGCCTGTTATGCGCATGCTCAGCTGCATCTAACTTCCACTGTAAACACATGTAGTGACCATGGCTGTGAATGACTTTTGCAGATTATGTGAAGTAAATCTACGCATCCACGGTACAATCAGTGTCTACGTCACGGCTCTCAGCCCGCCCTCTGTTCGTTGATTGGCCGGCTGTTTTCAGGCCGGAGGAAAACAGAAAGCTATTACGCTGTCTCAGACTGAGTACAGAAGCGAAATGAAATTGAGCGGAAGTAAGAAGTCTGACGTAGTCAGGCTATGGATTTTGTAAGAGGTTAAAGAATTTCAATGGGGTGTGAATTTTTTTCTAAAATTGTATGATATTTTTGTTGAGTTATTATTACACAATACTTTTTCCGACCTTTTTGAATCTTGCCCCTGACAAATAACCCAAATTACAAAAAAAGACTAAAACTAACACTAAAACTAATAAAAACTAAACTAAAACTAAGCATTTTCCAAAAATAAAAACTAAACTAAACTAGCAAACCCACTTTAAAAACTAATTAAAACTAAACTGAATTTGAAAACAAAAAGTCAAAACGAAATAAAAATAAAAACTAATAAAAAATGCAAAACTATAATAACCCTGGTTCAAAGTTATTAATGAGCATACTACAATCTCAGAATTCTCTCAATCATAAAAAGGTGCTTGAAGCCGCAGTAGTTCACAACACACAGTCCTCGAGACAGGCAAAGTCCAATGAGTCCATGATAGAACAGTATAGATAATAGATATGAAAAATGTCCAAGGTGTGTGAAAATGTCTCAGAGTGTGTGTAAATGTCTCAGAGTGTATGTAAATGTCTCAGGGTGTGTGTACGCAAGCGTCAAATTAGCAGCTGCAGTGCCTCCTACCACACCGGTAGATGCATGCACTCCGAAGCATCAGGTTTGGGCCTAGTGGCTCGCCATCAATGCACAGAACCTGGCCTGTACAAAACAGGACCAATTAATACATCACTCTGGTTCCAAGCATCACAACTATATCACCATAATCATAATATAATAAAGTCATCACATTATCATAATCAATCTCAGTTCGTTTGTTTCATCATGTACATGATTCAGTATAAATACTGCATATAGCAATATAAATAATTTAACAATCAGCAAGAGTACTCTTATAAATAGACAAATATCAATAAATAGCTTCAAAATACATTTCAGAATCAAAGTAGCAAAGTAGTTGACTTCATAATTCAATAACAATATCAAGATTAATTAAAGCTGCAAGCAGCATTTATCGGGGTTCAAGCAGTTAAGGCCTTTAAGGCCTTGAAGCACATAAGCATCAAAAGACATTACGTTTTATTTAGCAAACATTTAACAACTGCCGTAATAGATGAAAAAGTCAATTTACAGCCAATACAGGCAGTTTACCATAGGAAATATATGGTTTTAAAGCGTTTTTACAGTTATAGCACCTTTTGCCTGAGTCTTCTTATAGTCTTGCCTGATCTCCACCACTTTTATTAGTAGTACTCAAAGTGTGCCCATATATATGTGTCAAATTTGTTGTAAATATGTAATTTTGATTAGGAGTTTAGACAATTATATTCAGTGGCGTAACTAGCCAACACTGGGCCCTTAAGTAGGATTAGCAAGGCGGGCCCCTTGATGACGCAATGTCCGCGAGTAGTCTACCATGAATAGGACAGGATATGATCATACACAGCATATAAGAGATGAGATGATTAACAAAATCAGGAGGAGCCTACGCTCACCAAAAAAAACCCCCAAAAAAACCCACTGGTGACAGCGCACCATAACACATTGTTAGGCCTAGGTCCAAATACATAAAAAAGATGCTCTCTTACATTATAGCGGGATTTTCCGGGCTTTCCTATGTGCAACTGCAAAGTTGTCGATTAGATCAGGATTGTGCGCACGGGCATTCTCAATTGACCCTTCGCAGGGAGTTTGATTGACAGGCGATCTGACTAATCATAATCCGCCATTTTGTCCCACAAAGCAGTCAGGAGAGTTAGTAGATTAACATTGGAGGATTTAAATTTGAAAACCAAAGTGTGCTGACGTCTTAGCACTTTAAAACAACATTCCTTTTATGTTCATTCATGTTTATTTTAATGCTATAAATTAACTAGAAGGAAGAGATGATCGGTTCACGAGCAGCTTTAACTGAGCCTCCCCATACACAAAAGAAATAAATGTAAATATATTTTAAAGTGTCAAAAATATATGTGGCATATATTCCAAATACATTGACGTTGTCCACTTATATTTATCATTTTGAAATATATTCTGAAATATAACAAAAATATATGATGTTAAGTGTGAAATATATTTACATTTATAACATGTAATGTAAAATATATGACAAAATATATGGTCATAAAATGTTTAGCTTGCTAAAGAAGGGTCGAAAATGTATTTTGATCATAGTAATTCCTCTACCTTTTCCCCAATACACAACAGTAGGCTACCATATTTCACTACTGTATTATGACACACAGCTATAATAAATACTGTACTTACTTTTAAATGACTGCAATGTAAAATGACAGATAGTTGCTTTCCTAGGACTATTAGGCCATATTAGGTGGCACGTACCTAAAACTAACTGCAATTATTAGATTTATTGTTGTTTTATTGACATCTTTCCTGAAGTCATTTAAATATTGAAAATATGCACAATATTTATGATGCAAGTATAACAATGATACTCCAACAGTGAAGTGCACTTAAACAATAGATAGAACTCAGTGTCTAACACTGCATGCACACACTATTAAATATCTGTATTCAATTCTGTAAAAATAGGTAAAAAAAACCCTCTGCATTCTGTGTGTTGTTTCCTACATAAAATTGTCATTTTAGGCCAATAAAGTCAGTAAAGGGGCAGCTGTGGCCTACTGGTTAGGGCTTTGGGCTTATAATCGAAGGGTTGCCGGTTCGATCACCGACCAGTAGGAATAATGTGGGTGGGTGAAGTTGAGCACTGCGCTCCCATGCCCACATCCATGGCTGAAGTGGTCTATCTAAAAAATAAATTGAAAATGTGTTGTTTGTTTGTGAAAATGTTGACTTTTAAAATTTCTAAATATATTTACATATATTTAACTAAAATATATTTATTGGGCCAATTTCAAATATTTGCATATATTCCAAAAATATATTCAGAAAATATATTTCAAATACATTTCTTTTGTGTATGGGTCGAGTCTACAGCGATCTGTCAGACACATTAAAGAGTCACAAAACGGTTTTTATTGTTTAAATATCTCTAAAAAATGACTACATTTGAAAGGTGAGACTTTTGGTGCTTTTCCATTACCAGTACCAGCTCAACTCGACTCGACTCGGCTCGCTTTTCGCTCCGTTTTCCATTGCAGATAGTACCTCCACAATAGTACCTGATCGTCATAGTGACGCCACAGGAAACTGCCGTGACTTAATCTTCTAAGCGAGATACATCCGCTGCCACACACACAGGACAATGGAGGAAATCGAGTGTATGCTGTTTTTGGATGTTTTTGTTTTTGCTGTTTTTTATTCAGGATACTCCGTCTGGCGTGTGCAATGATGACGCAGTGAATAGTGATGATTATCTCTGACCAATCAGCAGTCTGCCGTGTTTTCACGTCACATTTTAGTATCGTCTCAACTCGCTTAGAACCTCGCCGGAGGTGGTACGAAAAAAAGTACCTGGAAGCAGGTACAGGTACAACTTTTACACAGTGGAAAACCAAACAAAGTCGAGTCGAGTCGAGGCGAGCTGGTACTGTGTAGTGGAAAAGCGCCATTTGTTTCATATCAAAAGTACTTGTCTGACAGCGCGCAGTCTCCTCTCTGATCCGCATGTATTTCCATGTATTTTTCACTGCGTGAGAACTTGGTGTGGTGTGAGAGTGAAGTCGCTTGTCAGACATAGCAACAGTAACTAAAGTGGGCGGGTCTTTGCGAATGGTCATTGACAGTATGGACGGGGATTCGCCAGTCCCAATTCAAAACAAATTTTACCACAACCCATCATTGTTCGTTTCAAACATGTGAGAGCATCAAAATGATCCATGGGTGAAATTGGTTGGATTTAATAATTTTTTTTGTCAGTTCCTATCATAATTTTAACATTTTGGCATTATTGTTTAGCTATTTACCTATGTTTTCAAATTTCCTTTGTTTTTTTGTTGTTGTCTCGATCGGACTAACGGCTTTGAAGATAAACACAAATTTTTAAAGCTCTAAATGACACTTACAAAAACCATAAGGTGAAACCTGGCATGTTTGGTATTGTTGGACTCGGCAAGGATTCAGGAGACTTAGGAGGTCACACCTGTGAAAAAACACTGGCTTGAAACTTCTAAGGCTCCTTCAAGGCATTGTGCCAATGACGTATACTGAGTTTTTTGAGATACACCAATGTTCTCATAGACTATCATGGCACCCTGGACAAAGACACTGCGTGCCAATTTTCAGTTGACTAACAGTTGGGTGCGCTTATAGCTATTTTTATGATTTTTTTCACTGTTATAGCGCCACCAAGTGGCCAATTGTCACGATTTTTTTCATGTCAACTCAGATTGAGCTTATGAACATGTGTCCCAAGTTTAGCGAAAATGTCTCTTTCCGCTCACAAGTTATAACCATTTTATAGTGCCACCAAGTGGCCAATTGTCATGATTTTTTTTCACATGACCTCAGAATGAGCTCATGAACATGTGTCCCAAGTTTTGTGAAAATATCTCTTTCCGTTCACAAGTTATAACCATTTTATAGTGCCACCAAGTGGCCAATTGTTGCGATTTTTTTCAAGTGATCTCAGATTGAGCTCAGGAAGATGTATCCCAAGTTCAGCAAAAAAATCTCTTTCCGTTCACAATTTATAACCGTTTCAGTAAAAGTGGCCCTGGTGCCATCAAATATTTTGGTTCCCCTTATCGACCGTTAATTGAAATTTTGAATTTTTTGGATGATTATTGATTGTCAGACTCCAGAGAATATTCTTGCAGTGGTTTGGTTCCGATCGGGCTAAAAACCTAGGAGAAGTTAGCAAAAATAGGTTTTTCAAAAAAATGCAATTTACTCAAAATTGGCGCCTGAAGGGCGAGCAAATCGGAGATAGCCATTTTGTCCGCCTTGAGCCAAGGATTCCAACGATATAAGACACTTGATCCTGGGACAAGCGGTCTAAGAGTTATGAGCGATTTTGAACTTTTGGTTGCTGTAGCGCCACCTATGGGCCATTCGGGGTCATACTCTGATAGGTTGTCCCCAAATTGAGGCCTACCATCTGGCCAGGTTTCAAGTCTCTAGGCCTTACGGTTTGTCCTGCACGATGCGTTTTACGAATCCTTACAATTACAATAGGGTTTCAGCATTTCATGCTTGAACCCCTAATAAGAATGAAGGCTTTTTGCCAGTTATAGCGCCACCTGTGGTCCGATCTCCATGAAACTCTGCATGCTTCCTCACCATGTTCTGACACATATGCTCATCAATTTTGGTGAAGTTCTGAGTTTTCATTTGGGATTTATAGGCTTTTTAGTGTATTTTGCCACGCCCCTTTTCTAAATGACCCTGTTACAGCCACCCAAATGCAAAAGTTCAACTTTTTTTCGATAATTATTGATCTAGAGAGTCCAGAGAATTGTCCTAGACTGGTTTGGTTCCGATCGGGCGAAAAACCAGGGACTAGTTCGCAAAAGTAGGTTTTGGACAAAATCCGACATAGCAGAAAATTTCCCCTGCCTACATCCAAATCGGAGATAGCCATTTTGTCCGCCTTGAGCCAAGGATTCCAACGATATAAGACACTTGATCCTGGGACAAGCGGTCTAAGAGTTATGAGCGATTTTGAACTTTTGGTTGCTGTAGCGCCACCTATGGGCCATTCGGGGTCATACTCTGATAGGTTGTCCCCAAATTGAGGCCTACCATCTGGCCAGGTTTCAAGTCTCTAGGCCTTACGGTTTGTCCTGCACGATGCGTTTTACGAATCCTTACAATTACAATAGGGTTTCAGCATTTCATGCTTGAACCCCTAATAAGAATGAAGGCTTTTTGCCAGTTATAGCGCCACCTGTGGTCCGATCTCCATGAAACTCTGCATGCTTCCTCACCATGTTCTGACACATATGCTCATCAATTTTGGTGAAGTTCTGAGTTTTCATTTGGGATTTATAGGCTTTTTAGTGTATTTTGCCACGCCCCTTTTCTAAATGACCCTGTTACAGCCACCCAAATGCAAAAGTTCAACTTTTTTTCGATAATTATTGATCTAGAGAGTCCAGAGAATTGTCCTAGACTGGTTTGGTTCCGATCGGGCGAAAAACCAGGGACTAGTTCGCAAAAGTAGGTTTTGGACAAAATCCGACATGGCAGAAAATTTCCCCTGCCTACATCCAAATCGGAGATAGCCATTTTGTCCGCCTTGAGCCAAGGATTCCAACGATATAAGACACTTGATCCTGGGACAAGCGGTCTAAGAGTTATGAGCGATTTTGAACTTTTGGTTGCTGTAGCGCCACCTATGGGCCATTCGGGGTCATACTCTGATAGGTTGTCCCCAAATTGAGGCCTACCATCTGGCCAGGTTTCAAGTCTCTAGGCCTTACGGTTTGTCCTGCACGATGCGTTTTACGAATCCTTACAATTACAATAGGGTTTCAGCATTTCATGCTTGAACCCCTAATAAGAATGAAGGCTTTTTGCCAGTTATAGCGCCACCTGTGGTCCGATCTCCATGAAACTCTGCATGCTTCCTCACCATGTTCTGACACATATGCTCATCAATTTTGGTGAAGTTCTGAGTTTTCATTTGGGATTTATAGGCTTTTTAGTGTATTTTGCCACGCCCCTTTTCTAAATGACCCTGTTACAGCCACCCAAATGCAAAAGTTCAACTTTTTTTCGATAATTATTGATCTAGAGAGTCCAGAGAATTGTCCTAGACTGGTTTGGTTCCGATCGGGCGAAAAACCAGGGACTAGTTCGCAAAAGTAGGTTTTGGACAAAATCCGACATAGCAGAAAATTTCCCCTGCCTACATCCAAATCGGAGATAGCCATTTTGTCCGCCTTGAGCCAAGGATTCCAACGATATAAGACACTTGATCCTGGGACAAGCGGTCTAAGAGTTATGAGCGATTTTGAACTTTTGGTTGCTGTAGCGCCACCTATGGGCCATTCGGGGTCATACTCTGATAGGTTGTCCCCAAATTGAGGCCTACCATCTGGCCAGGTTTCAAGTCTCTAGGCCTTACGGTTTGTCCTGCACGATGCGTTTTACGAATCCTTACAATTACAATAGGGTTTCAGCATTTCATGCTTGAACCCCTAATAAGAATGAAGGCTTTTTGCCAGTTATAGCGCCACCTGTGGTCCGATCTCCATGAAACTCTGCATGCTTCCTCACCATGTTCTGACACATATGCTCATCAATTTTGGTGAAGTTCTGAGTTTTCATTTGGGATTTATAGGCTTTTTAGTGTATTTTGCCACGCCCCTTTTCTAAATGACCCTGTTACAGCCACCCAAATGCAAAAGTTCAACTTTTTTTCGATAATTATTGATCTAGAGAGTCCAGAGAATTGTCCTAGACTGGTTTGGTTCCGATCGGGCGAAAAACCAGGGACTAGTTCGCAAAAGTAGGTTTTGGACAAAATCCGACATAGCAGAAAATTTCCCCTGCCTACATCCAAATCGGAGATAGCCATTTTGTCCGCCTTGAGCCAAGGATTCCAACGATATAAGACACTTGATCCTGGGACAAGCGGTCTAAGAGTTATGAGCGATTTTGAACTTTTGGTTGCTGTAGCGCCACCTATGGGCCATTCGGGGTCATACTCTGATAGGTTGTCCCCAAATTGAGGCCTACCATCTGGCCAGGTTTCAAGTCTCTAGGCCTTACGGTTTGTCCTGCACGATGCGTTTTACGAATCCTTACAATTACAATAGGGTTTCAGCATTTCATGCTTGAACCCCTAATAAGAATGAAGGCTTTTTGCCAGTTATAGCGCCACCTGTGGTCCGATCTCCATGAAACTCTGCATGCTTCCTCACCATGTTCTGACACATATGCTCATCAATTTTGGTGAAGTTCTGAGTTTTCATTTGGGATTTATAGGCTTTTTAGTGTATTTTGCCACGCCCCTTTTCTAAATGACCCTGTTACAGCCACCCAAATGCAAAAGTTCAACTTTTTTTCGATAATTATTGATCTAGAGAGTCCAGAGAATTGTCCTAGACTGGTTTGGTTCCGATCGGGCGAAAAACCAGGGACTAGTTCGCAAAAGTAGGTTTTGGACAAAATCCGACATGGCAGAAAATTTCCCCTGCCTACATCCAAATCGGAGATAGCCATTTTGTCCGCCTTGAGCCAAGGATTCCAACGATATAAGACACTTGATCCTGGGACAAGCGGTCTAAGAGTTATGAGCGATTTTGAACTTTTGGTTGCTGTAGCGCCACCTATGGGCCATTCGGGGTCATACTCTGATAGGTTGTCCCCAAATTGAGGCCTACCATCTGGCCAGGTTTCAAGTCTCTAGGCCTTACGGTTTGTCCTGCACGATGCGTTTTACGAATCCTTACAATTACAATAGGGTTTCAGCATTTCATGCTTGAACCCCTAATAAGAATGAAGGCTTTTTGCCAGTTATAGCGCCACCTGTGGTCCGATCTCCATGAAACTCTGCATGCTTCCTCACCATGTTCTGACACATATGCTCATCAATTTTGGTGAAGTTCTGAGTTTTCATTTGGGATTTATAGGCTTTTTAGTGTATTTTGCCACGCCCCTTTTCTAAATGACCCTGTTACAGCCACCCAAATGCAAAAGTTCAACTTTTTTTCGATAATTATTGATCTAGAGAGTCCAGAGAATTGTCCTAGACTGGTTTGGTTCCGATCGGGCGAAAAACCAGGGACTAGTTCGCAAAAGTAGGTTTTGGACAAAATCCGACATAGCAGAAAATTTCCCCTGCCTACATCCAAATCGGAGATAGCCATTTTGTCCGCCTTGAGCCAAGGATTCCAACGATATAAGACACTTGATCCTGGGACAAGCGGTCTAAGAGTTATGAGCGATTTTGAACTTTTGGTTGCTGTAGCGCCACCTATGGGCCATTCGGGGTCATACTCTGATAGGTTGTCCCCAAATTGAGGCCTACCATCTGGCCAGGTTTCAAGTCTCTAGGCCTTACGGTTTGTCCTGCACGATGCGTTTTACGAATCCTTACAATTACAATAGGGTTTCAGCATTTCATGCTTGAACCCCTAATAAGAATGAAGGCTTTTTGCCAGTTATAGCGCCACCTGTGGTCCGATCTCCATGAAACTCTGCATGCTTCCTCACCATGTTCTGACACATATGCTCATCAATTTTGGTGAAGTTCTGAGTTTTCATTTGGGATTTATAGGCTTTTTAGTGTATTTTGCCACGCCCCTTTTCTAAATGACCCTGTTACAGCCACCCAAATGCAAAAGTTCAACTTTTTTTCGATAATTATTGATCTAGAGAGTCCAGAGAATTGTCCTAGACTGGTTTGGTTCCGATCGGGCGAAAAACCAGGGACTAGTTCGCAAAAGTAGGTTTTGGACAAAATCCGACATGGCAGAAAATTTCCCCTGCCTACATCCAAATCGGAGATAGCCACTTTGTCCGCCTTGAGCCAAGGATTCCAACGATATAAGACACTTGATCCTGGGACAAGCGGTCTAAGAGTTATGAGCGATTTTGAACTTTTGGTTGCTGTAGCGCCACCTATGGGCCATTCGGGGTCATACTCTGATAGGTTGTCCCCAAATTGAGGCCTACCATCTGGCCAGGTTTCAAGTCTCTAGGCCTTACGGTTTGTCCTGCACGATGCGTTTTACGAATCCTTACAATTACAATAGGGTTTCAGCATTTCATGCTTGAACCCCTAATAAGAATGAAGGCTTTTTGCCAGTTATAGCGCCACCTGTGGTCCGATCTCCATGAAACTCTGCATGCTTCCTCACCATGTTCTGACACATATGCTCATCAATTTTGGTGAAGTTCTGAGTTTTCATTTGGGATTTATAGGCTTTTTAGTGTATTTTGCCACGCCCCTTTTCTAAATGACCCTGTTACAGCCACCCAAATGCAAAAGTTCAACTTTTTTTCGATAATTATTGATCTAGAGAGTCCAGAGAATTGTCCTAGACTGGTTTGGTTCCGATCGGGCGAAAAACCAGGGACTAGTTCGCAAAAGTAGGTTTTGGACAAAATCCGACATAGCAGAAAATTTCCCCTGCCTACATCCAAATCGGAGATAGCCATTTTGTCCGCCTTGAGCCAAGGATTCCAACGATATAAGACACTTGATCCTGGGACAAGCGGTCTAAGAGTTATGAGCGATTTTGAACTTTTGGTTGCTGTAGCGCCACCTATGGGCCATTCGGGGTCATACTCTGATAGGTTGTCCCCAAATTGAGGCCTACCATCTGGCCAGGTTTCAAGTCTCTAGGCCTTACGGTTTGTCCTGCACGATGCGTTTTACGAATCCTTACAATTACAATAGGGTTTCAGCATTTCATGCTTGAACCCCTAATAAGAATGAAGGCTTTTTGCCAGTTATAGCGCCACCTGTGGTCCGATCTCCATGAAACTCTGCATGCTTCCTCACCATGTTCTGACACATATGCTCATCAATTTTGGTGAAGTTCTGAGTTTTCATTTGGGATTTATAGGCTTTTTAGTGTATTTTGCCACGCCCCTTTTCTAAATGACCCTGTTACAGCCACCCAAATGCAAAAGTTCAACTTTTTTTCGATAATTATTGATCTAGAGAGTCCAGAGAATTGTCCTAGACTGGTTTGGTTCCGATCGGGCGAAAAACCAGGGACTAGTTCGCAAAAGTAGGTTTTGGACAAAATCCGACATGGCAGAAAATTTCCCCTGCCTACATCCAAATCGGAGATAGCCACTTTGTCCGCCTTGAGCCAAGGATTCCAACGATATAAGACACTTGATCCTGGGACAAGCGGTCTAAGAGTTATGAGCGATTTTGAACTTTTGGTTGCTGTAGCGCCACCTATGGGCCAATCGGGGTCATACTCTGATAGGTTGTCCCCAAATTGAGGCCTACCATCTGGCCAGGTTTCAAGTCTCTAGGCCTTACGGTTTGTCCTGCACGATGCGTTTTACGAATCCTTACAATTACAATAGGGTTTCAGCATTTCATGCTTGAACCCCTAATAAGAATGAAGGCTTTTTGCCAGTTATAGCGCCACCTGTGGTCCGATCTCCATGAAACTCTGCATGCTTCCTCACCATGTTCTGACACATATGCTCATCAATTTTGGTGAAGTTCTGAGTTTTCATTTGGGATTTATAGGCTTTTTAGTGTATTTTGCCACGCCCCTTTTCTAAATGACCCTGTTACAGCCACCCAAATGCAAAAGTTCAACTTTTTTTCGATAATTATTGATCTAGAGAGTCCAGAGAATTGTCCTAGACTGGTTTGGTTCCGATCGGGCGAAAAACCAGGGACTAGTTCGCAAAAGTAGGTTTTGGACAAAATCCGACATAGCAGAAAATTTCCCCTGCCTACATCCAAATCGGAGATAGCCATTTTGTCCGCCTTGAGCCAAGGATTCCAACGATATAAGACACTTGATCCTGGGACAAACGGTCTAAGAGTTATGGGCGATTTTGAACTTTTGGTTGCTGTAGCGCCACCTATGGGCCATTCGGGGTCATACTCTGATAGGTTGTCCCCAAATTGAGGCCTACCATCTGGCCAGGTTTCAAGTCTCTAGGCCTTACGGTTTGTCCTGCACGATGCGTTTTACGAATCCTTACAATTACAATAGGGTTTCAGCATTTCATGCTTGAACCCCTAATAAGAATGAAGGCTTTTTGCCAGTTATAGCGCCACCTGTGGTCCGATCTCCATGAAACTCTGCATGCTTCCTCACCATGTTCTGACACATATGCTCATCAATTTTGGTGAAGTTCTGAGTTTTCATTTGGGATTTATAGGCTTTTTAGTGTATTTTGCCACGCCCCTTTTCTAAATGACCCTGTTACAGCCACCCAAATGCAAAAGTTCAACTTTTTTTCGATAATTATTGATCTAGAGAGTCCAGAGAATTGTCCTAGACTGGTTTGGTTCCGATCGGGCGAAAAACCAGGGACTAGTTCGCAAAAGTAGGTTTTGGACAAAATCCGACATAGCAGAAAATTTCCCCTGCCTACATCCAAATCGGAGATAGCCATTTTGTCCGCCTTGAGCCAAGGATTCCAACGATATAAGACACTTGATCCTGGGACAAGCGGTCTAAGAGTTATGAGCGATTTTGAACTTTTGGTTGCTGTAGCGCCACCTATGGGCCATTCGGGGTCATACTCTGATAGGTTGTCCCCAAATTGAGGCCTACCATCTGGCCAGGTTTCAAGTCTCTAGGCCTTACGGTTTGTCCTGCACGATGCGTTTTACGAATCCTTACAATTACAATAGGGTTTCAGCATTTCATGCTTGAACCCCTAATAAGAATGAAGGCTTTTTGCCAGTTATAGCGCCACCTATGGTCCGATCTCCATGAAACTCTGCATGCTTCCTCACCATGTTCTGACACATATGCTCATCAATTTTGGTGAAGTTCTGAGTTTTCATTTGGGATTTATAGGCTTTTTAGTGTATTTTGCCACGCCCCTTTTCTAAACGACCCTGTTACAGCCACCCAAATGCAAAAGTTCAACTTTTTTTCGATAATTATTGATCTAGAGAGTCCAGAGAATTGTCCTAGACTGGTTTGGTTCCGATCGGGCGAAAAACCAGGGACTAGTTCGCAAAAGTAGGTTTTGGACAAAATCCGACATGGCAGAAAATTTCCCCTGCCTACATCCAAATCGGAGATAGCCATTTTGTCCGCCTTGAGCCAAGGATTCCAACGATATAAGACACTTGATCCTGGGACAAGCGGTCTAAGAGTTATGAGCGATTTTGAACTTTTGGTTGCTGTAGCGCCACCTATGGGCCATTCGGGGTCATACTCTGATAGGTTGTCCCCAAATTGAGGCCTACCATCTGGCCAGGTTTCAAGTCTCTAGGCCTTACGGTTTGTCCTGCACGATGCGTTTTACGAATCCTTACAATTACAATAGGGTTTCAGCATTTCATGCTTGAACCCCTAATAAGAATGAAGGCTTTTTGCCAGTTATAGCGCCACCTGTGGTCCGATCTCCATGAAACTCTGCATGCTTCCTCACCATGTTCTGACACATATGCTCATCAATTTTGGTGAAGTTCTGAGTTTTCATTTGGGATTTATAGGCTTTTTAGTGTATTTTGCCACGCCCCTTTTCTAAATGACCCTGTTACAGCCACCCAAATGCAAAAGTTCAACTTTTTTTCGATAATTATTGATCTAGAGAGTCCAGAGAATTGTCCTAGACTGGTTTGGTTCCGATCGGGCGAAAAACCAGGGACTAGTTCGCAAAAGTAGGTTTTGGACAAAATCCGACATAGCAGAAAATTTCCCCTGCCTACATCCAAATCGGAGATAGCCATTTTGTCCGCCTTGAGCCAAGGATTCCAACGATATAAGACACTTGATCCTGGGACAAGCGGTCTAAGAGTTATGAGCGATTTTGAACTTTTGGTTGCTGTAGCGCCACCTATGGGCCATTCGGGGTCATACTCTGATAGGTTGTCCCCAAATTGAGGCCTACCATCTGGCCAGGTTTCAAGTCTCTAGGCCTTACGGTTTGTCCTGCACGATGCGTTTTACGAATCCTTACAATTACAATAGGGTTTCAGCATTTCATGCTTGAACCCCTAATAAGAATGAAGGCTTTTTGCCAGTTATAGCGCCACCTGTGGTCCGATCTCCATGAAACTCTGCATGCTTCCTCACCATGTTCTGACACATATGCTCATCAATTTTGGTGAAGTTCTGAGTTTTCATTTGGGATTTATAGGCTTTTTAGTGTATTTTGCCACGCCCCTTTTCTAAATGACCCTGTTACAGCCACCCAAATGCAAAAGTTCAACTTTTTTTCGATAATTATTGATCTAGAGAGTCCAGAGAATTGTCCTAGACTGGTTTGGTTCCGATCGGGCGAAAAACCAGGGACTAGTTCGCAAAAGTAGGTTTTGGACAAAATCCGACATGGCAGAAAATTTCCCCTGCCTACATCCAAATCGGAGATAGCCATTTTGTCCGCCTTGAGCCAAGGATTCCAACGATATAAGACACTTGATCCTGGGACAAGCGGTCTAAGAGTTATGAGCGATTTTGAACTTTTGGTTGCTGTAGCGCCACCTATGGGCCATTCGGGGTCATACTCTGATAGGTTGTCCCCAAATTGAGGCCTACCATCTGGCCAGGTTTCAAGTCTCTAGGCCTTACGGTTTGTCCTGCACGATGCGTTTTACGAATCCTTACAATTACAATAGGGTTTCAGCATTTCATGCTTGAACCCCTAATAAGAATGAAGGCTTTTTGCCAGTTATAGCGCCACCTGTGGTCCGATCTCCATGAAACTCTGCATGCTTCCTCACCATGTTCTGACACATATGCTCATCAATTTTGGTGAAGTTCTGAGTTTTCATTTGGGATTTATAGGCTTTTTAGTGTATTTTGCCACGCCCCTTTTCTAAATGACCCTGTTACAGCCACCCAAATGCAAAAGTTCAACTTTTTTTCGATAATTATTGATCTAGAGAGTCCAGAGAATTGTCCTAGACTGGTTTGGTTCCGATCGGGCGAAAAACCAGGGACTAGTTCGCAAAAGTAGGTTTTGGACAAAATCCGACATAGCAGAAAATTTCCCCTGCCTACATCCAAATCGGAGATAGCCATTTTGTCCGCCTTGAGCCAAGGATTCCAACGATATAAGACACTTGATCCTGGGACAAGCGGTCTAAGAGTTATGAGCGATTTTGAACTTTTGGTTGCTGTAGCGCCACCTATGGGCCATTCGGGGTCATACTCTGATAGGTTGTCCCCAAATTGAGGCCTACCATCTGGCCAGGTTTCAAGTCTCTAGGCCTTACGGTTTGTCCTGCACGATGCGTTTTACGAATCCTTACAATTACAATAGGGTTTCAGCATTTCATGCTTGAACCCCTAATAAGAATGAAGGCTTTTTGCCAGTTATAGCGCCACCTGTGGTCCGATCTCCATGAAACTCTGCATGCTTCCTCACCATGTTCTGACACATATGCTCATCAATTTTGGTGAAGTTCTGAGTTTTCATTTGGGATTTATAGGCTTTTTAGTGTATTTTGCCACGCCCCTTTTCTAAATGACCCTGTTACAGCCACCCAAATGCAAAAGTTCAACTTTTTTTCGATAATTATTGATCTAGAGAGTCCAGAGAATTGTCCTAGACTGGTTTGGTTCCGATCGGGCGAAAAACCAGGGACTAGTTCGCAAAAGTAGGTTTTGGACAAAATCCGACATAGCAGAAAATTTCCCCTGCCTACATCCAAATCGGAGATAGCCATTTTGTCCGCCTTGAGCCAAGGATTCCAACGATATAAGACACTTGATCCTGGGACAAGCGGTCTAAGAGTTATGAGCGATTTTGAACTTTTGGTTGCTGTAGCGCCACCTATGGGCCAATCGGGGTCATACTCTGATAGGTTGTCCCCAAATTGAGGCCTACCATCTGGCCAGGTTTCAAGTCTCTAGGCCTTACGGTTTGTCCTGCACGATGCGTTTTACGAATCCTTACAATTACAATAGGGTTTCAGCATTTCATGCTTGAACCCCTAATAAGAATGAAGGCTTTTTGCCAGTTATAGCGCCACCTGTGGTCCGATCTCCATGAAACTCTGCATGCTTCCTCACCATGTTCTGACACATATGCTCATCAATTTTGGTGAAGTTCTGAGTTTTCATTTGGGATTTATAGGCTTTTTAGTGTATTTTGCCACGCCCCTTTTCTAAATGACCCTGTTACAGCCACCCAAATGCAAAAGTTCAACTTTTTTTCGATAATTATTGATCTAGAGAGTCCAGAGAATTGTCCTAGACTGGTTTGGTTCCGATCGGGCGAAAAACCAGGGACTAGTTCGCAAAAGTAGGTTTTGGACAAAATCCGACATAGCAGAAAATTTCCCCTGCCTACATCCAAATCGGAGATAGCCATTTTGTCCGCCTTGAGCCAAGGATTCCAACGATATAAGACACTTGATCCTGGGACAAGCGGTCTAAGAGTTATGAGCGATTTTGAACTTTTGGTTGCTGTAGCGCCACCTATGGGCCATTCGGGGTCATACTCTGATAGGTTGTCCCCAAATTGAGGCCTACCATCTGGCCAGGTTTCAAGTCTCTAGGCCTTACGGTTTGTCCTGCACGATGCGTTTTACGAATCCTTACAATTACAATAGGGTTTCAGCATTTCATGCTTGAACCCCTAATAAGAATGAAGGCTTTTTGCCAGTTATAGCGCCACCTGTGGTCCGATCTCCATGAAACTCTGCATGCTTCCTCACCATGTTCTGACACATATGCTCATCAATTTTGGTGAAGTTCTGAGTTTTCATTTGGGATTTATAGGCTTTTTAGTGTATTTTGCCACGCCCCTTTTCTAAATGACCCTGTTACAGCCACCCAAATGCAAAAGTTCAACTTTTTTTCGATAATTATTGATCTAGAGAGTCCAGAGAATTGTCCTAGACTGGTTTGGTTCCGATCGGGCGAAAAACCAGGGACTAGTTCGCAAAAGTAGGTTTTGGACAAAATCCGACATAGCAGAAAATTTCCCCTGCCTACATCCAAATCGGAGATAGCCATTTTGTCCGCCTTGAGCCAAGGATTCCAACGATATAAGACACTTGATCCTGGGACAAGCGGTCTAAGAGTTATGAGCGATTTTGAACTTTTGGTTGCTGTAGCGCCACCTATGGGCCATTCGGGGTCATACTCTGATAGGTTGTCCCCAAATTGAGGCCTACCATCTGGCCAGGTTTCAAGTCTCTAGGCCTTACGGTTTGTCCTGCACGATGCGTTTTACGAATCCTTACAATTACAATAGGGTTTCAGCATTTCATGCTTGAACCCCTAATAAGAATGAAGGCTTTTTGCCAGTTATAGCGCCACCTGTGGTCCGATCTCCATGAAACTCTGCATGCTTCCTCACCATGTTCTGACACATATGCTCATCAATTTTGGTGAAGTTCTGAGTTTTCATTTGGGATTTATAGGCTTTTTAGTGTATTTTGCCACGCCCCTTTTCTAAATGACCCTGTTACAGCCACCCAAATGCAAAAGTTCAACTTTTTTTCGATAATTATTGATCTAGAGAGTCCAGAGAATTGTCCTAGACTGGTTTGGTTCCGATCGGGCGAAAAACCAGGGACTAGTTCGCAAAAGTAGGTTTTGGACAAAATCCGACATAGCAGAAAATTTCCCCTGCCTACATCCAAATCGGAGATAGCCATTTTGTCCGCCTTGAGCCAAGGATTCCAACGATATAAGACACTTGATCCTGGGACAAGCGGTCTAAGAGTTATGAGCGATTTTGAACTTTTGGTTGCTGTAGCGCCACCTATGGGCCATTCGGGGTCATACTCTGATAGGTTGTCCCCAAATTGAGGCCTACCATCTGGCCAGGTTTCAAGTCTCTAGGCCTTACGGTTTGTCCTGCACGATGCGTTTTACGAATCCTTACAATTACAATAGGGTTTCAGCATTTCATGCTTGAACCCCTAATAAGAATGAAGGCTTTTTGCCAGTTATAGCGCCACCTGTGGTCCGATCTCCATGAAACTCTGCATGCTTCCTCACCATGTTCTGACACATATGCTCATCAATTTTGGTGAAGTTCTGAGTTTTCATTTGGGATTTATAGGCTTTTTAGTGTATTTTGCCACGCCCCTTTTCTAAATGACCCTGTTACAGCCACCCAAATGCAAAAGTTCAACTTTTTTTCGATAATTATTGATCTAGAGAGTCCAGAGAATTGTCCTAGACTGGTTTGGTTCCGATCGGGCGAAAAACCAGGGACTAGTTCGCAAAAGTAGGTTTTGGACAAAATCCGACATAGCAGAAAATTTCCCCTGCCTACATCCAAATCGGAGATAGCCATTTTGTCCGCCTTGAGCCAAGGATTCCAACGATATAAGACACTTGATCCTGGGACAAGCGGTCTAAGAGTTATGAGCGATTTTGAACTTTTGGTTGCTGTAGCGCCACCTATGGGCCATTCGGGGTCATACTCTGATAGGTTGTCCCCAAATTGAGGCCTACCATCTGGCCAGGTTTCAAGTCTCTAGGCCTTACGGTTTGTCCTGCACGATGCGTTTTACGAATCCTTACAATTACAATAGGGTTTCAGCATTTCATGCTTGAACCCCTAATAAGAATGAAGGCTTTTTGCCAGTTATAGCGCCACCTGTGGTCCGATCTCCATGAAACTCTGCATGCTTCCTCACCATGTTCTGACACATATGCTCATCAATTTTGGTGAAGTTCTGAGTTTTCATTTGGGATTTATAGGCTTTTTAGTGTATTTTGCCACGCCCCTTTTCTAAATGACCCTGTTACAGCCACCCAAATGCAAAAGTTCAACTTTTTTTCGATAATTATTGATCTAGAGAGTCCAGAGAATTGTCCTAGACTGGTTTGGTTCCGATCGGGCGAAAAACCAGGGAGTAGTTCGCAAAAGTAGGTTTTGGACAAAATCCGACATAGCAGAAAATTTCCCCTGCCTACATCCAAATCGGAGATAGCCATTTTGTCCGCCTTGAGCCAAGGATTCCAACGATATAAGACACTTGATCCTGGGACAAGCGGTCTAAGAGTTATGAGCGATTTTGAACTTTTGGTTGCTGTAGCGCCACCTATGGGCCATTCGGGGTCATACTCTGATAGGTTGTCCCCAAATTGAGGCCTACCATCTGGCCAGGTTTCAAGTCTCTAGGCCTTACGGTTTGTCCTGCACGATGCGTTTTACGAATCCTTACAATTACAATAGGGTTTCAGCATTTCATGCTTGAACCCCTAATAAGAATGAAGGCTTTTTGCCAGTTATAGCGCCACCTGTGGTCCGATCTCCATGAAACTCTGCATGCTTCCTCACCATGTTCTGACACATATGCTCATCAATTTTGGTGAAGTTCTGAGTTTTCATTTGGGATTTATAGGCTTTTTAGTGTATTTTGCCACGCCCCTTTTCTAAATGACCCTGTTACAGCCACCCAAATGCAAAAGTTCAACTTTTTTTCGATAATTATTGATCTAGAGAGTCCAGAGAATTGTCCTAGACTGGTTTGGTTCCGATCGGGCGAAAAACCAGGGACTAGTTCGCAAAAGTAGGTTTTGGACAAAATCCGACATAGCAGAAAATTTCCCCTGCCTACATCCAAATCGGAGATAGCCATTTTGTCCGCCTTGAGCCAAGGATTCCAACGATATAAGACACTTGATCCTGGGACAAGCGGTCTAAGAGTTATGAGCGATTTTGAACTTTTGGTTGCTGTAGCGCCACCTATGGGCCATTCGGGGTCATACTCTGATAGGTTGTCCCCAAATTGAGGCCTACCATCTGGCCAGGTTTCAAGTCTCTAGGCCTTACGGTTTGTCCTGCACGATGCGTTTTACGAATCCTTACAATTACAATAGGGTTTCAGCATTTCATGCTTGAACCCCTAATAAGAATGAAGGCTTTTTGCCAGTTATAGCGCCACCTGTGGTCCGATCTCCATGAAACTCTGCATGCTTCCTCACCATGTTCTGACACATATGCTCATCAATTTTGGTGAAGTTCTGAGTTTTCATTTGGGATTTATAGGCTTTTTAGT
The DNA here is from genome assembly GCA_021464565.1 of Rutilus rutilus. NCBI lineage: Eukaryota > Metazoa > Chordata > Actinopteri > Cypriniformes > Leuciscidae > Rutilus > Rutilus rutilus. The sequence continues at coordinate 924,952 of JAJAQA010000025.1, read as the reverse complement.
GTATTTTGCCACGCCCCTTTTCTAAATGACCCTGTTACAGCCACCCAAATGCAAAAGTTCAACTTTTTTTCGATAATTATTGATCTAGAGAGTCCAGAGAATTGTCCTAGACTGGTTTGGTTCCGATCGGGCGAAAAACCAGGGACTAGTTCGCAAAAGTAGGTTTTGGACAAAATCCGACATAGCAGAAAATTTCCCCTGCCTACATCCAAATCGGAGATAGCCATTTTGTCCGCCTTGAGCCAAGGATTCCAACGATATAAGACACTTGATCCTGGGACAAGCGGTCTAAGAGTTATGAGCGATTTTGAACTTTTGGTTGCTGTAGCGCCACCTATGGGCCAATCGGGGTCATACTCTGATAGGTTGTCCCCAAATTGAGGCCTACCATCTGGCCAGGTTTCAAGTCTCTAGGCCTTACGGTTTGTCCTGCACGATGCGTTTTACGAATCCTTACAATTACAATAGGGTTTCAGCATTTCATGCTTGAACCCCTAATAAGAATGAAGGCTTTTTGCCAGTTATAGCGCCACCTGTGGTCCGATCTCCATGAAACTCTGCATGCTTCCTCACCATGTTCTGACACATATGCTCATCAATTTTGGTGAAGTTCTGAGTTTTCATTTGGGATTTATAGGCTTTTTAGTGTATTTTGCCACGCCCCTTTTCTAAATGACCCTGTTACAGCCACCCAAATGCAAAAGTTCAACTTTTTTTCGATAATTATTGATCTAGAGAGTCCAGAGAATTGTCCTAGACTGGTTTGGTTCCGATCGGGCGAAAAACCAGGGACTAGTTCGCAAAAGTAGGTTTTGGACAAAATCCGACATGGCAGAAAATTTCCCCTGCCTACATCCAAATCGGAGATAGCCATTTTGTCCGCCTTGAGCCAAGGATTCCAACGATATAAGACACTTGATCCTGGGACAAGCGGTCTAAGAGTTATGAGCGATTTTGAACTTTTGGTTGCTGTAGCGCCACCTATGGGCCATTCGGGGTCATACTCTGATAGGTTGTCCCCAAATTGAGGCCTACCATCTGGCCAGGTTTCAAGTCTCTAGGCCTTACGGTTTGTCCTGCACGATGCGTTTTACGAATCCTTACAATTACAATAGGGTTTCAGCATTTCATGCTTGAACCCCTAATAAGAATGAAGGCTTTTTGCCAGTTATAGCGCCACCTGTGGTCCGATCTCCATGAAACTCTGCATGCTTCCTCACCATGTTCTGACACATATGCTCATCAATTTTGGTGAAGTTCTGAGTTTTCATTTGGGATTTATAGGCTTTTTAGTGTATTTTGCCACGCCCCTTTTCTAAATGACCCTGTTACAGCCACCCAAATGCAAAAGTTCAACTTTTTTTCGATAATTATTGATCTAGAGAGTCCAGAGAATTGTCCTAGACTGGTTTGGTTCCGATCGGGCGAAAAACCAGGGACTAGTTCGCAAAAGTAGGTTTTGGACAAAATCCGACATAGCAGAAAATTTCCCCTGCCTACATCCAAATCGGAGATAGCCATTTTGTCCGCCTTGAGCCAAGGATTCCAACGATATAAGACACTTGATCCTGGGACAAGCGGTCTAAGAGTTATGGGCGATTTTGAACTTTTGGTTGCTGTAGCGCCACCTATGGGCCAATCGGGGTCATACTCTGATAGGTTGTCCCCAAATTGAGGCCTACCATCTGGCCAGGTTTCAAGTCTCTAGGCCTTACGGTTTGTCCTGCACGATGCGTTTTACGAATCCTTACAATTACAATAGGGTTTCAGCATTTCATGCTTGAACCCCTAATAAGAATGAAGGCTTTTTGCCAGTTATAGCGCCACCTGTGGTCCGATCTCCATGAAACTCTGCATGCTTCCTCACCATGTTCTGACACATATGCTCATCAATTTTGGTGAAGTTCTGAGTTTTCATTTGGGATTTATAGGCTTTTTAGTGTATTTTGCCACGCCCCTTTTCTAAATGACCCTGTTACAGCCACCCAAATGCAAAAGTTCAACTTTTTTTCGATAATTATTGATCTAGAGAGTCCAGAGAATTGTCCTAGACTGGTTTGGTTCCGATCGGGCGAAAAACCAGGGACTAGTTCGCAAAAGTAGGTTTTGGACAAAATCCGACATAGCAGAAAATTTCCCCTGCCTACATCCAAATCGGAGATAGCCATTTTGTCCGCCTTGAGCCAAGGATTCCAACGATATAAGACACTTGATCCTGGGACAAGCGGTCTAAGAGTTATGAGCGATTTTGAACTTTTGGTTGCTGTAGCGCCACCTATGGGCCATTCGGGGTCATACTCTGATAGGTTGTCCCCAAATTGAGGCCTACCATCTGGCCAGGTTTCAAGTCTCTAGGCCTTACGGTTTGTCCTGCACGATGCGTTTTACGAATCCTTACAATTACAATAGGGTTTCAGCATTTCATGCTTGAACCCCTAATAAGAATGAAGGCTTTTTGCCAGTTATAGCGCCACCTGTGGTCCGATCTCCATGAAACTCTGCATGCTTCCTCACCATGTTCTGACACATATGCTCATCAATTTTGGTGAAGTTCTGAGTTTTCATTTGGGATTTATAGGCTTTTTAGTGTATTTTGCCACGCCCCTTTTCTAAATGACCCTGTTACAGCCACCCAAATGCAAAAGTTCAACTTTTTTTCGATAATTATTGATCTAGAGAGTCCAGAGAATTGTCCTAGACTGGTTTGGTTCCGATCGGGCGAAAAACCAGGGACTAGTTCGCAAAAGTAGGTTTTGGACAAAATCCGACATAGCAGAAAATTTCCCCTGCCTACATCCAAATCGGAGATAGCCATTTTGTCCGCCTTGAGCCAAGGATTCCAACGATATAAGACACTTGATCCTGGGACAAGCGGTCTAAGAGTTATGAGCGATTTTGAACTTTTGGTTGCTGTAGCGCCACCTATGGGCCATTCGGGGTCATACTCTGATAGGTTGTCCCCAAATTGAGGCCTACCATCTGGCCAGGTTTCAAGTCTCTAGGCCTTACGGTTTGTCCTGCACGATGCGTTTTACGAATCCTTACAATTACAATAGGGTTTCAGCATTTCATGCTTGAACCCCTAATAAGAATGAAGGCTTTTTGCCAGTTATAGCGCCACCTGTGGTCCGATCTCCATGAAACTCTGCATGCTTCCTCACCATGTTCTGACACATATGCTCATCAATTTTGGTGAAGTTCTGAGTTGTCATTTGGGATTTATAGGCTTTTTAGTGTATTTTGCCACGCCCCTTTTCTAAATGACCCTGTTACAGCCACCCAAATGCAAAAGTTCAACTTTTTTTCGATAATTATTGATCTAGAGAGTCCAGAGAATTGTCCTAGACTGGTTTGGTTCCGATCGGGCGAAAAACCAGGGACTAGTTCGCAAAAGTAGGTTTTGGACAAAATCCGACATAGCAGAAAATTTCCCCTGCCTACATCCAAATCGGAGATAGCCATTTTGTCCGCCTTGAGCCAAGGATTCCAACGATATAAGACACTTGATCCTGGGACAAGCGGTCTAAGAGTTATGAGCGATTTTGAACTTTTGGTTGCTGTAGCGCCACCTATGGGCCATTCGGGGTCATACTCTGATAGGTTGTCCCCAAATTGAGGCCTACCATCTGGCCAGGTTTCAAGTCTCTAGGCCTTACGGTTTGTCCTGCACGATGCGTTTTACGAATCCTTACAATTACAATAGGGTTTCAGCATTTCATGCTTGAACCCCTAATAAGAATGAAGGCTTTTTGCCAGTTATAGCGCCACCTGTGGTCCGATCTCCATGAAACTCTGCATGCTTCCTCACCATGTTCTGACACATATGCTCATCAATTTTGGTGAAGTTCTGAGTTTTCATTTGGGATTTATAGGCTTTTTAGTGTATTTTGCCACGCCCCTTTTCTAAATGACCCTGTTACAGCCACCCAAATGCAAAAGTTCAACTTTTTTTCGATAATTATTGATCTAGAGAGTCCAGAGAATTGTCCTAGACTGGTTTGGTTCCGATCGGGCGAAAAACCAGGGACTAGTTCGCAAAAGTAGGTTTTGGACAAAATCCGACATGGCAGAAAATTTCCCCTGCCTACATCCAAATCGGAGATAGCCATTTTGTCCGCCTTGAGCCAAGGATTCCAACGATATAAGACACTTGATCCTGGGACAAGCGGTCTAAGAGTTATGAGCGATTTTGAACTTTTGGTTGCTGTAGCGCCACCTATGGGCCAATCGGGGTCATACTCTGATAGGTTGTCCCCAAATTGAGGCCTACCATCTGGCCAGGTTTCAAGTCTCTAGGCCTTACGGTTTGTCCTGCACGATGCGTTTTACGAATCCTTACAATTACAATAGGGTTTCAGCATTTCATGCTTGAACCCCTAATAAGAATGAAGGCTTTTTGCCAGTTATAGCGCCACCTGTGGTCCGATCTCCATGAAACTCTGCATGCTTCCTCACCATGTTCTGACACATATGCTCATCAATTTTGGTGAAGTTCTGAGTTTTCATTTGGGATTTATAGGCTTTTTAGTGTATTTTGCCACGCCCCTTTTCTAAATGACCCTGTTACAGCCACCCAAATGCAAAAGTTCAACTTTTTTTCGATAATTATTGATCTAGAGAGTCCAGAGAATTGTCCTAGACTGGTTTGGTTCCGATCGGGCGAAAAACCAGGGACTAGTTCGCAAAAGTAGGTTTTGGACAAAATCCGACATAGCAGAAAATTTCCCCTGCCTACATCCAAATCGGAGATAGCCATTTTGTCCGCCTTGAGCCAAGGATTCCAACGATAAAAGACACTTGATCCTGGGACAAGCGGTCTAAGAGTTATGAGCGATTTTGAACTTTTGGTTGCTGTAGCGCCACCTATGGGCCATTCGGGGTCATACTCTGATAGGTTGTCCCCAAATTGAGGCCTACCATCTGGCCAGGTTTCAAGTCTCTAGGCCTTACGGTTTGTCCTGCACGATGCGTTTTACGAATCCTTACAATTACAATAGGGTTTCAGCATTTCATGCTTGAACCCCTAATAAGAATGAAGGCTTTTTGCCAGTTATAGCGCCACCTGTGGTCCGATCTCCATGAAACTCTGCATGCTTCCTCACCATGTTCTGACACATATGCTCATCAATTTTGGTGAAGTTCTGAGTTTTCATTTGGGATTTATAGGCTTTTTAGTGTATTTTGCCACGCCCCTTTTCTAAATGACCCTGTTACAGCCACCCAAATGCAAAAGTTCAACTTTTTTTCGATAATTATTGATCTAGAGAGTCCAGAGAATTGTCCTAGACTGGTTTGGTTCCGATCGGGCGAAAAACCAGGGACTAGTTCGCAAAAGTAGGTTTTGGACAAAATCCGACATAGCAGAAAATTTCCCCTGCCTACATCCAAATCGGAGATAGCCATTTTGTCCGCCTTGAGCCAAGGATTCCAACGATATAAGACACTTGATCCTGGGACAAGCGGTCTAAGAGTTATGAGCGATTTTGAACTTTTGGTTGCTGTAGCGCCACCTATGGGCCATTCGGGGTCATACTCTGATAGGTTGTCCCCAAATTGAGGCCTACCATCTGGCCAGGTTTCAAGTCTCTAGGCCTTACGGTTTGTCCTGCACGATGCGTTTTACGAATCCTTACAATTACAATAGGGTTTCAGCATTTCATGCTTGAACCCCTAATAAGAATGAAGGCTTTTTGCCAGTTATAGCGCCACCTGTGGTCCGATCTCCATGAAACTCTGCATGCTTCCTCACCATGTTCTGACACATATGCTCATCAATTTTGGTGAAGTTCTGAGTTTTCATTTGGGATGTATAGGCTTTTTAGTGTATTTTGCCACGCCCCTTTTCTAAATGACCCTGTTACAGCCACCCAAATGCAAAAGTTCAACTTTTTTTCGATAATTATTGATCTAGAGAGTCCAGAGAATTGTCCTAGACTGGTTTGGTTCCGATCGGGCGAAAAACCAGGGACTAGTTCGCAAAAGTAGGTTTTGGACAAAATCCGACATAGCAGAAAATTTCCCCTGCCTACATCCAAATCGGAGATAGCCATTTTGTCCGCCTTGAGCCAAGGATTCCAACGATATAAGACACTTGATCCTGGGACAAGCGGTCTAAGAGTTATGAGCGATTTTGAACTTTTGGTTGCTGTAGCGCCACCTATGGGCCATTCGGGGTCATACTCTGATAGGTTGTCCCCAAATTGAGGCCTACCATCTGGCCAGGTTTCAAGTCTCTAGGCCTTACGGTTTGTCCTGCACGATGCGTTTTACGAATCCTTACAATTACAATAGGGTTTCAGCATTTCATGCTTGAACCCCTAATAAGAATGAAGGCTTTTTGCCAGTTATAGCGCCACCTGTGGTCCGATCTCCATGAAACTCTGCATGCTTCCTCACCATGTTCTGACACATATGCTCATCAATTTTGGTGAAGTTCTGAGTTGTCATTTGGGATTTATAGGCTTTTTAGTGTATTTTGCCACGCCCCTTTTCTAAATGACCCTGTTACAGCCACCCAAATGCAAAAGTTCAACTTTTTTTCGATAATTATTGATCTAGAGAGTCCAGAGAATTGTCCTAGACTGGTTTGGTTCCGATCGGGCGAAAAACCAGGGACTAGTTCGCAAAAGTAGGTTTTGGACAAAATCCGACATAGCAGAAAATTTCCCCTGCCTACATCCAAATCGGAGATAGCCATTTTGTCCGCCTTGAGCCAAGGATTCCAACGATATAAGACACTTGATCCTGGGACAAGCGGTCTAAGAGTTATGAGCGATTTTGAACTTTTGGTTGCTGTAGCGCCACCTATGGGCCATTCGGGGTCATACTCTGATAGGTTGTCCCCAAATTGAGGCCTACCATCTGGCCAGGTTTCAAGTCTCTAGGCCTTACGGTTTGTCCTGCACGATGCGTTTTACGAATCCTTACAATTACAATAGGGTTTCAGCATTTCATGCTTGAACCCCTAATTAATGTATCGCTCATTTAAATAGGCACAAAATATATAGTCAGACTCAGTATGATTAAAGTACAGCCAGCGCCAGCACCGGCTAACAGAACCATATACAACACACTTTTAGCACCGTATAACAAACAGTGACAAACTCACCAGTTCCTGTATCATTAAGTCACTCAACAGCAGTCATTTGAAAAGGTAGAGGCAATCTAAAAGGTTGGCATACATAATAGTTAAACCAGCAGTTTAATTAATAGAATGTTTGAACGGCTAAACGCCTACCTGCAGCAGCTCAACACACCGGCTCGCGCACACACATACCAAACAACAGCGCGCGGCCGTATTTAAAGGAAAGTGACGCAACACTCTGTCAAGTCTCGCGATGATTCACGAAGTCTCGCGACAACGCGAACATAATGTGGAACCGCAAATAAAGAGAATAAGGAAAAACGTCTGGGTTACAAAAGACATACTAGACTCGAGTATGTCTGTTTAAAGCTGCTGTGTATTTTAAAAAGCTCTATAAATGTCCTAAAACGATGTGCATTTTGCTTGTTAATAAAAATGTAATATATTACATCACATAATTCAGTTGAATTCATTATGTATTGTATTGTGTAATTTAATTACATTTTTATATAAGTTTTGGTTCACTAATTTTATTACATTAAATGTTATTGTATTGTATGATGTTCTGTTTTAAGAATTAATTATGACATAAATCATATGCATTAGTACACAAATGCTTGTAATAAAAAAAGTAAATTATGCTCTATTGCTTGATAACAAATAACTTTGTCACAAAACATACCTAAAAATGTAATTTCTTTAAAATAAAAGATTATTATATGAATTAAGGGGTTTAATTGATTACTTTAAGATTTGTGATTCCGTAATTTTATTACACTGTTCTTTAGTCAAGGCTAGACAACCAATTAATATTTAATCTAAGTACCCACAAAACATAGCTAGCATTCTGTCATTTATTTAAATGTCTAAACTGTTAATAAGAAAAATAGTAATAGTCATATGCTGATTCTTGATGTCTGTGTCTTAAAAAAAAAAAAAAATCCCCATAATGTATTTTAAAAAACAAAATTCAGAAAGTCTGATATGTGGCAAGAGAGAATGTTAACGAATAATTAACATCAAATAACCACTTTTGGACAGTGATGAGAGAAGTGCCTTACTCTACTTTTTGTTGTTGAAAACTGTATAACCAAAAACCACAATCATGATGAACAGTTGCTTGTGTGAGCATGAGTAAAGAAAGAGGAAGAAACATTTACTGTTTGTGCAAGCATTTGGGAAATAAACACTGTTAACCGTGAGAATTTGATCAGTATAACGCCTGAGAGACTCGCCAGAACACGGTAAGAGTTACGCTGGTTACTGAGTGAATATAGTCAGTCTATAGTCTATTACTGTTGTAGAAACCACTCACATAATCAAAAGGAAATATTCTCAATGAAAACTTGTTTATGGAAATGTTTTTAAAGCTAAAGATAGTTTTTATAATGCTCACTGTGTGTGTGATCCTGTGTTGTTGTTCTTGTAGTGATGTCACTGATGATGGCTCCTCCTCTTCCTCTGGTGTTTCTGCTCATGATTCACGGTGAGTCGCTCATGCTGGAGAACATTTTATTGTTCTTTAGTCACTTTTCAAAGTCTTTCTTTCAAATCATGAGTGCGGACCCCCTGTTAAAACCCCGTTCACAAACACATTTCTGTGAAAGAAGTTAGTCAGAGCTAAAATTAAAAAATGTTTCAATTCTTCTGATTGGAATTAATGTACAATATTAAATATGTGCATCAATAATAATTATATTCATGTTTTTAATGTGTTTAATGTGTAAAAAATAAAAGAATGTGATGAACACGAGGGGTCAGTAATTATGAAACAATCGTTTTTGTGTGAACTATCCCTTTAATGTGTGTTTCAGGAGTTTGTAGCCGGAGTGATGTTTATGGCCCTCTTTAACTCTCAGATGGGGATGTGTGTCCATCTATAGGTGTTTGTTTCCTATCATTGTTTCCTTGTGAATGTTGTGTTTCAGGAGTTGTTTGTAGCTGGTGGAGTGATGTTAATGATTGGGGTGTGAGATACAGGCCTTCACACATCTGTGCACTAAAGGACTCATCAGTGATTATGAGATGCACTTATACATACCCTAGAGGACATCAGATCAAGAAAGTGTTCTGGACCAAAACACCGGTAATAGATGATGAAGAGCTTCCAGATCTGTCTGAGGACCCTGAATACAGTCATAGGCTTCAGTATCTGGGAGATAAACACAAGAACTGCACCGTCAGACTGAGTCATGTGACACTGAAGGATTCACACATGTACTATTTCAGATTCATCATTAATAAACCTGGTGGAAAATGGACTGGTTTTCCAGGAGTGACTCTTACTGTCACAGGTGACTCTGATGAGTTTCATCTCTTCTTCTGCATTATGTTGAGTAATAATCAGTGTATGACAGCAGCACTAGATATAGTGTGTGTGTTGTGTTCAGATCTTCAGGTGGAGTCTCCTGAGAGAGTGACAGAGGGAGATCCAGTCAATCTGAGATGTAAAAGCAGCTGCGCTCCGACTGACAGACACACATTCATCTGGTACAGAAACTCACAGATGATATTAACTGATCTCAGTAACACACTCCTCCTCAACCCAGTGAGAAGAGAGGACTCAGGCAGATACAGCTGTGCTGTAGACGGACACACTCTCATCTCTCCTACTGTTCAGCTCAATGTCATGTGTGAGTGTCTATTTTATTTAGTGTATAATCAAATTATACAGTTCAGACTCAGAGGGGGTGCTAAGAACATTTTTAAATGCATCAATAACTTCAACACCCTGCATTTATTGCATTTTATGTATTTTCCATTAAACCATAAAGCTATACATTTAAAATGTTACATTGTAAATTAGTTATTAGGCAGATGTTATCAATCTCTCTGAACATCTTTGTTATTTCCTCATCAGTGCTTTGAATCAATAACGGTTTATTGAAACCTGCAGACTGACAATCCCGTAGACATATGCATCTATGTATTGATTATGTCTATGGAACAGATAATGAGGACTTTAAAACTGCAGTGAGCTCAATGAAGGAACGAGTTTGTGCTTTTAAAACTGTGAACAAAATAGAAAAGAGCGCTGGTGTCAAGATGAGAAAACTGGAAAAACAGACGAGGCATCAAGATGTGTGTGTAATGCATTATGTTTAGATAACAAACCTATTTTGTTGTGTGTGTTTTTGTTTTTTGTTAACAACCTATATTTCATCACCACTTCACTAGGGTGAATAATTTATATTAAGTGCAAGAATTTATATTAAAATCTATATTATTTGACATTTATAATATGAATGAATCTTCACAAATATCAGGGGCATTTGACAATAATCAGGGGCTTAAGCACCAAAAGTAGCTACTCACCAATTGCAGATTACAAGAGGATTATCTGTCCTTATCTTCTGAGCTATTCTGAGACGGGTATGAAGTCTGTGGTCTGAAGTCTGAAGATTAAAAATGAAATTTCAAATATTTCTCCTGTAGATCCTCCAGGGAATCCTGAGATCTCCATCAGTCCATCTGGTGTAATAGTGGAGGGAGATTCAGTGACTCTGAAGTGCAGCAGTGACTCAAACCCTCCTGCAGAAATCAGCTGGATTAAAGGAGGAACGCTTGTAGGATCTGGAAGAATCTTCAGCATCTCAAAGATCAGCTCTAATGACAGTGGAGAATACAAGTGCAAGTCCAGCAATGAACATGGAGAGAAATACTCTGATGCTGTGACTTTAAACGTCACGTGTGAGTTCATGATGGTTCAGAAACTGTGACATTAAATCCTCTAAACATTGACTGTGATTTCTGCTTTAGACCCACCACAGAATGTCTTAGTGTCATTCTTAGTTTGTAGATTTAATTATGATCTTCTCCCTCTTTCAGATCATAGTGCCGCTGGTTTGCTCGTCTGGGTAGTGATCGCAGTGGCATGTGCAATATTCACTATCATGATCACCATCATACTATATGCAATGTAAATAAAAATGTATCAACAAAGAGTAATATAATTTGCTTTTAAACTAATGCAAAAGTACATTTGAATATTGCTCAAAACAATTAAATGACTTGTTTCCGTTTCTTTTTAACAGTCGGAAGAAAAGGATAAACTGTAGATCTGCAATACAGGAGTATGAGGTGAGATGGCCAAAGAACCACAGAATGATACTAATAAATCAATTACAGCTTCTTTGTACATGTAGAACACATATATTGTCACGTACTGCTCTGAGACTCGAAGCTTGAGGATCCAAATGCAGTTTATATGAACAGAGGGTAATCCAAAGACGTAATCCAGAAAACAGGCAAGAGGCCAAAAAAGACCAGGTAATCAGTCCAAACAATAACAGGGTCACAGGAGTCGCAGGGGTCGCAGGGGTCACAGGAGTCACAGAGGTAACAGGGGTCACAGGGTCACAGGGTCACAGGGCCCGCAGGGGACACAGGGTCACAGGGGACACAGGGTCACAGGGGTCACAGGGGACACAGGCAAAAAGGAAAATCCAAGGACAGGCAGAGATAAAAACCAAGAACACGGGAATAACAGACAAACGCTCAGAATTGCAGTACAAACACTAAACAAGACTTTGCAGAGAATGAATGTGAAAACCAGGCTATTATAGGGTGAGTAAACAAGGTAATGAGACACAGGTGAAAGTGATAATGGATGATAGTCGGAACTGAGGATTATGGGGAATAGAGTCTGTGGATGTGTGGTGATTGTCCGGGTTGGTTGATGGTAATCCCAGGCACTCTCACTGGTGATCGTTACATACATACATATATATATATATATACACTCAGGATTGTACATGGTTTTATGAGTAGAGACTGTGGAGTGTTTATACTTTTGATTATCATGGTAACAATTTTAAATCTTTTACAATATTTTTTTTTTCTTCAAAATTTTAAATGTTGATAGTCCTTCTCTCTGTTCTCCTGTAGAACGATCCCAGACCTGATCCCAGTGAAGGCACATATGCAGTTCTTGACCTCAAGTCCAGATCATCTGACCTCTACGACACACTCACAGTAAGAGAAATATAAAAAAAGTCCCAGGTTACGACTGTAACCCTTGTTCCCTGAGAAAGGAAATTGAGAACTGCGTCGAATGACACTTTGGGGGAATGAGTACCCACTATGCCACAACGACCCGCAGCGATATAAGCTCTGCCCATTAAGGATGATGTATCCCTGCAAGGTTTATTGGGCAGCACCGGGGTTTTCAGGGATGATGCAGATTCGGGGGATAAATAAGTGGCAAGCGGCTGTTCCACCCGAGGCATCATCCCATAATGTTTTCTTGCGCCCCCATAATGTTATTATAATTCAAGACGGGGGTTGGATATGCGAGAAGAATGCGGTTTATTCCACGATTTCCACAACGAGCTCCCGAAAAATACGGCAAACCCAGTGGTGAGGTTGCTCTCTGTGCTGCAGGAAGCGCTCGTCCAACTTGCTTTTCACAAGCGCTTCCTGCCTTTCATGATATTAAGACGGGCCACTGCACGAGAGACAACCTCTACCATCTCCTCATATGCGGGGACATGGGGAGGCGAGTCATCACCAAAATCCCGCCTTCAATACTGAGCACATCTACTTCCTCAGAAGCAGACAGCTCGAGCATCGGGTTCTCCACTCGTGCAGAAGAAGCTGCGGAGCGGGCTTCCGCGCGAGGAGGGAGAAAATCAGAACTGGCAGATGAATCCCGAGAATGTGCCTCAGCAGTCTCGAGATCCTCTGTCAGATCCATCTGCGAGCCCCATGAAAAGCGTTTTCGCGTCGCCTCGACGAACGCAGGTCCTGCGCCACATCCTCATTGAAAATGGCCAGGCGGGAGCGCAGCACACAGATCGATAGAGACTGGAGAGCTGCCTGTGCGTGCTGCACTCACAAACAATGCACGCACATTTGGTGTGTGTCCCCACCCGTGATATAACGAGGGCAGGGATGCACACACTGCCTGTAACTTGCACTCGCCATTCTTACTTATTTTTACCGCATTTTTCCATCTTAAAAATATATCTAAATTACGTCATATGCTCTCATTGACAAATGCGGAACAATTAGTCCATGCGTTCATGACCTCAAGGCTAGATTATTGTAATGCTCTACTGGGTGGTTGCCCTGCACGCTTAATAAACAAACTACAGCTGGTCCAAAACGCAGCAGCTCGAGTTCTTACCAGAACCAGGAAGTATGACCATATTAGCCCGGTTCTGTCAAAACTGCACTGGCTCCCTATTAAACATCGCATCAATTTTAAAATATTGCTGATTACTTTACTTACTTTACTTACAAAGCACTAAATGGTTTAGCTCCGCGGTACTTGAGCGAGCTCTTAACGCATTATACTCCTTCACGTCTATTGCGATCTCAAAATTCCGGCCAGTTGATAATACCTAGAATATCTAAATCAACTGCTGGCGGTAGATCCTTTTCCTATTTAGCACCAAAACTTTGGAACAGCCTTCCTACCATTGTCCGGGAAGCAGACACACTCTGTCAGTTCAAATCTAGATTAAAGACACATCTCTTTGACATAGCGTTCACATAATACATTATAGACTTCTATAATTCAATATTAGGCTGCATAGATTAGGTCAGCTGGAACCGGGAACACTTCCCATAAATCCTGATGTACTTGTTACATCATGAGAAGAATGGCATCTACGCTAATTTTAGTGTCTTTGTTTATCCCAAGGTTTTCCCGCAGCCTGCCGGATCCAGGCCGTTTCCAGATCTGATGAAGGACCTTCGCCTGGACCCGATGTCAATGCAGTGCTGAAGGGCCAACTAGTCTCTCCCTATGGAGGATCCCTTTCCCACTCAACAGATAACGCGTCGTCGGGAAAACTCAATTTGCGTATCTACCCCGAATTGATAAAATAAAATAAAATTCTGAATCAAAACTATAAGGAAACACCAGTAATTTGTTTAGGTTTGGTTTGTAGGGAATTCCAAACCTGCACACATATATTCAAACGCACATAACTATAGAACTCGTTCTTAATGCGCATCTGAACGCCATCAGCGTTTCTCACAGGTTCGCTAAAGTCTGTGTAGAGAGAATGGTGTCGTCTTGGCGGCCCTACTTTAAAAACAAATGATCGTTGCGACGGAAGCGAATCAATCAAAACTAACTTTAGCTGGAAATAACTTTATTAAAGAACCGCTATAAAGCCAAAACAATCTTACGTTATATTATACATTTATCTCTGTGAAGCTGCTTTGAGACAATCTACATTGTTAAAAGCGCTATATAAATGAAGATGACTTGACTTGACTTATTGTGGTTGTGTAACTGACAGACAACACCAAATAAGACATACAAAACAGAGAGCGCTTGCTGAAGAACAGAAAGCTAACTCTGTTGTGTGCCGGCGTCCTTTTGTAGCTTCCGCTTATGCCGTCACATGTTACGTCATGACGCAACACCAATCAAGATTGGCTTAGTTTCATTCATACTTCAGAGGCGCTACGCTGAGGGGCGTTCCCCCAAAGTGTCATTCGACGCAGTTCGAGTTCCCTCGAAAGGGAACTACATGTGCAAAAGAGTTTGTGCATTCAAAAGTCAGATAATAAATAATCAATGTGTTTTTGCCATAGACTGTCCATCCCAGACCTGCTATTCCCCAGTCGGGCTCTTCCGAATATAAGAATCTGTCAGTAAGTTTCTCAAGTCTTCTTAATTTCATCTGCAAATAAAAAAATGTCCTCAGTAGTCAATCAACTAGTCAACAGATACTAAACAGTCTTTTCTTTCTGTTGCAAGATGGATTATATGAGTCGTTTCACTGACAGAAATATATTTTTTTCTGAGATTATTTGTACCATTTATAGTGTTGATTTATGTAAATGTGTGTATTATTTCTGTTGTAGCCACAGCAAGACGCCACAGTAAGATGAAGCACAAGCTAAACTTTAACTTTTGTCCTATCGCTGGACACATCCACCTCACAACTACCAATGAAAAATGAAACGCATTGTAAGAGTTTGTATTTTGCAGAAAGTAATGGATTATATTCATGTGACATGTGTAAGGTGCTGAGGAAGACAGGCGAAGACGAGGATCTAAACGCAAGGTTTTAATGAAATAACACATAGAACAAATAATAAAGACCTTCAGGGATAAAGAAACAAAACCACGAGAATGACAAGACTAGAAGCAACCCTTACATGTACAACAACTGACAAAGCAACAAGTGAAACACAAGGGCTATAAATACACAGGGACCAACAAGCTAAACAAGATAACAAGGGGGTGTGGCTAATTAGAAACACCTGGGAAGACTAATAAACTAGAAAACTACAAAGGACTACAAAACATGGCACAGAACAGGAAATAACAAGTCCACACAAGACAAGGGGAACACAAGACAGGACTCATGACAACATGAATAAACAGTCAATGTGTAATTAATAAATGAATTTAGAGTTGTTTCTGTAATAATTTATACATTTTATCTGTGTAAATAAAGGGTCCATGTTACAGACTTTTCTCTTTATTCCTTTTCAAATGAAATATTAAATGAGAAAAAGGTACGAAGATTCAACATTCTGTTTTAAATCTGTGCTTTAAAGTGTATATTAAACTGACCAAGTCACATGATTTCAGAAAACGAGTCTTTGTTACGTCATACAATGTCAAACGAAAGTTGAAATTCTGATAACTTGATGCTAAAACATCAAGGGGTGGGGTTATAACCATAGACTGTAAAAAAATATGGACGTAGTGTCCGTGACGTCACCCGTAGGTTTCTGAAGAGCATTTTTGAAGCCTAAAGTAGACGGAGCCGGCCGTCGCCATCTTGGCCTTGCGTCACTCCCGGATAACAGAAAATAGGCAAAGAAGCGGGGCGTGAGTGGAGCTGAGGAGCCTGGCTATCTGAAATCACCTAGCTCGACGTGATCGAGTTAGCTCAGGCTGGGGAGGTGATGCTATAACGTTATGCTACTGACAGTACCAAGTCTGCGACTGCACAGGGCCTCGCGCTAAAGTGACAGTTGATGATGTAAAGCCAATTAAAAGTTCCTATTTTTGCCCTTCGAAATATTATAATAGTTAAAAGACATGGCTACAAGTGAGACTGTGTATCGTGATTCTGTACTATTCTGCTGGTTGAAAATGTATTATGCAGTAACTTAATATTACTCTGAGAGTGTGTGTGTGACAGTGATTTATGTGCATACATGTCAGTCACTCTTTTTTTATAGTCTATGGTCCGTCGCTTGTCAAGTTCGTAGAGAGCTTAACGTTATTCAGTCCATTTTAAATTCTGATTTTGGCCGCCTCTCAAATGGGTTAAACCATAGATATATTGCCTATGAAGTTCAAGTAAATGCGCTAGAAAATCCACGCTCATTCATGGATGTGCATTTATTGCATGGACGGAGAAAGCGCCGACACCTGCAGGATTTCATCTGACGGTACATAAGCATATTATAATCTATCTGTTCCGTGAGAGCAGAACGAACGAGCCTTTATTGACGTTTTTAAATCTGAAAACTCCAAAAAGCAACGAAATTGTCAGACATCCATTAGTGCATGTTCACAGAGGAAAACAACTGAAATACAGCGCTGGTTGTTCTCTCGAACGATACTCGACGACAACAACGGAATCCTAAGCCGTGGGCGAAGTAATGGGTGTATTAAATTGTATGAAATAATCCCGGAAAAAAGCACGAAACACTGCAGAGATGGCAAGTTCAGCAGCTAAAATTTGCTGAGGTGAAGTGACGGCTATAACAGCAGACAAACGGCTAGCATTGACATCAGCGGGAATCCATTTGTCACTCAAGTGGCCACACCCTTAATTATGCAGAACTTTAAATATGAATCAACTAAACGGATGAGTTATAAAAAAAATCACCCCCTTCACAGTTGTTATGAAGGGCAAAATTAGCTGTATAGACCAAAGCCAAATAGAGATCCAGGCTGTAAACACGTTTTTTTCTGCTGTAAAGTTGGTAATTTTAACATGGGGGAGATGCAGATTTGACTCACTTGTGCAGCCAGCCTCAGTGCGCGTACACATGAAGGGGGGTGTGGGGAGTGGAGGAGAGAGAAGCATGAAGAGGGAAGTTAGCTAGAGGAGAGATCTCCTAGACAACGACAGCAACTAATGTTAAAAATGTATATTCTTGAGAATTTTGATATGGCCGACACACGACCAAAGAGACGACGATCCGATGAACAAATAACAAAGAAGAGGGAAAAGGAGAAGGAACAAGCGAAGTACCGAATTTACATCGGAAAAGCGTTCAAAAGGTGGCGAGAACTCCGCCGGCAGAAGGGCATCCGATCCGACATTCAGGAGGCTCTGTTTCTGCTGGACAGGGTAAATCCAGTTTGGTTTTTCTAAATGGTTCACGACTGTTTCAGGAAGCACGGGAGGGAGGGGGAGGGGACGGGATGAGGAGGAGGGAGGGTCGAGCTAGCCTCCGTTTTGTTTGACAACACTTTGAACGTCAACAAGAAGTGACTTCACCCAGCATCGCTTAGAGCAGCTTTAATATTTGGGCTTTTCTAACAAACTCTGGAAATGTGCAACAGTGGATAAAATGAAAGCTTTGATGAACACCTCAGTCTATTAAAGTCTCCAGTGATGATTATTTTTAGAGCAACTTCTGTGTATGTGTGTTTAGACGAGGTCAATCATGTTGGTTTAATCCGTTTGACTAAAATAACATTTTACGGAGCCCCTAAAGTCACATGGTGGTGGAAATTATATTTCTATGCTTTTGCTTTTTCTCTCAAATCCTTTGCATTACCCAGCATGCAACTTTTGCGAACATTGAAATATAATTAATTCATACTTTTGAATCTCCATGTCCTTTTAGGGGTTTTATATTAAGCAATATTAGTTAAGAATTAATTTTGATCGATGACGTACATTGAGACACACTGGGCTGTGCATGTGTTCTTCATTACGGGCTGGCGCTTATGTGTGTGTGAACTGATTCTGGATGAGGTCATTTCCTGTCCCTCCCACTACTTCCTGTCGCTATTCTTTTCGCCAATAAACTGAAGGCAAAAATTCCCTCAAGGATGTCAAAATACAACATCCAGTCTTACTCAATATAAGTTCCGCGTATATTGAGTGTCTTGCAATAATTCTTCAGAAAATGTTTCTAGGAAGAAAGGCTATAAAAACTATATCTGAACATCCCTTTAATCTTAAAATGTGGAAATTGAAGTGAAACTGTGCAAACATTTGGAAATAAACACTGTTAACCATGAGAATTAGATCAGTATAACGCCTGAGAGACTCGCCAGAACACGGTAAGAGTTACGCTGGTTACTGAGTGAATATAGTCAGTCTATAGTCTATTACTGTTGTAGAAACCACTCACATAATCAAAAGGAAATATTCTCCATGAAAACTTGTTTATGGAAATGTTTTTAAAGCTAAAGATTGTTTTTATAATGCTCACTGTGTGTGTGATCCTGTGTTGTTGTTCTTGTAGTGATGTCACTGATGATGGCTCCTCCTCTTCCTCTGGTGTTTCTGCTCATGATTCACGGTGAGTCGCTCATGCTGGAGAAGATTTTATTGTTCTTTAGTCACTTTTCAAAGTCTTTCTTTCAAATCATGAGTGCGGACCCCCTGTTAAAACCCCTTTCACAAACACATTTCTGTGAAAGAAAAATCATCCAAATAAAGTAAAGAAATAAAGGCAGTCAGAGCTAAAATTAAAAAGAATAATAACTTTAGATGAATGTTTAAATTCTTCTGATTGGAATTAATGTACAATATAAATATGTGCATCAATAATGATAATATGAATGTTTTTTAATGTGTTTAATGTGTAAAAAAAAAAAGAATGTGATGAACACGAGGGGTCAGTAATTATGAAACAATCGTTTTTGTGTGAACTATCCCTTTAATGTGTGTTTCAGGAGTTTGTAGCCCGTGGGTTGATGTTGAGTGGGGTGTGAGATACAGTCCTTCACACATCTGTGCACTAAAGGACTCATCAGTGATAATGAGATGCACTTATAAATACCCTCCTGAATATATGATCAAGAAACTGTTCTGGACCAAAACACTGGTAATAGATAATAAAGAGTTTCCAGATCTGTCTGAGGACCCTGAATACAGTCAGAGGCTTCAGTATCTGGGAGATAAACAGAAGAACTGCACCATCAGACTGAGTCATGTGACACTGAAGGATTCACACATGTACTATTTCAGATTCATCACTGATAAACCTGATGGAAAATGGACTGGGAAATCTGGAGTGACTCTTACTGTCACAGGTGCAGTTTCATCTCTTCTTCTCTACATTATGTTGAATAATAATCAGCGTATGAGCACTAGATAGAGCTCGACCGATAGTGGTTCCCTTACGAGAACGGTTCTCTCGTACTGTGTTGCAAACGCTATGGGAAACTCCTTTCTCGAGAATTATTGAAGCCTTTATTTTAAAACGCATTGCAGCTGCACAGTTAGAGCGTCTAGCGTCTGCACTCGAGAGCTAGCGAGCTGATTGGCTGTGCTGCAGCAACTGCACGAACCTATGGCGAGTCAGCAGAGGCGAGCGATCCAATCGGAGTGCTTGGCACCTTGCCAGTCTCGAACGCGCCAAAATAGGCGTTGACGGCACTGAAGAGAAGGGCTATGTGAAGCTTCCGCCACTTAAGGAAGCGGTCGCCGCTCATTTGTGCCCTTCCACTGCAGGCAGTTGGAGAACAAAAGCGACGCACCCGTCTAAGCCGTGCAGAACTACTTCCGCTATGGCCGGTCGCGCCTACGCCGCCGCTGGTCAAGCGGCCTCTGCACTACACATTATGGCGATCCTCCAGGTGTTCCAAGCCAAACTCCTCCGTGCTATGGACAAGTCGGGACCCAATCCGGACGCCTTCAAAGACCTTCGCAGCGCTACTGACCTTGTACTGCGGGCCACAAAGACCACTGCCCAGGCTATCGGCCGCTACATGGCCAGCCTTGTTGTTCTGGAGCGCCACTTATGGCTGAATTTAACTGCGATCAGGGACGCGGACAGGACCGCCTTCCTCGACTCACCTGTCTCCACGACAGGTCTCTTTGGCCCTTCCGTCAGCGGCTTTGCAGAGCGCTTCACAGAGGCTCAGAAAGCTTCCAGTGCAATGAAGCACTACCTACCGAAGCGCTCCAGTTCGGCTTCACGGTGCCCCAAGAGTACGCCGCAGCCAGAGAAACCAGCGCCGCATGTTTACCAGCCCCGCCCAGTGGCTAAGACTGGCCATCACTACAAGCCAGCAAAGCGCTACCCGCTCCCCAAGCGCCAAGGTCCTCATCCAAAGCTCACGGTGGACCACGAGCCTAAGAAGCCTACCTAGCCGGGGGGAAGAGGGGTTCATGTCCCGCTGCGGCCGGACCACTCCCGAAGATCGCTCAAGTGTCTGTCACAGTGTTAAATGCAGAACATGGGCCTGTCATTTGTCGCACACCCCTGCACCCAAACGCTGTTTTAACAGCGACTCACACAAAGCACAAATCGAGCAAATTTCCTCACATAAACCTCTGTCAGGTCGAGCCCCCGAGTCTGGGCGCTTCGCCTTCAGATACGATCCAGCCACTGGCTTATCGGGCTCTGGCTTGGCAGGCCATTCCCGAAGTATCAGATTGGGTGATGAATATCATAATGAACGGTTACTCGCTTCAATTCGCCCACAGACATCCGAGCTTTTGCGCTATAACTTACACTTCGGTAGGGAGCACTTTGGCTCATGTCCTCCACTCCGAAGTATCGAATCTGCTGGCAAAAGGGGCTATCGAGATAGTTCCCGCATTACAAAGCGAGTCAGGCTTCTACAGCCGTTACTTTCTCGTTCCAAAGAAAGATGGCGGCCTGAGACCCATTCTAGATCTCAGACACCTGAACAGGGCCCTCATGGTACGGCCATTCAAGATGCTTACGACCAGACACATCCTGGCGCAGATCCGCCCAGGGGACTGGTTCTTCTAAAAGAGATTTAGTAGATCTAAAAGACACTTACTTTCACATCCAAGTGAACCCCCATCAAAGGCCATTCTTGAGATTCGCCTTCGAGGGGCAAACATATCAATACTCAGTCCTACCATTTGGACTGGCTCTAGCGCCTCGTACATTCACGAAGTGCATGGATGCGGCTTTCTCCCCCCTGAGATCCCATACTCACAGATCCCATACTCACAGTATAATCATCCCATACTCACAGAGCCTGGCTCCTTGGCCATCTCGAAAGCCTTGGGCTCAGGGTAAACTTTGCCAAGAGTGTGCTGTCCTCCAGCCAACGGATCACGTTCCTGGGAACAGTTCTCGACTCCGTTCACATGAGAGCATAGCCCACTCTGGGCCGGGCTCTGTCAATTCAGTGGCTCGCCGCGTAGTTCAAACGGGGCTCCTGTGTACCCCTCAGAACGTTTCGAAGGGTTTTGGGCCTTATGGCTTCAGCATCGTCAGTACTCCGCTGTACCAGAGCTCTGGCCCCCTGGAAGGACACCAGCTGGTATCAGCAGGGTGTGAACATGGGTCTGGTTTCGGAGAGGAGGGTTATCTCAACAGACGCTTCCAACCTTGGTTGTGGAGCCCTGAACGAGGGCAGGCCTGCCTCCGGCCTCTGGTTGAGCTCGGAGAAACGCCTACACATCAACTGCCTCGAAATGAGAGCAGTTTTTCTAGCCCTGAAATCCTTCCTCCCATATCTGGCGGGACACCACATCTTGGTCCGTACGGACAACATGGCGGTGGTATCGTACATAAATCGCCAGGGCGGTCTCAGGTCTCGCAACCTGTTCACAATAGCCAAACAGCTACTGTTATGGGCTCACGTCAACTTGCGCTCACTTAGGGCAGCTCACGTGCCGGGCACGATGAACGTGGGGGCAGACATGCTATCCCGGGGCAACGTTCCCCCAGAGGAATGGTCTCTCCACCCCCGGACGGTTCTTTTGTTATGGGAAGTCTTCGGCAAGGCTCCCTTCCTTAAAGGAGCCAGGAGACTTAACCCGCCTCGACCACCTTCGGTGCCGGCCTGGGACCTTTCCCTGGTTCTACGATCTCTTAAGGGACCTCCCTTCGAGCCACTTCAGTCGGCTGATCTACGATCCCTCTCTCTTAAAACCGCTCTGCTGTTAGCACTAGCGTCAGTTTGAAGAGTTGGGGACTTGCAAGCACTCTTCACGGGTGCTTCCTGTCTTGAGTTCGGGCCCAATGACTCCAAAGTCGTCCTTAAACCAAGACACGGATATGTACCAAAGCTGCTCTCAACTCCGTTCAGAGCCCAGGTTATTTCCCTATCAGCTCTTCCCATATCGGGAGAAGATAGCAATGCTCTCACGCTCTGCCCTGTCAGAGCCCTGAGAATATATCTGGAGCGTTCTGCCTCTTTCAGACAAAACTGTTTCGGGGGCCACACCAAAGGGCTACCAGTCACGAAACTAACACTGTCAAGATGGATAGTGGATGCCATCTCTCTGGCTTACACCTCTCTGGGTCTTTCGTGCCCCATAGGTGTTAGAGCTCACTCCACAAGAGGCATGGCTTCCTCTTGGGCTTGGTCCAGTGGAGTCCCGATCGAAGACATTTGTGCGGCGGCCGGCTGGTCCGTTCCGTCCACATTTGCAAGATTCTATAATCTAGAGGTTCCCGCCTTGCATGCACGAGTTCTATCTATTTAGGACTCTGGCTAGTTTAACCCAGACCTATGTATGAACCAGGTCCCCTCCCGCGGTGGCCTTCATACCCTTTTATATGGTGAATATCATTCTAAGGGCCCGACATTCTGGTCTATTATGATTTAGACTACTCTGTTATTAGTCTCGGGTCTCCCCAGACACCTTCAGAGTAGTCACTGGCGAATAGCACAGCGTTTTAAAATGGGTTCCCATAGCGTTTGCAACACAGTACGAGAGAACCTTTCTCGTATTATGATGATCGGTACGAGAACACTTGATGATTATCTAATCAAAATAACTATGTATTGTAGTGATAAAAAAGAATAGAATCAAATGCGTTTCTGGTGTTTGTTTCTGTTGGCCGCATGAACATATCAATGTTGAGAAAACAATTACGTCACTAGCTTTAAATACACAACTTCGCCGGCTAATGAATGAAGAAAAGTGACCAGCTGGATATAAACTAAAGGAACTAGATGGTAACAATTGCGACATTAAACATTTGGATCAGGTTTGCGTGTGTTTTTGTCACATTGCTTTAACCGCTTGAGGTAGCCACTACTAATTGTATTCCTCTCAGACTTGACGGCAAACACACTTCTGTTGTTTCTCTGCTAATGCAGCATCTACTCAAGAAATTAATTACTTTATAATGATATGGCAATATGTACTTTAGTGTTCTGTATTCATACCGTTTCACTGTCTGTGTTTTAAATGCGCATCTGAAGTGTCAGCACTCTCCGTATAATGTGTGATCTCTGTGCTGCGCGCAGCATCACGTGTTAAAGTAAACAACACGCGTGCCAGTGATAGTTTATTATTTGTCCTCTAGAGGTCGCTCTCGCTCTGTATAATGCCAGCAGTCTCTTCTCAGCCGCTCCAGCAACGGACGCAACCTGGAAAAACTATCGGTATGGATTTTTGCCGATAACGATAGTTCCAACTATCTGTACCGGTATATCGGCAAAAACTATGAATCGGTCGACCTCTAGCACTAGATATAGTGTGTGTTTTGTTCAGATCTTCAGGTGGAGTCTCCTGAGAGAGTGACAGAGGGAGATCCAGTCAATCTGAGATGTAAAAGCAGCTGCACTCCGGCTGACAGAACCACATTCATCTGGTACAAAAACTCACAGATGATATTAACTGAGAGAAGAGACAGAAACAATGAACTCCTCCTCAACCCAGTGAGAAGAGAGGACTCAGGCAGATACAGCTGTGCTGTAGACGGACACACTCTCATCTCTCCTGCTGTTGAGCTCAATGTCATGTGTGAGTGTCTATTTTATTTAGTGTATAATCAAATTATACAGTTCAGAGGGGGTGCTAAGAACATTTTTAAATGCATCAATAACTTCAACACCCTGCATTTATTGCATTTTATGTATTTTCCATTAAACCATAAAGCTATACATTTACATGTTTGTGCTTTTAAAAATGTGAACAAAATTTTAAAAAGCGCAGCGTCAAGACGAGCTAAAGCTCTGATGACAGTGGAGAATACAAGTGCAAGTCCAGCAATGAACATGGAGAGAAATACTCTGATGCTGTGACTTTAAATGTCACAAACGTCAGTAACTGAATTACTGAATCATTAAATCCTCTAAACATTGACTGTGATTTCTGCTTTAGACCCACCACAGAATGTCTTAGTGTCATTCTTAGTATGTAGATTTAATTATGATCTTCTCCCTCTTTCAGATCATAGTGGCGCTGGTTTGCTCGTCTGGGTAGTGATCGCAGTGGCATGTGCAATATTCACTTTCATGATCACCATCATACTATATGCAATGTAAATAAAAATGTATCAACAAAGAGTAATATAATTTGCTTTTAAACTAATGCAAAAGTACATTTGAATATTGCTCAAAACAATTAAATGACTTGTTTCCGTTTCTTTTTAACAGTCAGAAGAAAAGGATAAACTGTAGATCTGCAATACACGAGTATGAGGTGAGACTAATAAATCAATTACAGCTTCTTTGTACATGTAGAACACATATATTGTCACGTACTGCTCTGAGACTCGAAGCTTGAGGATCCAAATGCAGTTTATTTGAACAGAGGGTAATCCAAAGACGTAATCCAGAAAACAGGCAAGAGGTCAAAAAAGACCGGGTAATCAGTCCAAACAATAACAGGGTCACAGGAGTCGCAGGGGTCGCAGGGGTCACAGGGTCGCAGGGGTCGCAGGGTCACAGGGTTCACAGCGTCACAGGGGACACAGGCAAAAAGGAAAATCCACGGACAGGCAGAGATCAAAACCAAGAACACGGGAATAACAGACAAACGCTCAGAATTGCAGTACAAACACTAAACAAGACTTTTCAGAGAATGAATGTGAAAACCAGGCTATTATAGGGTGAGTAAACAAGGTAATGAGACACAGGTGAAAGTGATAATGGATGATAGTCGGAACTGAGGATTATGGGGAATAGAGTCTGTGGATGTGTGGTGATTGTCTGGGTTGGTTGATGGTAATCCTAGGCACTCTCACTGGTGATCGTTACATACATATAATATACTCAGGATTGTATATGGTTTTATGAGTAGAGACTGTGGAGTGATTACACTTTTGATTATCATGGTAACAATTTAAAATCTTTCACAATACATTTTTTTTTTCTTAAAATTTTTAAATGGTGATAGTCCTTCTCTCTGTTCTCCTGTAGAACGATCCCAGACCTGATCCCAGTGAAGGCACATATGCAGCTATTGACCTCAAGTCCAGATCATCTGACCTCTACGACACACTCACAGTAAGAGAAATATCAGAAACGTCTCGGGTTAAGACTGTAACCCTTGTTCCCTGAGAAAGGGAACGAGAACTGCGTCGAATTACACTTTGAGGAAACGCCCCTCAGCGTAGCGCCATTGGTGTTGCGTCATGACGTAACGTGTGACGGCATAATCGGAAGCTACAAAAGGATGCCGGCACACAACAGAGTTAGCTTCTGTGATGAAGCAAGCGCTCCCAGGCAGGGGAAGGCGTGGCGAAGGGACGCAGTTCTCGTTCCCTTTCTCAGGGAACAAGGATTACAGTCGTATCCTGAGACGTTCCCTTTCGAGGGAACTCGAACTGCGTCTAATGACACTTTGGGGGAACGAGTACCCACTATGCCACAACGAGCCCTGCCTGTCCCAGTGTGAAGCTGCGCACAGGCACACTTAGGACGAGAGCACAAGGGTGCCAGGTGTAGATGAAATGTCCAGGCTATAAAATCTAATGAAAGTGTGAGGGGTGGCCCAACCTGCTGCATTGCAGACTTCTTGGATCGGAGCCCCTGAGAGGAGGGCTCTAGAGGACGCCGTGCCTCTGGTCGAATGAGCCCTCGCGGCCAAAGGTGAAGGAAAATTGCGCACCTGGTAGGCCATAGATATAGCTTGAACAATCCAGTTGCTAATGGTCTGTTTGGAAGCGGGAAGCCCCTTCTTGGGTGACCCGAAACACACTAGCAACTGGTCTGACTTCCGCCATGAAGAGGACCTCTGAATATATAATTTAAGAGCTCTGACAGGGCAGAGCAGATGAAGTCTCTCCTCATCCGCCGTCACGTGAAGTGGAGGATGAAAAGCCTGCAGAACCGTAGGCCGTGCCACATTCTATGGCACCTTAGGCAAATAGCCCGGCCTGGGATGTAGGATGGCTTTAATGTCGCCTGGAGCAAACTCCAGGCACCCATTGGATATAGAGAGCGCCTGAAGATCTCCTACTCTCCTAGAGAGGTAATGGGCAACAAAAAAGCCATCTTAGGGAAAGGTTCATGGTGTCAGCCGAGCCCAGAGGTTCGAAGGGACCCTCAACCAACCCTTCGAGAACCACCGCCAGATCCCAAGTGGGAACCCTGGTACGAGCCGCAGGTCTCATCCTCCAAGCCCCACAGAGGAAACGTACGACCAACTGCTGTCTCCCCAGAGCCCCATCACCCAGTGGAGCGTGGAAAGCCGAAATGGCAGCCACGTACACCTTGGGTGTGGATGGGGTAAGACCAGCCGAGAAGCGGTCTTGGAGGAACTCCAGCACTGAAGCCACTGGGCAGTTAACTGGGTCCACCTCACGCTCTCTACACCATATGGTGAAAACATTCCATTTTAGGCCGTACAACTCCCTCGTGGAGGGAGCTCTAGAGCTGAGTATGGTCTCCACTACTCCTGCTGACAGGCCAGCCTCTCGGTACTGTGCCCCCTCAGGGGCTAGACCCACAGTTTCCATAGTTCCGGCCGAGGGTGAAATATTGAGCCCTCTGCCTGTGTCAGCAGGTCCCTCCTGATGGGAATCTCCCATGGAGGGCCGTCCAGGAGTGATATTATGTCTGACAACTATACTCGGGCCGGCCACAATGGGGCCACAAACAGTAGGCTGAACTCTAGAACTCCCGGGAGCAGAGCAATTGGGGGAAATGTGTACAGACACAGACTTGGCCACGTCTGTACCATGGCATCCAACCCCAGCGGGGCTGGATGTGTGAGGGAGAACCACAGCGCACAGTGGGTCGTCTCTTGAGACGCAAATAGATCCACTTCCACTGGGCCGAACCACTGACATATTGACTCCCCCACGTCGGGGTGGAACTGGCAGAGGAATCCCAAGAATCCCAAGAATGTGGCTCAGCAGTCTCGAGATCCTCTGTCAGATCCATCTGCGAGCCCCATGAAGAGCGTTTCCACACCGCCTCGGCGGACGCGGGTCCTGAACCACAGGGCTCGTGAGCCTGGCCATCTTTATTGAAAATGGCCAGACGGGAGCGCAGCACACGGATCGATAGAGACTCACAATCCTCGCAAGCAGCCCCCTCGAGAGCTGCCCGCGCGTGCTGCACTCACAAACAATGCACGCAGATTTGGTGTGTGTCCCAACCCGTGATATAACACCGCCTGTCATTTGCACTCGCCATTCTTTCTTATTGTGGTTGTGTAACTGACAGACAACACCAAATAAGACATACAAAACAGAGAGCGCTTGCTGAAGAACAGAAAGCTAACTCTGTTGTGTGCCGGCGTCCTTTTGTAGCTTCCGCTTATGCCGTCACACGTTACGTCATGACGCAACACCAATCAAGATTGGCTTAGTTTCATTCATACTTCAGCGGCGCTACGCTGAGGGGCGTTCCCCCAAAGTGTCATTCGACGCAGTTCGAGTTCCCTCGAAAGGGAACTACATGTGCAAAAGAGTTTGTGCATTCAAAAGTCAGATAATAAATAATCAATGTGTTTTTGCCATAGACTGTCCATCCAAGACCTGCTATTCCCCAGTCGGGCTCTTCTGAATATAAGAATCTGTCAGTAAGTTTCTCAAGTCTTCTCAATTTCATCAGCAAATAAAAAAAATTCCTCAGTATTCAATCAGCTAGTCAATAGATACTAAACAGTCTTTTCTTTCTGTTGCAAGATGGATTATATGAGTCGCTTCACTGACAGAAATATATATTTTTTTCTGAGATTATTTGTACCATTTGTAGTGTTGATTTATGTAAATGTGTGTCTTATTTCTGTTGTAGCCACAGCAAGACGCCACAGTAAGATGAAGCACAAGCTAAACTTTAACTTTTGTCCTATCGCTGGACACATCCACCTCACAACTACCAATGAAAAATGAAACACATTGTAAGAGTTTCCATTTTGCAGAAAGTAATGGATTATATTCATGTGACATGAATAAACAGTCAATGTGTAATTAATAAATGAGTTTAGAGTTGTTTCTGTAATAATTTATACATTTTATCTGTGTAAATAAAGGGGTCCACGTTACAGATTTTTCTCTTTATTCCTTTTCAAATAAAACATTAAAGTAACAACATGTAGTTTTTCAACCTTCATAATATATTTCCAAGACCCTTGTGATGGTACATCCACTTACAATAGGTTGAATGACACGTCTGCCAGAGCCTGACGGGGTCTGTATCGCTTTTACTGGCACTATGTAACTTCGGGGTGCGGGTAGTAACCAGAGCTCAAAAAGAACTACAAAATTCGACTGCTTTACGGCATACGTCACTTTGCCCACCACTTCCTCAAATTCGGCCGTGACAGGCCAACCAGCGCGTTTGTTTTCGTCATGGCTGAAGCAATAGCGAAATAGTCCAAGGTTTTGTCGGAGTAGAGTCGGAAGAGGAAGAGGGAGAGTGATAAACTGAAAGGCAGGACGAGGATCAATATTGGTCGAGCGTTTGCTCGCTGGCGTGAGCTTATCGTCAGACCGATGCTGACTTGGCCGTCATGCTGTTGAACTAGTAAGTAAATTGCTTGCATACTATCTTTAGTTTTTCTAATCTGTTGTCTGCCTGGCTACGTTACGGAAACTATCTGGTCCTCCATTTATCTTCATGAATCAGCTAATGTTAGTAGATGAGCGAATTATCAATCTGGTAGCTAGTAAACACTAACACATGCTAGTTTTAGATGGTTAGGATGCTATCGCTATCATTCTCGTTCAGATTTGAGCATTGCAATCGACATGCAAATCGCAAATGTTTGAGTTAAAATGTTTAGTCTACTAAACATGTATAAATTATGAAAGGAGGAAGATTAATAATATTATCATTGCCCATATGAAAAAAACCTGCATGCTTCGTAACAGCCCGTTCTCATCCCAAGTCGTCATATACTGACGCTTTCAAAATTTCTTCAATATCTGACGCACAAAGCACCCTTAAGCGTCCATATGAGACGCATAGCCCTACCACAGACCTAAACCTACCCATAACCGAAGCGTCTCATATTGACGCTAAGGGTGCTTTGTGCGTCGGATATTGAAGAATGTTTGAAAGTGACGATTTGGGGATGAGAATGCGTTGACAGTAACCGTAAATCATTTTACGACAGCGGTAATGGACAATTCCGCTTCCAACCTGTAGGGCGACCGCAGAGGAAAAGTTCCATGTTGTTGCTTTAAATGAGAAAAAGGTACGAAGATTCATAACTGTTTCAGGAAGCACGGGAGGGAGATGAGGAGGGAGGGGGAGGGGACGGGATGAGGAGGAGGGAGGGTCGAGCTAGCCTCCGTTTTGTTTGACAATACTTTGAACGTCCAGCATTCACCCAGCATCGCTTAGAGCATCTTTAAGCCTTAAAGTTTTGCATAATTAAGGGCGTGGCCACTTGAGTGACAGGTGGATTGCTGCTGATGTCACTACTTGCCGTTTGTCTGCTGTGTGTTAGCGTCACGTCACCTCAGCTAATCCGCCTCGCTGCACATTTTCGGTTATTGCGGTGCCAAGATGGCGACGACCGGCTCCGCCCACTTTTTAACAGTCATTGAGTGCAAAGCGACGTTTAGACACGTGTTACTGTACGTTCACACCGCCGCCGGCGAGAGCGGCCAAATTCGCTCTCGCCGCCCTGCCACCGACGCTGTAGAAAGATTCGGGGACGCTTTGACGCTCTGACGTAGATTAGAATGCGTGATTTTTTTCCTCTCAGGCGGAGGACTTCTACATTCCGATTGGTTGCCGCTGGTTGCCGCCGAACCGCGTCATAGCTTATTACCATAAAGTTGACTTGATTTCAACTCTTCTCGCCGCTCTCACCGTCCAAGACGCGCCGCGCCGCCCTCGCCGGAGCTTGCCGCCGGCTCTCATTGAAAATGAATGGCTTCCGGCCACTTTGACGCTCTCGCCGCCGGCGGTGTGAACGCACAGTAAGTGTCGCTGTTGAAGGGGAGCAGCAAGTTCACAATAGCAGTTTGTTTGCGATGACTTTTAACGCTTAAGAAGAGGCAGAGAGCCAACCACCAACACATGAACGCTGTTACCATGGCTGTTACGCCTCCTCATCCCCTATCCTGACTGAAAATGCTGTGGGTTGAGTCAGTAATGAGTAAGATGTTGACATGTATAACATACAAATAAGATTTAAACCAAAAAGAGAACTTAAGTATACAAATAAAACTAATACTGCATGGAACGTCCCCAGCTTCACCAACTTCTTGTTTGGAAATCGTGAACAAGCTATTAGGCTGTTACTGCTTCTCAAAACTATACCTGAGACAAATGTGAGTGATTTCTGTATTAAATTCAATCATTTAAATACCATCTCAAGATAAGGTTTTTTTTTTATTCGCATTCTAACATTTTTCTGTTCTATATTAAAGGAACAATGAAAAATTTTACTAGTAGCAATTCAATTGTTGATATCAAGAATTGATTTTGAATGGCAGCCTATGGTGACATTTCACTAGTGAAAATACAATTACAGATATCAACAATTAAATAGTTGATATCAACAATTCATATCCTACATGTGTTTTAAATGTTAAAAGGGCGACAAAACTATTACAGATATCAAAAATGTATTTCTTACTAGTTAAAATTCTGAATACACATATCAGCTTTGTATTTCTTACTAGTAGAAATATAATTTTGGTTACTAGTAAAAATGTCTATTCTTGATATCAACAATTAAATTGCTACTAGTAAAATTTTTTATTTTTGATATCTGAAAATGTATTTCTGATATCAATATAATTTCATATATCTAAAATGTCTTTCTTACTAGTAACAATCACATTCATGATATCAGAAATGAACATTGTTACTAGTAGCAATTCAATTGTTGATATCAAGAATAGACATTTCAACTAGTGACAACTGAATTCTTGATATCAAAAATAAAGTTTTTTACTAGTAAGAATTGTATTTCTGATTTGTGAAACTGGAATTTTAACTAGTAAGAAATCAATTCTTGATATCAACAATTGATTTTGAATGGCAGCCTATGGTGACATTTCACTAGTGAAAATACAATTACAGATATCAACAATTATAGTTTTTACTAGTTGAAATTCATTTGTTGATATCAAGAATTATCATTTTAACTAGTGAAAATTTAATTGTGGATATCAAGAATTCATATCCTGGAAATGAATAAAAGTTAAAACGGCTTGCCATAGTTACACATCCCTAATGCACATGGATAATCACAAACAGTGTCAGATGTATGATCTGAGTAACAGCTCCCTCTTCAGGCCAGTGGAGGTAAAGTCTGGCCATCCTCAATGTTACACCATCCATCATTTTCTTTCATTATTTCTCTCTTTCATTTATTCATTCGTTTATTCTTCCATCCATCCACAAATTCATCAATCCACCCATCCATCTACACATTCATCCATCCACACATCTATCCATCCATCCATCCATCCATCCCTCCATCTACACATCCCTCCATGCATCCATACACCCACTTTTTCTGTTTGCAAGTGGTTTCCTGTGGGTTGTCCGTGTCTCGGCATGGGGCAGTTCTTATACTTTAAAAAGAGGAAGGAAAAAAACTATAAAATAGTTATCAGTGAGCATTTGCAGTTTACTCTCCTCAAGTCTGATTGCAGCGGCTGAAACTACACACCGGTGAGAGATGCACTTGTTCAGTCATTAATATTGTCTAAAACATGTTCTCTCTTAAAAGCCTCTGAACATCCAGAGCTCATGTGTTCCTAACGTTGTCTTTAAATGAGTTTCAACCGTGGAAATCTACTAACAGTGAAGATTGTAAAGTATTTGTATCTTCTTTGCAGTGTTTATAATGCAATAAACAGCTGTTATTATAGTTTTTATGAAATGAAAGATGACATATTGTTCTGTTGTGTAATGATTTAGTTTCTGTGGTGATGTCACTGATAACTCTTGCTCTGGTGTTTCTGCTCCTGATCCCAGGTCAGTCTCTCCTGTAAATCACACACCAGTTCATCACTGACTAAGAGAACAAGGTTTGGGCTAGTTAGCATGGGTCAGTTAGCCCTGCTGTTAGCCCCAGGAAAATATAGCACTGGTCAAATATCTACTATAATGTAGGGAAATGTCTGTGATTTATTTGTTGCTTCCAAAGTAAATTGTCTTATTCAGGATTTTGCTGATCTAATGCTAACTCTGAAGCTGCTAACATTTAGAGAAGGGTTTTCATGGTCAGTGTTCAATGTTCTGCTTCCTGCATTTCATCACCTTCTGTCTGATGGCTGTAGGTTTTACACATATCACATCATAAGTGGAATAATTAATTTATAAACAACAGTTTTGTAAAGAAAAAAGGTTTTAATTAACGTTTATGGCCCTCTTTAACTCTCAGATGGGCATGTGTGTCCATCTATTGTTGCTTGTTTCTTATCATTGTTTCCTTGTGAATGTTGTGTTTCAGGAGTTTGTAGCCGGAGTGATGTTAATGAGTGGAGTGTGAGTTACAGGCCTTCACGCATCTGTGCAGTAAAGGACTCATCAGTGATTATGAGCTGCACTTATAAATACCCTAAAGGACATCAGATCAAGAAAGTGTTCTGGACCAAAACACTGGTAATAGATGATGAAGAGCTTCCAGATCTGTCTGATGACCCTGAATACCGTCATAGGCTTCAGTATCTGGGAGATAAACAGAAGTACTGCACCGTCAGACTGAGTCATGTGACACTGAAGGATTCACACATGTACTATTTCAGATTCATCACTGATGGTGGAAAATGGATTGGTGATCCAGGAGTGAATCTTACTGTCACAGGTGACTCTGATGAGTTTCATCTCTTCTTCTGCATTATGTTGAATAATAATCAGTGTATGACAGCAGCACTAGATATAGTGTGTGTGTGTTGTGTTCAGATCTTCAGGTGGAGTCTCCTGAGAGAGTGACAGAGGGAGATCCAGTCAATCTGAGATGTAAAAGCAGCTGCGCTCCGACTGACAGACACACATTCATCTGGTACAGAAACTCACAGATGATATTAACTAAGAGAAAACTCAGTAACACACTCCTCCTCAACCCAGTGAGAAGAGAGGACTCAGGCAGATACAGCTGTGCTGTAGACGGACACACTCTCATCTCTCCTGCTGTTCAGCTCAATGTCATGTGTGAGTTCATGATAAAACATAAGATGCAAATTTTCTGTTTTGATCAATTCTGTCCATATTAGTATTTTTAAAAATGTGTAATAAGATAAAAAAAAAAAAAATCTGATAATTGTTATTAGATCCCAGTGACTCTTAACTTGCTGGTTTAAGGAGAATAAACCCTCTGTTGGATCTGGACTGCGTTTCAATCATTGGACAATCGATTCTTAGATGCATCGCGATGCGGACGTGGACGATTCTGAATCGAATCACAAATGTCAAAAATCGAATTTCTAAATGTTAATTGATAACGTAATGTTGACAGAACGCAAAGGCGCCTGGACAGTCTGTGGTGTGCGCATAACAGAAACGCGTGATGGTGGAGCGAGGAATCCGACCGGCACCCTCTGCGTTAAAATAGCGTAACTTTGGCTTTATGAAGTTAAAGAGGAAAAGGCCCTGCATGGGCTGCGTTTCCCAAAAGCATCGTAAGCCTAAGTAGATCGTAAAAACGATCGTACGACTGATCTTAATATTATGGTCTGTTTCCCAAAAGCATCGTAACTTAAGTAGCACTTAAAAATCATCGTTGATCTACGAGTGCTCTGGAGTAATCGTACATCCCCAAGTGTATCGTAAGAAGACAGAGTTATGAGGTCACCTCCAGGACAACCGGCTGATTACACCTGTAACTTTATTCAAATGCAATGTGATTATAATATAAGGTTTTGATTGTACTTTATTGTACACTTCATTACTCTTTTTTTTTTCTTTTTTTTTTGTTAAATTAATGTATAATTTAAATAATTAAAAAGGGCAGAAAAAAATAGAAATAATTTAATCTAATAATTTTAATCAAAATTAAATGAATAATAAATAAAATAAATACTTTAAATCTGTTAAAAAAAATTACATCTTTGTTTCGCTCTATCTCCTCTAAAAGGACATTAATTTCATCTTTTTGAAAGGTATCTTTTCTTGTTTTGTTTTTTTGGTCAGCCATTTTGTCAGTGCCTCCGCCTGTAGGTACTTTATATAGACTTGTCTTGATTGCTAATCCACAACAGATGACAATTATTAGGTTAAACGTTCAGAATACGATTCCATATAAGGTTATATTTCAGCACTTCGCAAATGGACAGCGACTCTTAAGTAGCACGTACAGTAGAACGCGTTCTCACGCGTTCATGTTAAGTGCTTTTTTGGGAAACACGCGTGGAATTGCGGCAAACGTTCCTATACCTTGCACGTAGAGAGCGCTCTTAAGAGCTAAGATACATTACATCGTTATCGGGAAACTCAGCCACACTTTATGCAAGTAGAGATCCAGACTGCAACCAGATGGCGACAAGAAGTCGCACTGGTGTGACCACCACGTTGTGCAATTGATAAGAGCTGCTTCTGTTACATACGAGAAACATCAAACGGCAAACGAAACGAAAGTGAAACGAAACTGCGCTATTCGTTTGAGCTGTGGCGCGGACCGTTTAGCGCAGCGCGAGCTCAGAAGTCGTTCATCTTCGGATGCGGCGCCGCGCGCGTTGTTACAAAAAATGTCGCGCACACCGCCAGGCGAAATTGGGTCTTGCGAACCCAACGCGCACGACCGCCACACCGCATTGACGTCATTTTTGCCGCGCGCACCTTCGCGCTCGTGCGGACGCGTCGAGTATAAACCAGGCTTTAACCAGGCTTTACTCGTGGGCCGATCGCAATCACGCGACACTGTTATTACACAGCGCTGGGAGATCCAGTGAGAAAGTGTTCGAATTCACAGCAGAATTAATAATATCGCAGCGAGATCGAATTGGAAGCATTCAAATTCGGCACAGAATTCTATTATAACCCACACATGTCAGATCAAACAGCGCTGATGTTAAAACCAGGACAACCTGAGAAGCTTTCACCCAACTCGGAAAAGGCAAAGCGAATTACAAACTCTATCGCAACATTTATTGTCAAATCACTTCCATTTGTTTAATTAATAAAATATATTTGAAGTAAATTCATTATGGATCATTACAAATACTTTGTTTTAAAAGTACCAAGTAGTCACACAGTGAGGAAAATGAAAATCTGTATAATAAAAAAAAAAGATATTATCGCAGTCCTCAGAATCGCGACCAAATCGAATCGTGAGATGCCTAGAGATTCCCAGCCCTAATACAGATTGGACGCTTCTACTGTCAGGCTCACAATCAACATCTCAGAGATCGGACGCTGTAACTGTCACAGATGAAGGTTTTATTTTATAAAGAGTTCAAGACAGTTATGCAGCTTTGAGAGTTAATCTGAACTCAAATTCTTTATCTTTCAGCTCATCGTGTTCAAGGCTGGCTCGTCGGGTTGGGGATCACTGTGGCGTGTTTAGGACTCTTCATCGTCATCATTCTGTTTATAATGTAAGTTTGATTAAAATCATTCTCAATTACAGTGAGTGAATGCAGACTAGTGCAGGTGGAAATGCCTCATGTGATGTGATTAATAATTAATCTTTAAAATGCAGCTTACAAGTTTAATGTCTGTTAAATCAGGAGAAAACGAAGAGTTGCTAAAGCTGAAGACCTCACTGACCTCACTGAAAAACAGGTAAATCTTCCGGACACAACATGTGAATAGTCTAGTTAGACGGGGCCATTCACACAGAACGCGAGACACAAGTCAGTGGAACGAGAGACAAAAAAACCAAAGAAAGTTTACCGCCTTTTAATTTGAGTGCCGTGTTTATAACGGTCAAACTTGTCCGTCTAGCACGTGTTTACATAGAAAAACAATGGAAAAGTAGAGCACTGAAATGGTAAAACATGTTCTGTGTGTACAGCCCTTAAATGTGAATAATAAATAATATTTAAAGGGGAGGTATAATTCCCTATTCACAAGATGTAAAATAAGTCTCTGATGTCCCCAGAGTGTGTGTGTGTGTGTGTGTGTGTGTGTGTGTGTGTGTGTGTGTGTGTGTGTGTGAAGGTTTAGCTCTAAATACCCCACAGATATTTTTATATAGAATGTTAAAATTGTCACTTTTTGAGGGTGAGCAAAAACGCACCGTTTTTGTGTGTGTAAATGCAAATGAGCTGCTGCTCCCGGCGCAGGGGGCGGAGCTTCAAGAGCTGGTGTCATTTTACCTCACACAGACACACACTGAAAATGTAAAAACTTTTAGCCTTTTATGTTCAAACCGGAGTCAGACAATGATGGAGAGACTCAAGAAGAAGTGACAACATGTAGAAGCAACAGGACATTTCTGAATGGTTAGTTGATGAATTTATGTAGCTTTATGTGGAGTTATCTTCTAGTCATTGATAAGCATATTCTGTCATGATAATCTATAAATCGTGTTCAGGGGTAAATTTTAGGGTTGGTGATGTCACTAACCCGGGAGGAATGTGGTGTAGTCTCTACCAGCCGTTTGTTGTAGTTCTTAAAAAGCCATTTCTGTTAAAGAAAATCTCTCCCTTTGCTTTGAACTTTGAGCGTTGTAACTTTGCAGATGTTGTTTATGCTCAAACAGCAACATTACACACTAACTAAAGTTAGAAAAGTGAAATCATAATCAACCACCCCTTTAATTTTCTTCTGTTTCAGGACAATCTGTACTCTACCGTAACAGGGAGAGACGTTCATGTTTCTGAATCAGCCGATTGTGATGATGCTCAGTACGCCAGTGTAACTTCCAGCAAACCCAGAAGAGACGCAAATGCTCCTGAATGCAGAGAGACTGAGGAGATCCAGTACGCAACTGTCCAACATCACAGAAACAAACAGACGAAGAGAGCAGAGGAGAACGAAAGCCACTACGACAATATCAAGATTGGTCAGCCTGATTCTGTCCTGAGGTGAGAAGAACGAGCTTAAAGAGACAGTTCACGCAGAAATACAACATTTGCCGTCTACTCACCCTCATGTTGATGAAAGGAGCATTTATAGTTCTTTAATTCTGGAACTTTTTTCTTAATAACTTTGTGTCCCACTGATTGTTTAATGACTTTTATCATCATGCAATCTGATCCATAACATGATTGTTGTTTTATCTGATGTTCTTTAGGCGATCAAATGTGCAGACTGTGGAAGAGGCGTCTGTGATCTACAGCCGTGTCAAATGAGTGAACGAGACCATCATGAAGACAAAGGCCAAAACAATGAAACAATATTCTGAGAGTATGGCTGTCAATTTAGCATTGCTAATTCACTCAGTTATTTATTGTTCATTAAATCAGGTAAATAGACATCAGGAACGCAGTGTCTTTTTCTCATTACAAGAGCAGAATACAAAGGAAAGAGCCAAGAACCAACAACACGTGTTTAGTGAGACTAAAAACATTTTGTGATGTCACTGGTTTGGTAATTTGTTTCTTAAAATCATTTGAACTTTTTACTTTGTGTGTTTTCTGTAAGCAAATAAAAAGCCCATATCAGTTTTACCAAATTCATGCTTGTGTGTGGTCATTTCTGGGTCATTGAAGACCTAAACTCAGAGTAACCTACTAAATGTGTAGCTGGGTTAATATTAAAGGTGCTCTAAGCGATTTAGGTTTTTTAGGTCAAAACTTTTTTTTGTCACATCCAGCAAACATCTCCTCACTATCCGCTAGCTGCCTGTCCCCTGAACACACTGTAAAGACACACGGTCTCTGTAGACAGCCCAGGCTCCACAAACAGCAACACAAACAAACTGGCCCAGCCTGGACCACGAAACAGTGTTCCAGCCAATAACTGACAAGAATGATGTGGGGGTGGGGGGTGGGGGGATTAGTGCGCGTGCACATGAAGGGGGGTGTGGGGGGTGGAGGAGAGAGAAGCATGAAGAGGGAAGTTAGCTAGAGGAGAGATGTCCTAGACAACAACAACTAATGTTAAAAATGTAGATTCTTGAGAATTCTGATATGGCCGAAACACGACCAAAGAGACGACGTTCCGATCAACAAATAACAAAGAAGAGGGAAAAGGAGAAGGAAAGCACAAAGTCCTGAATTTAGTTCGGAATTTAGTGATGATTATTTGTAGAGCAACTTCTGTGTACGTGTGTTAAGACGAGGTCAGTCATGTTGGTTTAATCCATTTGACTAAAATAACATTTTACGGAGCCCCTAAAGTCACATGGTGGTGGAAATTATATTTCTATGCTTTTGTGTTTTCTCTCAAATCCTTTGCATTACCCAGCATGCAACTTTTGCGAGCACTGAAATATAATTTCTCCCCCATCTCATACTTTTGAATCTCCATGTCCTTTTAGGGGTTTTATATTAAGCAATATTAGCTAACAATCAGTAGCGGTTTTAGGCACGGGCGAACCGGGCAATCGCCCGGGGCGGCATTTTTGGGGGGGCGGCGCTGCCGGCACAAAAAAAAAAAAAAAAAAAAAAAAAAAAACCGAAGCGGTTTTCTATTATCTATCATTTCACTGTTGCAGGCGCCCCTGCTTGCTGAGAAGATGCCGCGCACAGAAGCTGTTTGTTTGAGAAGGGGAAAGGGGAGGGGGCGCGGAGGCGCGGGCGCGGATGACAGTTCACCTCTGGGTCTCTCCCAAATGGAACGGACAAGGGGGGGGGGGGGGGGGGGATCCATATAGTTATCTAAGTCAGTCACACCTCGACTTTCTTCCAAATAACGCACATTTCATTCATAATATTATAAATACAGGCCTCTATATTTCCTGCACATTTTTGTTTTTCTGAATGGTCTGAATAAAAATAGGTAATACAAAACGATTACTTGGTCACCACCACCAAGGTGAATTGGTTTAGTCTTGACTTCTGGTCGTGACTCGTGAGTGACAGTTGGTATGGGGGGGGGATCAGGGGAAATCTGTTGATTGTCGATGTCGAGTGCCAAATAAGAGATGGACAAGAAAGGTCAAAGCCATCAGGTGTCCAATTTAGAAACGAGCGAAAGATAAAGGTATGCAACTATGTTTTCTCTGTATGATTACGGTATCCATGTCATGAATGAAGGGGCAATATTAATTGGTGGGTATAACTCTTTAAC
Source organism: Rutilus rutilus (assembly GCA_021464565.1). Lineage (NCBI taxonomy): Eukaryota > Metazoa > Chordata > Actinopteri > Cypriniformes > Leuciscidae > Rutilus > Rutilus rutilus. The sequence continues at coordinate 885,488 of JAJAQA010000025.1, read as the reverse complement.
AATTCATTTTGATCGATGACGTACATTGAGACACATTGGGCTCTTCATTACGGGCTGGCGCTTATGTGTGTGTGAACTGATTCTTGGATGAGGTCATTTCCTGTCCCTCCCACCTCGACTGCCCACCACTTCCTGTCGCTATTCTTTATTCGCTTATGTGTGTGTGAGTCAAAATATAACTTGTCTGTCTGCGGTCAAAGTATCGACATCCAGTCTTACTCAATATAAGTTCTGCCTATATTGAGTGTCTTACTCAATAATTCTTCAGAAAATGTTTCCAGGAAGAAAGGCTATAAAAACATAGTTAAAAAAAAAAACACGTTTATTTTTATCCCATTTATATCTGAACATCCCTTTAATGTTAAAATGTGGAAATTCTAGTGAAACTGTAAATACGTCCTAGATGTTAATAAATCTTTGTACTAGACCAATCAAAGTGGTGGACAAACTTCTTCATATTGTTAAACATGTTGAGTTTAAAGACTTTTTAGATATCAATAAATGCCATTGGATCATCATGTCTAAAGTTGCTTGTGTGAGCATGAGTGAAGAAAGAGGAAGAAACATTTACTGTGCAAACATTGGGAAATAAACACTGTTAACCATGAGAATTTCATCAGTATAACGCCTGAGAGACTCGCCAGAACACGGTAAGAGTTACGCTGGTTACTGAGTGAATATAGTCAGTCTATAGTCTATTACTGTTGTAGAAACCACTCACATAATCAAAAGGAAATATTCTCAATGAAAAATTGTTTATGGAAATGTTTTTTAAAGCTAAAGATGGTTTTTATAATGCTCACTGTGTGTGTGATCCTGTGTTGTTGTTCTTGTAGTGATGTCACTGATGATGGCTCCTCCTCTTCCTCTGGTGTTTCTGCTCATGATTCACGGTGAGTCGCTCATGCTGGAGAAGATTTTATTGTTCTTTAGTCACTTTTCAAAGTCTTTCTTTCAAATCATGAGTGCGGACCCCCTGTTAAAACCCCGTTCACAAACACATTTCTGTGAAAAATCATCCAAATAAAGTAAAGAAATAAAGGCAGTCAGAGCTAAAATTAAAAAGAGTAATAACTTTAGATAAATGTTTAAATTCTTCTGATTAATGTACAATATAAATATGTGCATCAATAATGATTATATTAATGTTTTTAATGTGTAAAAAGAAAAGAATGTGATGAACACGAGGGGTCAGTAATTATGAAACAATCGTTTTTGTGTGAACTATCCCTTTAATGTGTGTTTCAGGAGTTTGTAGCCGGAGTGATGTTAATGATTGGGGTGTGAGTTACAGTCCTTCACACATCTGTGCACTAAAGGACTCAACAGTGATTATGAGATGCACTTATAAATACCCTAGAGGACATCAGATCAAGAAAGTGTTCTGGACCAAAACACTGGTAAAAGATAATGAAGAGTTTCCAGATCTGTCTGATGACCCTGATGACCCTCAGAGGCTTCAGTATCTGGGAGATAAACACAAGAACTGCACCGTCAGACTGCATCATGTGACACTGAAGGATTCACACATGTACTATTTCAGATTCATCACTGATGGTGGAAAATATACTGGTTATCCAGGAGTGACTCTTACTGTCACAGGTGACTCTGATGAGTTTCATCTCTTCTTCTGCATTATGTTGAATAATAATCAGTGTATGACAGCAGCACTAGATATAGTGTGTGTGTTGTGTTCAGATCTTCAGGTGGAGTCTCCTGAGAGAGTGACAGAGGGAGATCCAGTCAATCTGAGATGTAAAAGCAGCTGCGCTCCGACTGACAGACACACATTCATCTGGTACAGAAACTCACAGATGATATTAACTGACCTCAGTAACACACTCCTCCTCAACCCAGTGAGAAGAGAGGACTCAGGCAGATACAGCTGTGCTGTAGACGGACACACTCTCATCTCTCCTGCTGTTCAGCTCAATGTCATGTGTGAGTGTCTATTTTATTTAGTGTATAATCAAATTATACAGTTCAGACTCAGAGGGGGTGCTAAGAACATTTTTAAATGCATCAATAACTTCAACACCCTGCATTTATTGCATTTTATGTATTTTCCATTAAACCATAAAGCTATACATTTAAAATGTTACATTGTAATTTAGTTAGTAGGCAGATGTTATCAATCTCTCTGAACATCTTTGTTATTTCCTCATCAGTGCTTTGAATCAATAACGGTTTATTGAAACCTGCAGACGGACAATCCCGTAGACATATGCATCTATGTATTGATTATGTCTAAGGAACAGATAATGAGGACTTTAAAACTGCAGTGAGCTCAATGAAGGAACGAGTTTGTGCTTTTAAAACTGTGAACAAAATAGAAAAGAGCGCTGGTGTCAAGATGAGAAAACTGGAAAAACAGACGAGGCATCAAGATGTGTGTGTAATGCATTATGTTTAGATAACAAACCTATTTTTTATTTTTAACAACCTATATTTCATCACCACTTCATTAGGGTGAATAATTTATATTAAGTGCAAGAATTTATATTAAAATCTATATTATTTGACATTTATAATATGAGTGAATCTTCACAAATATCAGGGGCATTTGACAATAATCAGGGGCTTGAGCCACAAAAGTAGCTACTCACCAATTGCAGATTACAAGAGGACGATCTGTCCTTATCTTCTGAGCTATTCTGAGACGGGTATGAAGTGTGTGGTCTGAAGTCTGAAGATTAAAAATGAAATTTCAAATATTTCTCCTGTAGATCCTCCAGGGAATCCTGTGATCTCCATCAGTCCATCTGGTGTAATAGTGGAGGGAGATTCAGTGACTCTGAACTGCATCAGTGACTCAAACCCTCCTGCAGAAATCAGCTGGATTAAAGGAGGAACGCTTGTAGAATCTGGAAGAATCTTCAGCATCTCAAAGATCAGCTCTGATGACAGTGGAGAATACAAGTGCAAGTCCAGCAATGAACATGGAGAGAAATACTCTGACGCTGTGACTTTAAACGTCATGTGTGAGTTCATGATGGTTCAGAAACTGTGACATTAAATCCTCTAAACATTGACTGTGATTTCTGCTTTAGACCCACCACAGAATGTCTTAGTGTCATTCTTAGTTTGTAGATTTAATTATGATCTTCTCCCTCTTTCAGATCATAGCGTCTGGGTAGTGATCGCAGTGGCATGTGCAATATTCACTATCATGATCACCATCATACTATATGCAATGTAAATAAAAATGTATCAACAAAGAGTAATATAATTTGCTTTTAAACTAATGCAAAAGTACATTTGAATATTGCTCAAAACAATGAAATGACTTGTTTCCGTTTCTTTTTAACAGTCGGAAGAAAAGGATAAACTGTAGATCTGTAATACACGAGTATGAGGTGAGATGGCCAAAGAACCACAGAATGATACTAATAAATCAATTACAGCTTCTTTGTACATGTAGAACACATATATTGTCATGTACTGCTCTGAGACACGAAGCTTGAGGATCCAAATGCAGTTTATATGAACAGAGGGTAATCCAAAGACAATCCAGAAAACAGGCAAGAGGCCAAAAAAGACCAGGTAATCAGTCCAAACAATAACAGGGTCACAGGGGTCACAGGGTCACAGGGTTCACAGGGTCGCAGGGTTGCAGGGTCGCAGGGGTCACATAGTCACAGGGGTCACAGGGTAATAGGGACACAGGGGTCACAGGGGTCACAGGGTCACAGGGGACACAGGGTCACAGGAGTCACAGGGTCGCAGGAGTCACAGGGTTCACAGGGTCGCAGGGTTGCAGGGTCGCAGGGGTCACATAGTCACAGGGGTCACAGGGTAATAGGGACACAGGGGTCACAGGGGTCACAGGGTCGCAGGAGTCACAGGGTCACAGGAGTCACAGGGTCGCAGGAGTCACAGGGGTCACAGGGTCGCAGGGGTCACAGGGTCACAGGGGTTGCAGGGGTCGCAGGGGTCGCAGGGGACACAGGGTCGCAGGGTTGCAGGGTTGCAGGGGTCACATGGTCACAGGGGTCACAGGGTAATAGGGACACAGAGGTCACAGGGTCGCAGGGGTCACAGGGTCACAGTGTCGCAGGAGTCACAAGGTCGCAGGAGTCACAGGGGTCACAGGGTCGCAGGAGTCACAGGGATCACAGGGTTGCAGGGTCGCAGGGGTCACATGGGCACATGGGTCACAGGGTAATAGGGACACAGGGGTCACAGGGTCGCAGGGGTCACAGGGTCGCAGGGGACACAGGGGTCACAGGGTCACAGGGGTCACAGGGTCGCAGGAGTCACAGGGGTAACAGGGGACACAGGGGTCGCAGGGTCACAGGGCCCGCAGGGGACACAGGGTCACAGGGGACACAGGGGTCGCAGGGGTCACAAGGTCACAGGGGACACAAGGTCACAGGGGTTGCAAGGTCACAGGGTTCACAGGGGTCACAGGGGACACAGGCTAAAAGGAAAATCCAAGGACAGGCAGAGATCAAAACCAAGAACATGGGAATAACAGACAAACGCTCAGAATTGCAGTACAAACACTAAACAAGACTTTGCAGAGAATGAATGTGAAAACCAGGCTATTATAGGGTGAGTAAACAAGGTAATGAGACACAGGTGAAAGTGATAATGGATGATAGTCGGAACTGAGGATTATGGGGAATAGAGTCTGTGGATGTGTAGTGATTGTCTGGGTTGGTTGATGGTAATCCCAGGCACTCTCACTGGTGATCATTACATACAAAATATTTTACAATCATTTTTTTTTCTTCAAAATTTTAAATGGTGATAGTCCTTCTCTCTGTTTCCCTTTAGAATGATCCCAGACCTGATCCCAGTGAAGGCACATATGCAGCTCTTGACCAGTCCAGATCATCTGACCTCTACGACACACTCACAGTAAGAGAAATATCAAAAACTACATGTGCAAAAGAGTTTGTGCATTCAAAAGTCAGATAATAAATAATCAATGTGTTTTTGCCATAGACTGTCCATCCCAGACCTGCTATTCCCCAGTCGGGCTCTTCTGAATATGAGAATCTGTCAGTAAGTTTCTCAAGTCTTCTCAATTTCATCAGCAAATAAAAAAATGTCCTCAGTAGTCAATCAACTAGTCAATAGATACTAAACAGTCTTTTCTTTCTGATACATTATTATATGAGTCGTTTCACTGACAGAAATATATATTTTTTCTGAGATTATTTGTACCATTTATAGTGTTGATTTATGTAAATGTCTTATTTCTGTTGTAGCCACAGCAAGACGCCACAGTAAGATGAAGCACAAGCTAAACTTTAACTTTTGTCCCATCGCTGGACACATCCACCTCACTATGAAAAATGAAACGCATTGTAAGAGTTTGTATTTTACAGAAAGTAATGGATTATATTCATATGACATGAATAAACAGTCAATGTGTAATTAATAAATGAGTTTAGAGTTGTTTCTGTAATAATTTATACATTTTATCTGTGTATTAAAGGGTCCATGTTACATTCCTTTTCAAATAAAACATTAAATGAGAAAAATTATTCTCTACAAGCCTTATTCTCTGGTAGTCATCCTAAAATAAATAAATATAATTTATGAATTATAAGCAGATAACAGCTAATATATAATATACACTGCCTGGCAAAAAAAAAAAAAAAAAAAAAAAAGTCGCTGTTTGGATTTAAGTAGGCAAATATATTAAGAGTCTATTATTGGATCAGTATCGCAGTGATTATTATGTTTCTAGGATGTTATATGTTTGGCAACAGTCTTTCTAACCCTAATTGATGGATTGTGTAGCTTTTCCTTTTTTTAAACATGTAGGAAGACACATCATGGCCATATTCCAGGATCACAGTGTCAGGATTCATCAGGCTCAGATTGTGAAAGAATGGTTTGGAGGAGCATGAAGAATCATTTCCACACATGGATCGGCTCCTCTGAGTCCAGAGTTTCAGAGTCTTTAGGTTGTGCTGGAGGAGACTTTACAGAGTGCTGGACTCTTGTCAATACAATACAAGATCCTGACCAAAAATATCACAACATTTATTTCCATTAAGAGATGAATCTTGATATTGTCATCCTGGAATATGGCCCTGATGTGTATAAAAATAGTATCTCAATGATTCTAAAATAACACTGATGTTAAAACAACGTTATTAATTATGAATGAGATTTGCTGTCGTCGCTGCACTGGGTTTGATATTGTCCTTCGGTGAGGAGCAGAACCTGATAAGAACATAGCGATTTAATTATCGATTTATTGAACTCTTGCAGAACTTCAACAGAAGATGTTTTGAAGAAAATATTGTGTGTGTGTGTGTTCATAGTGTTACATGTCCCTAATGCACATGGACAGTGGCGGATTTAGCAAATCGGGGGCCCAAGGCGAAGGTAGGCTATGGGCCCCTCCCCATCCAATCTTTAAAAGAGAACGAAAAAAATATGTACCGACTGAATGGTGGATAGGCAGGTAAAGCTAATCTATGGGGAAGTAAAGGTTAGAGAGGAGAAAAAAACGTCCCCTTTAAACCCTGCATAGGCCTACACTTCTTTACTCCTAAACAGAAACATGTTACAATGTTTACATGGTACAATTTCTGGTAAGCTATGTTTTTTTTGCTTGTATCAGCTGGTATAATTTAAGGTTAAAATAAGTAATATAGTACACATATTTAGCCAAATACTCTCTATAGCTCTTTTTTCTAGCCAATTAAATGGCTTTCCTGAGGTAAATTTGATGTGATGATTGTTCTCCAGCTGTTTTACCTCTTTCCGCGGTTGATAAACACTTATTGATCGATATTATGAATGAGGAATATACATTTCGGTAAGTTATACTGTATCTTTCAACATTGTTAATTCGTGTTTATTTACTATTAGCTAGAGATATTCAGTTCACGTGCCGCTATAGGAATCTGTCACGTCACATTAAAACGGCAAAAACGGTATTTATTGTTTGAATTTCGTAATAGAATCGACAGAATCTGAGAGCTGAGATTTTTTTAAATATCATGATTCATAAACTGCTCAGTTTTGTCTGTCGATCTCCGTGTCCTCTTTGCTTCACGATTAGACAGTAGCCGTAAAAAAGTTTGTCATCTTTGGCAGCGTTCCCAAATACTTATCAGCGTCTTTTCACTTTTTTTCTTTTATTTGAGCCGCTTGGGTAACTTCGAAACTTTAAAATTTCGCGTTTAGACTCGTCTTGCTCTGTATGTGTATTTCCCAGTCCTCCTGTTACTGCGTGTTGTTTATCTTTCGCGCCGCGCACTTTTTCGGACTTTTTGCTTTCCTCTCGCTTCCTCCTTTTTTCAGCACCGCTTGGGAAGCTAGCTTCGCTTCATTTTTACTCTGTCTACTACTCTGTACACTCTGTCTGTCACTCTGTACACTCTGTCTGTCAATCACTTCTTTTTCTCCGCCAGTTTTTTGGCACAGCCTTGTCACTTTCGCAGATGCGAGGTAAAAGTGAGATAATGGAATAGTCCAATGTAGTGAGGCGGGGGGGCCCCCTCCTGTCTGCGACACTAATGATTTGATGCCATTTTTCGCAAATGGAGTTTTAGAAATATATAATAATAAAAAAAAAAATTAAGCATAAGTTAATAGGGCATTTAGGGGGCCCCTAGGTAGCTCGGGGCCCAAGGCATTTGCCGACCTTTGCCTAATGGTAAAGTCCGCCCCTGCACATGGATAATCACAAACACAGTGTCAGATGTATGATCTGAATAACAGCTCCCTCTTCAGGGCAGTGGAGGTAAAGTCTGGCCATCCTCAATGTTACATCATTTTCTTTCATTTATTCATTCATCCCTTCATCCATCATCCATGACAGGAAGTTTCCCTTCACACTGAAAGTTGCATTTGATATGTGTTATGTAAGCTCTGTGGTCGTGCTTTTAGATATTTTTTAACCAATCCTTTAGAGCAGGGAAACTCTGCAGGTCAGTGGCCCTCCAGGACTGAGTTTGGACACCCCTGCTTTAGAGAGACTGTTTTATCTTTTTCTATTAGCAAGTGGTTTCCTGTGGGTTGTCCGTGTCTCTGCATGGGGCAGTTCTTATACTTTAAAAAGAGGAAGGAAAAAAACTATAAAATAGTTATCAGTGTGCATTTGCAGTTTACTCTCCATGAGTCTGATTGCAGCGGCTGAAACTACACACCGGTGAGAGATGCACTTGTTCAGTCATTAATATTGTCTAATGAAGTTATATTAGTAACTTAGTAAACATTTTCTCTCTTAAAAGCCTCTGAACATCCAGAGCTCATGTGTTCCTAACATTGTCTTTAAATGAGTTTCGACCGTGGAAATCTACTAACAGTGAAGATTGTAAAGTGTTTGTATCTTCTTTGCAGTGTTTATAATGTAATAAACGGCTGTTATTATAGTTTTTATGAAATGAAAGATGACATATTGTTCTGTTGTGTAATGATTTAGTTCCTGTGGTGATGTCACTGATAACTCTTGCTCTGGTGTCTCTGCTCCTGATCCCAGGTCAGTCTCTCCTGTAAATCACACACCAGTTCATCACTGACTAAGAGAACAAGGTTTGGGCTAGTTAGCATGGATCAGTTAGCCCTGCTGTTAGCCCCAGGGAAATATAGCACTGGTCAAATATCTACTATAATGTAGGGATATTTCTGTGATTTATTTGTTGCTTCCAAAGTAAATTGTATTATTCAGGATTTTGCTGATCTAATGCTCTGAAGCTGCTAACATTTAGAGAAGGGTTTTCATGGCCAGTGTTCAATGTTCTGCTTCCTGCATTTCATCACCTTCTGTCTGAGGGCTGTAGGTTTTACACATATCACATCATAAGTGTAATTCTTCATTTATAAACAACAGTTTTGTAAATAAATGTTTTGTTTATGGCCCTCTTTAACTCTCAGATGGGCATGTGTGTCCATCTATAGGTGTTTGTTTCCTATCATTGTTTCCTTGTGAATGTTGTGTTTCAGGAGTTTGTAGCTGGTGGAGTGATGTTAATGATTGGGGTGTGAGTTACAGTCCTTCACACATCTGTGCAGTAAAGGACTCATCAGTGATTATGAGATGCACTTATACATACCCTAGAGGACTTCAGATCAAGAAAGTGTTCTGGACCAAAACACCGGTAATAGATGATGAAGAGCCTCTAGATCTGTCTGATGACCCTGAATACAGTCATAGGCTTCTATATCTGGGAGATAAACAGGAGTACTGCGCCGTCAGACTGAGTCATGTGACACTGAAGGATTCACACATGTACTATTTCAGATTCATCACTGATGGTGGAAAATACACTGGTGATCCAGGAGTGACTCTTACTGTCACAGGTGACTCTGATGAGTTTCATCTCTTCTTCTGCATTATGTCGAGTAATAATCAGTGTATGACAGCAGCACTAGATATAGTGTGTGTGTTGTGTTCAGATCTTCAGGTGGAGTCTCCTGAGAGAGTGACAGAGGGAGATCCAGTCAATCTGAGATGTAAAAGCAGCTGCGCTCCGACTGACAGAGACACATTCATCTGGTACAGAAACTCACAGATGATATTAACTGACCTCAGTAACACACTCCTCCTCAACCCAGTGAGAAGAGAGGACTCAGGCAGATACAGCTGTGCTGTAAACGGACACACTCTCATCTCTCCTGCTGTTCAGCTCAATGTCATGTGTGAGTGTGTTTTCTTTCCAAAGCCAGTAGAGTTCACTCGTCTCTCCTTTTCTTTAGAAATTATAGTAATTGGGGCTAATCTTTAAAACATTTAAATGCTCACTGTTTCAATAGTACAGTCACAAAACATGAACAATATGTTTGATTGTAACATTTTATGTTTATATTCAGTTATATTCAATTATTACAGCTCCCTTGTCATGGCAACGCCACGCCATAAACACAACACACTAAAACAGCTGTTCAAGTAATGGTTTAAACACCTTTAAAGCTCAAATAATGCACACATTTTAACAAAATACTGATTGTAAATGCTTTAAATAATAAGATTCACATTTCTGTCTTTAAATCCTCCAAAATTAGCCCCCATTCACTTCTATTGTAAGTTCCTCACCATTTATTTCTTCTCTTTTTTAAATAAAAGAAAACTAAAATACAATACAATACTTTTACTTGTGTGTGGTAATCAGTATTATGCAACAAATGTTTGAAAAAAGAACTGTGTTGCATAATACAATCAGAGCTGGGTAGTAACTTTATACCAAGCATATCTTATTCAAATTAATGTGATAAACAATGTAATATGTGTAATGTAATAATTACTGTTCGGGGTTATGTTCAGTTTTTTTTTTTGGGGTTCTGATCCTGTTTATCTGAGTTCCCTGTAATTGTTATTTCCCCTATCGAGTCGGTCCTTCAACATTACGTATGGGGAAACCCATTTTCCTCGAAATGCTGAAGCCTGATTTGAATAACTCTTTTGCTTGCAAATAGCCAATGGCGCCTGCGCCCTCACCTGATTGGCTGGCAGCCTCCAATATAGGTGACGTCGGGCGCCAAAAAAACTCCTGGTTTCGCCATGGATTAACGCAAACAGAGTGGACAACATGGAATTATCCCCTCTCGCGTTCCGGCGGATTTTTTGCTAGGAAACCAACAAAACAAAAAAAAATCTCTTTGCCGCACGTGTGGTGGTCCAATTGACTTCCCAGACGCACACGAGCAGTGTGTGCTGTGTCTGGGTCGGGCCCACGCAGAAGCGGCGCTCGAAGGATCAGGTTGTCGAGCCTGTGAGGACCTTCCCATCAAGATCCTTCGCGTAAGGCTGGCCGTTACCCGTAGCAGTGGCCTTATGACTCCTGCCTCTCCTCCGCCCGCCACCGTCGAGCCACGGACCGGGAGACTGCAGAAAGCTCCGTCAATGGACTCTGTTGAGGAGTTAGCGTCGGCCCAAAGCCCACTCTGCCCTCACGTGTCAGAACCTCTCACCTACGCTGAGGCTAGTTACGGCCCTCTGAAGGAAGCGCGGGAAATTGTCTCTTTCGGATATGGTGAGGACGACACCCCGTGAGGACGTTTTTCCCTCATCTCCACGAGGAGGTCATGGCGCTCCCCTCACTTAGCCCGAGCCCATGCACAGGGTACCCAGCTGCTGACGACAGTGGAAGGGGCGGGGAAATTGGGTTACACTCGACCGCCTCCCGTCAAGGACGCCGTTGCGGCCCACCTGTGTCCTTCTCCTGGATGGAAAACTGCCTCATTGCCTTCAAAGCCATGTCGAGCCACTGCCCACATATGCTAGGCACGCATCCCAGAGCGTGAGAGAGCGCCGCAAGCCTGAACCGCCGCTTTGTCGCGAAACCAGCTTCCAGCAGCCAAGGGTGACCGGCAGACAAGGAGCAGCGTTCCTGATGTTCGTGCCAGGAGGAAAAGAGCACGTCCGTGCACGACAGCGGACCTGCATCAAAAACAGCTTGTTCCTGCTCAGAGTTCCTTCGGCAACCAACAGAGAAAGCAGAGAATGTTTGTGTAAATGTTATGAAAGTGCTGTGTTCTGTTTCAATAAACAAAAAGCATTACATGTCTCAGCAAAAGAGCTCTTTTCCTCCCCTAACTATTACCTGTGACATAAGCGAAACCTCTCCTCCTCTAACCCGAGGATGTGACTATGTGTGTCCCCGTGCAAAGAGCCGTGGACGAGTCACTGGCCATTCATATAGCTGTTAATGCTTCTCCGCCGGCTGACGCGTAGCCCCTGCCGCAGAATGCATTAATGCCCCCTCTGTCGAGTCACCTGAGCGCGTGGTCAACGCTCCCAGCGGCGTCAGATTGGGTAATCAACACTGTAAAACGCGGCTATATGCTTCAGTTCGCTCGCAGACCACGCATCACAGGCGCTTTCTGCGTTTTGCATTCGAAGGTGTCGCATACCAATTCAAAGTGTTGCCATTCGGGCTGGCTCTAGCCCCCCGCGTGTTTACAATGTGCATGAATGCAGCGCTCGCACCCCTGAACTCAGTGGAATGTGCATTCTGAACTATCTCGACAACTCCTCAGCTCCTCGCCCATTTGACATGCCTGGGACTGTCTGTGAACATACAGAAGAGCACGCTTCAGCCGTGTCAGTCGATTCCATTCCTGGGTATGGTTCTGGACTCGCACACGATGATCCAGTCCAGATCCAGTCCATTCACAATACACTAGCCCTCTTCATTCAAGGCAGAGCCATCCCCTTGAAAACATTTCAGATGCTACTGGGTCTGATGGCAGCCGCAGCCTCCGTTTGCAGACTGGGCTTGCTGCACATGAGACCACTGCAGCACTGGTTGCAAAACCGAGTGCAATCCCTGCATGGCTTAGCGAGGCAGGTGCTCTCATGGACGGATTGGCTACTTCTTTCGATCCGAGCAGTACATGTACCGGGCAGTTTGAATTGTGGCGCAGACATGCTATCCACGGAGAGTGGAGACTACACCCTCAAACTATAAATATGATCTGGAATCTCTTCGGCGAGGCGGAGATTGACCTCTTTGCTTCAGAGGAGAACGCCCATTGCCCGCTGTACTTCTCATTGCCAACGGCTCCTCTGGGAGGGGACGCGCTGTCGAGCCGCTGGGCCAAGGGGCGGAAGTATGCATCTCACCCGGTCAAAATAATGACAGGGAAGATCAGGGAAGAGAGATGTGCGTTGATTCTGGTAGTGCCCAAGTGGCCCAACCAGCCGTGGTTCCCGAAACTGGTGAACATGTCGCAGCTCCCCCCGTGGCGAGTCCCGCTGAGAAGGGACCTTTTATCCCAGGCGAGCGGCACCATATGGCACCCCGGCCCGGAGCTGTGGGACCTGCACAGCGAGAGCTGCAGACAATAGCAGAGGCTAGAGCCCCTTCGACGAGACGCTTATACGCTCTGAAATGAAAGGTGTTTGCTAACTGGTGTATTGACAAACAGGAAGACCCAAAGGGTTGTGATATCTCCACTATTCTGACCTTCCTGCAGGAACGTCTGGACGCTGGCAGCTCCCCGTCTACAGCGAAACTATACGTGGCCGCTATCGCCGCCTTTCGTGACATGCTAGATGGCCATTCGGTGGGGAAGCACCCCCTGATATCAAATTTCTCCGGGGGGTGAGACGGCTTAATCCGATGCCAGTTTGGGACCTATCTTTAGTGCTCAGAGGGCTGTCCGATCCACCTTTCGAACCAGCCGAATCTTTGAACCGGCTCATTCGGGTCTTTTTGAGTGGGACATGCTACTTTGGCTTGTGTGTTTTGCGTCATTAACCCGGAACTATAGTTCGATTCAGTTTGATTAATGAACCAGCTCGACCTGTTACTTCCTACCGGCTCAAAAGAACAATTCGTTCATGAACCGAACATCACTAGAACTTTCTACAGCCACACCTAACTATTATCTTACTAACTACAATTTTTTTATTTGGAATTTGGAATCAGTAACTGACTATAGGTTGTAAGTAATCTATCCAGCACTGATTTACTGACTACCACACACACACACACACACACACACACACACACACACACACACAAAAGTACTGTTTTTTTTTCGTTTTGGATATTTCCTAATAAGTGACATGACCTGTTGACACAAGGATCCATGGATTCCTGTTGTTTATGCTAAATTCTGCCCGTATCAACTGTATGTAAGAACAGAAATAGAAGTGTTTGGTGGGGTGAGTGACGGGTGATGCTATATATTTCTCCTGTAGATCCTCCAGGGAATCCTGAGATCTCCATCACTCCATCTGGTGTAATAGTGGAGGGAGATTCAGTGACTCTGAAGTGCAGCAGTGACTCAAACCCTCCTGCAGAAATCAGCTGGATTAAAGGAGGAACGCTTGTAGGATCTGGAAGAATCTTCAGCATCTCAAAGATCAGCTCTGATGACAGTGGAGAATACAAGTGCAAGGCCAGCAATAAACATGGAGAGAAAAACTCTGATGCTGTGACTTTAAACGTCATGTGTGAGTTCATGATAAAACATAAGATGCAAATGTTCTGTTTTGATAAATTCAGTCCATATTAGTAATTTTTAAAATGTGCAATAAGATAAAATAATAATAATAATCTGATAATTGTTATTAGATCCCCAGCTGACTCTTAACTTCAGCTGGTTTAAGGAGAATAAACCCTCAGCTGTTGGATATGGACAGAGTTTCAATCGTTGGACAATCGATTCTTAGATGCATCGCGAAGCGGACGTGGACGATTCTGAATCGAATCACAAATGTCAAAAATCGAATTTCTAAATGTTAATTGATAACGTAATGTTGACAGAACGCAAAGGCGCCTGGACAGTCTGTGGTGTGCGCATAACAGAAACGCGTGATGGTGGAGCGAGGAATCCGACCGGCACCCTCTGCGTTAAAATAGCGTAACTTTGGCTTTATGAAGTTGAAGGGGAAAAGGACCTGGACAAGAGCCACACTTTATGCAAGTAGAGATCCAGACTGCGACCAAATGGCGACAAGAAGTCGCACCGGTGTGACCACCACTTTGTGAAATTTATAAGAGCTGCAACTTCTGTTACATACGAGAAACATCAAACGGCAAACGAACCAAAAGTGAAAACGCTATTCATTTGAGCTGTGGCGCGCGGACCGTATAGCGCAGCGCAAGCTCAGAACAGGTTTACTCGTGAGCCGATCGCAATCACGCGACACTGTTATTGTTGTGATGTCAGTCTGTGTTCCCCTGTCTTTTCATTTTCAGCAGTTCCCTGTCATGTCTATTAGTCTCCCCAGGTGTTTCACATTAACCACACCCCCTTGTTATCTTGTTTAGCTTCGAATTCACAGCAGAATTAATAATATCGCAGCGAGATCTAATTGGAAGCATTCAAATTCGGCGCAGAATTCTATTATAACCCACACATGTCAGATCAAACAGCGCTGATGTTAAAACCAGGACAACCTGAGAAGCTTTCACCCAACTCGGAAAAGGCAAAGCGAATTACAAACTCTATCGCAACGTTTATTGCCAAATCACTTCCATTTGTTTAATTAATAAAATATATTGGAAGTAAATTCATTATGGATACAAATACTTTGTTTTAAAAGTACCAAGTAGTCACACAGTGAGAAAAAAGAAAATCTGTATAGAAATAAAAAAAGATGCATAGATAATCGGTTTATCATCGCAGTCCTCAGAATCGCGATCGAATCGTGAGATGCCTAGAGATTCCCAGCCCTAATACAGAGTGGACGCTTCTACTGTCAGGCTCACAATCATCATCTCAGAGAACAGACGCTGTAACTGTCACAGATGAAGGTTTTATTTTATAAAGAGTTCAAGACAGTTATGCAGCTTTGAGAGTTCATCTGAACTCAAATTCTTTATCTTTCAGCTCATCGTGTTCAAGGCTGGCTCGTCGGGTTGGGGATCACTGTGGCGTGTTTAGGACTCTTCATCGTCATCGTCATCATTCTGTTTATAATGTAAGTTTGATTAAAATCATTCTCAATTACAGTGAGTGAATGCAGACTAGTGCAGGTGTAAATGCCTCATGTGATGTGATTAGTAATTTATCTTTAAAATGCAGCTTACAAGTTTAATGTCTGTTAAATCAGGAGAAAACGAAGAGTTGCTAAAGCTGAAGACCTCACCGAAAAACAGGTAAATCTTCCGGACACAACATGTGAATACTCTAGTTAGACGGGGCCATTCACACAGAACGCGAGAGACAAGTCAGTGGAACGAGAGACAAAAAAACCCAAAGAAAGTTTACCGCCTTTTAATTTGAGTGCCGTGTTTATAACGGTCAAACTCGTCCGTCTAGCGCGTGTTTACATAGAAAAACAATGGAAAAGTAGAGCACTGAAATGGAAAAACGTGTTCTGTGTGTACAGCCCTTAAATGTGAATAATAAATAATATTTAAAGGGGTGGTATAATTCCCTATTCACAAGATGTAAAATAAGTCTCTGATGTCCCCAGAGTGTGTGTGTGAAGGTTTAGCTCTAAATACCCCACAGATATTTTTATAGCATGTTAAAATTGTCACTTTTTGAGGGTGAGAAAAAACACACTTTTTTTATGTGTGTGTCCTTTTAAATGCAAATGAGCTGCTGCTCCCGGCGCAGGGGGCGGAGCTTCAAGAGCTGGTGTCATTTTACCTCACACAGACATGCACTGAACATTTCTATAACTTTTAGCCTTTTATGTTCAAACCGGAGTCAGACAATGATGGAGAGACTCGAGAAGAAGTGACAACATGTAGAAGCAACAGGACATTTCTGAATGGTTAGTTGATGAATTTATGTAGCTTATGTGGTTATCTTCTAATGATTAGCATATTCTGCCATGATAATCTATAAATCATGTTCCGGGGGCGGAGTTTATGTAAATGTTAGGGTTGGTGATGTCACTAACCCGAGAGGAATGTGGTGTAGTCTCTACCAGCCGTTTGTTGTAGTTCTTAAAAAGCCATTTCTGTTAAAGTAAATCTCTCCCTTTGCTTTGAACTTTGAGCGTCGTAACTTTGCAGATGTTGTTTATGCTCAAACAGCAACATTACACACTAACTAAAGTTAGAAAAGTGAAATAATAATCAACCACCCCTTTAATTTTCTTCTGTTTCAGGACAATCTGTACTCTACCGTAACAGGGAGAGACGTTCATGTTTCTGAATCAGCCGATTGTGATGACGCTCAGTACGCCAGTGTAACTTCCAGCAAACCCAGAAGAGACGCAAATGCTCCTGAATGCAGAGAGACTGAGGAGATCCAGTACGCAACTGTCCAACATCACAGAAACAAACAGACGAAGAGAGCAGAGGAGAACGAAAGCCACTACGACAATATCAGGATTGGTCAGCCTGATTCTGTCCTGAGGTGAGAAGAACGAGCTTAAAGAGACAGTTCACGCAGGAATAAAACATTTGCCATCTACTCATAGCCTGGTAATGCGCTTGTCTGAAGTTTAAAATCATTGGTTACCCGTAAGCCAATCACATAACGTTTGGTTATGGCGTGTGTTATGCGCTGGCTCAGCCGCATCTAACTTCCACTGTAAACACATGTATGATGCGAAAACAAAACCATCGAGCGAAATACCGGAGTGAACATGGCTGTGAACGACTTTTGCAGATTATGTGAAGTAAATCTACGCATCCACGGTACAATCAGCGTCTACGTCACGGCTCTCAGCCCGCCCTCTGTTCGTTGATTGGCCGGCTGTTTTTAGGCCGGAGGAAAACGGGGAAACCGGTCGCTATCTCAGACTGAGTACAGAAGCGAATTGAAATTGAGCGGAAGTACGAAGTCTGACGTAGTCAGGCTAGTCTACTCACCCTCATGTTGATGAAAGGAGCATTTATAGTTCTTTAAATCTGGAATTTTGTTGTTAATAACTTTGTGTCCCACTGATGTTTCAGAAACATCTGAATTGTTTAATGACTTTTATCATCATGCAATCTGATCCATAACATGATTGTTGTTTTATTTGATGTTCTTTAGGCGATCAAATGTGCAGACTGTGGAAGAGGCATCTGTGATCTACAGCCGTGTCAAATGAGTGAACGAGACCATCATGAAGACAAAGGCCAAAACAATGAAACAATATTCTGAGAGTATGGCTGTCAATTGACCCTTCGCTAAGCCCCGCCCTCCTTAGTTACTGTTGCTACGCCTGTCAAGCTTTTGCGCCTGGCACGTCTATTACAGTATGTATGCACCGGTTTCAGACATTCCCAAGGAGATAATTAGTCATTTTTGGCGAACAGGTGAATATCTGAGAGAGCAAGACAAAAGGGACTGCAGTATGCATTCGAGGGATATATCCACGACATAATATGCAAACGATTAGAGAATAATTTCATCAAAATTGAAGCTAAAGCCTAGATCGTTAGGTCCCAGCGCAAGCAGCAGCGCCTCATACGCTGACCATTCAAATGGGAAACACACAAATTGAGGAACAGCTATGTGCATGCACAGCAGGGTGAGTGAAATTTGAAAATCTAATATTTATAAATCAAACAGCTTATCCATAAGTATTGTGGAATAAACACAAGACATTAGCCTGACCACTTTGCAATGATAACATTCTCCCGCTTATATTTTTAGTGCGCCAGGCTAAAGCAACACGTCGTGGGTCACATATAAGTGACTAACGTTACTGTTATGAACTGATTAAGTTTGCATACCAACCTTTTCCTTGGAGATCTCCGGCAAGCCCCCTGATGTTCCCTCCTTTTACTTATACTAGAACTAACACCGGGAGAGTCGCGATCGGATTGGGGTACTAGTTTAGCCGTCGATTAACAAAATGCTGAAATATTTTAAGTAACGTTAAGTTATGTCAGTGAGCCTCCGTCTTGCCTTTAATCACACTGCTTGATCCACGAGCTGGACAATAACTTTATTCTAGAGCTGCTATAAAGCCAAAACACTTTACTTTTAATTTCCTATTATCAATGTAAAGCTGCTTTGGAACAATCTACATTGTTAAAAACGCTATATAAATGAAGATGACGCCCGGCATTTCTCCCCTTTGGTTTTAGGTTTCGGGAAGGGAACAAAATCCACCACCCCGTCCAAACTTTTAGGATACCGGGTATCAGATTTGCACAATCCATACGCATAACGCTTGGGCATGTTTCCCTCGCTCGAAAGCTTGCCAGACCTCCCGCGCCTAGTTACGGTTGCTAAGCCACGATTGGCCAGTGGCGGTTTTCGGGCGTGGCTTAGCGAAGGGTCAATTTAGCATTGATAATTCACTCAGTTATTTATTGTTCATTAAATCAGGTAAATAGACGTCAGGAACGCAGTGTCTTTTTCTCATTACAAGAGCAGAATACAAAGGAAAGAGCCAAGAACCAACAACACGTGTTTAGTGAGAATAAAAACATTTTGTGATGTCACTGGCTTGGTAATTTGTTTCTTAAAATCATTTGAACTTTTGACTTTATGTGTTTTCTGTAAGCAAATAAAAAGCCCATATCAGTTTTACCAAATTCATGCTTGTGTGTGGTCATTTCTGGGTCATTGAAGACCTAAACTCAGAGTAGCCTACTGAACGTGATAGCTGGGTTAATATTAAAGGTGCTCTAACTCTAAGTGATGTCACACGTTTTTTAGGCCTTTTTTTTTTGTCACATCCAGCAAACATCTCCTCACTATCCGCTAGCTGCCTGTCCCCTGAACACACTGTAAAGACACGCGGTCTCTGTAGACAGCCCAGGCTCCACAAACAGCAACACAAACAAACTGGCCCAGCCTGGACCACGAAACACAACAAACAACCGACAAGAATGATGTGGGGGTGGGGGGGTTAGTGCACGTGCACATGAAGGGGGGTGTGGGGGGTGGAGGAGAGAGAAGCATGAAGAGGGAAGTTAGCTAGAGGAGAGATGTCCTAGACAACAACAACTAATGTTAAAAATGTATATTCTTGAGAATTTTGATATGGCCGACACACGACCAAAGAGACGACGTTCCGATGAACAAATAACAAAGAAGAGGGAAAAGGAGAAGGAACGCGCGAAGTCCCGAATTTACTCTGACATTACCCATGCATGCAACTTTTGCGAGCACTGAAATATAATTTCCCGAATTTACATCGGAAAAGCGTTCAAAAGGTGGCGAGAACTCCGCCGGCAGAAGGGCTTCCGATCCGACATTCAGTTGACTCTGTTTTTGCCGGAAAGGTGTGTAAATCCAGTTTGGTTTTTCTAAATGGTTCACGACTGTTTCAGGAAGCACAGGAGGGAAGGGGAGGGGGAGGGGGAGGAGGAGGGGAGGGGGAGGGGGAGGGGGAGGGGGAGTGGACGGGATGAGGAGGAGGAGGAGGAGGGAGGGGGAGGAGGAGGGAGGGGGAGGGGACGGGATGAGGAGGAGGAGGAGGGAGGGTCGAGCTAGCCTCCGTTTTGTTTGACAATACTTTGAACGTCAACAAGAAGTGACTTCACCCAGCATCGCTTAGAGCAGCTTTAATATTTGAGCTTTTCTAACAAACTCTGGAAATGTGCAACAGTGGATAAAATGAAAGCTTTGATGAACACCTCAGTCTATTAAAGTCTCCAGTGATGATTATTTGTAGAGCAACTTCTGTGTACGTGTGTTAAGACGAGGTCAATCATGTTGGTTTAAAGCGGGGCTCAGTAACTTCGGGATTTCTTCGCTGTATTCTCGCTTTTTGCTCGCAGGTTTCTCTCTAGAGCTCCCCCCACAGCTTCGGAATAGATATTTGACAACACTGTTGTAAAAACTCGTTGGCTATTCTCAGACACCAGAGGCTAGTAGATCAACGACATCAAAGCAGATGGGGCATTCTTTAAAACGTCTTCTTCATTCGGGTTCGAACAGCGTGAGGGAGCGCAATAATGACGGCATTTTAGCAGATTTATTTTGGCCATAAAGCAATTGTTTACATCGCGAGACCTGATATCACGCGATACTTCCTGACGCGGCGGCCGGCGGCCCGCCGCCCCAAAGTTGCAAGTGCGTATTTTCCGCTCACGGGCACCAGGGGGGTGCGAAACGACCACCATTCAACCCGAAATAAGTAATATAACCATTCCAATGACTCCGTGGCTGTTCAGTTAAGGTAAAAAAAGTTACTTAGTTCACCTTTAATCCGTTTGACTAAAATAACATTTTACGGAGCCCCTAAAGTCACATGGTGGTGGAAATTATATTTCTATGCTTTTGCGTTTTCTCTCAAATCCTTTGCATTACCCATGCATGCAACTTTTGCGAGCATTGAAATATAATTTCTCCCCCATCTCATACTTTTGAATCTCCATGTCCTTTTAGGGGTTTTGTTATATTATATATATAGCTATTTAGCTATATATATATTTATATATATTTAGCTATTATATTATAATATTAGCTAACAATTCATTTTGATCGATGACGTACATTGAGGGTCCGTGTAACGCTTTGCAGTTCTCTGTTCAATTTGCACCATCAGAATTAACCAAATGAAAAATTGGCTTCAAACTTTCATTTTCCATTTCTTTGGAATAATTCACAAACAGATAATTGTTTCTCAGTTTAATTTTCAATTCTACAAGCTGGGTTATTGCGTTATTGCGATTTTTGAACAAACATAAAAAATTACTCATTGCTGTGATTTTCCATTTCTCTGTGTTTTGCTCGCGGTTGGACCGTACCAGTTCCACTGGGGGTGGGGGGATGTGGATGCATTAACCTAGCCTAGGCATTAGAGCGCTGTAGCATTATGTGTATGGCATGTCTGAGTCTGTCCATGATTTATCGCAGTGGTGTAGTCTACGTGATACGCAGGTATACGCCGTATACCCACTAGAAAAGGCAACTTAAAAAAGCGTGAGGATACGTAACAACTTAGTTTTGTGTCAGAACTTTCACACTTTCATTCATAAATTCACCCCGTCTGTGTTTGCGAAGCGACACGGATCGAATCGCGGAATCCAGTCACAAATGGAGCAGAACGTCACGGAATTTGGCTATTTTTGAATGAATAAATCAAAAGTAGGGCTGTACAATGAATCAAATCTCGATAAGGACTAGTGTATATGAATATTAAAGTTAAAAGAGACTGCAATTGTTCCACGCGTCTCTGGGAATGAGCGCTCAATGTGTGCTCCACTACGCACACACACACACACACACTGAAGCACGCGTGACTCACGCTCGTGGTGTTTTCGGCGTTTCACTGTATTGAGACATGATGTAGGATAGGATACACATGTGCACTTTCATCGCAGAGCTGCTATGAGAGTCACTTCATGCGATTTTTCACCATTTCATTTGATTTCAAATTTAATTTCATCAAAACTATCGTCATTCATTCGTTTCATATAGGCTACATACAGAAACTGTAATGTCTTTATGACAACCTGTCAAAATAAAAGTTCGGTATAACTTGAAGAAATTATAATATATGAGGCTACTATTGCACAGTAGAGTATACTTCAAGTAGTCCTAATAATAATAATAATAATAATAATAGTTTATTAAAACACACAGAAACTCAAATGTCTACATATTAGACATTTGTAGATTAGACATCTACAAATGTCTTATATTACAGTATACTCACTACAAAAAACTAGACACCACTGATTTATCGACATGTCAGACAGTGGCAACGCGCCAGCTTTCAGACACGACATTCTTCTCTTCTTTAGCTATAGTTCTTTTGAGGCAGTTTCTTTCTATCGTGTAATTTTAATAACGACTGTGAAGAGCATATTATTGTAACACTTGAGTGGTTGTTAATGCGCAAGAGCGAATCTCTGCGCATTCGAATTTCCTTCTCTCTCACACGAATGTCGGGTCGCACTTTCAAAATTCGCTCTGCATTCGCTGACTCGCTGAGATATTGCGCGTGCACGCTCAATCTTGGTCCTTTTGACTCAATCTCCATACTTTTTATATAATTATCTAACCTCTTTTATTTAATGTGTTTATAAGTTGTCGACAAACAGAATCAGGCCATTCCACCGAATGGGTGACATTTGCTTGTTGTAACTCTTCAAAATTAAACTTTCTTTTTTTTCTTTTTTTTTTAACACTGAATCTAATACTCAAATATTTAACTATTCAAAATGTGTATTGGTCAATCTCAGGCAACTTTATTTAATTTTTTACAAGGTTTCTAAGCAGAAGATGGACGCATGTTTTCTCAGTCCTGTTACCGAAACTCATGTGACATTTAAAAAGCATGTTTAAAAGCATTAATTCCTTTGTTTTCCCCACAAGAAAGTGTTTATTTTAAAGATATTGTTGGTTATATGTTCAAATAACTGATATTTGTGACAAGAAAATCACTATATATAAAGGCAAAGTGTATTTTAATAAAAAACCCAAAGCCATTTTTCATTTTAAAGAAAACCGAAGCCTCAAGTTTATATTTTTTTTTATAATTTAATTTATTAAACAATTGTATAAATGATGGACCAAACAAAACTGATAAAAACAGTGGTTTAACTTTATTTTTTTAGAAAATAAATAAATAATAGTAACAGGAATGAACACTTGGTAACAGGAATGAACTATTTCATAACAGGAATGAGGAGCAGGAAACAGGAATGTGTGCATGAGAGAGAGTGTACATGACTGTGTGTGCATAAGATTTCTATGTTGAAGTGATGTACTATATGCTAGTAGTACTTCACAGCAAAGGAGGTGGAAAGAGAAAGAAGGAGAGAGAGAAGAAGAGAGAGGGAGGGAGTAAGAGGGAAGGTAAGACACAAAAGGGAGAAAAGAGAGGGTTGCGGGTGTGTTTTGCTCCTTCCATTGCAATATGCCATATGTGGGTGTTTCTGGCACCTGCATAGTATGGGTTTTCTCATCTTCTACAAAATATAAGGAAGACAAAGACAAAATGTTCGAGTCACTTTGTGGTGGACTGGCTTCCTGGAAGTACATTGTAAAACTAATGCTAATGTCTACAATATAAGTAATTGCAACCTTAAAACTCATAATTCAGGTGAATAATATTATATCAACTAATATTTACAGTATTAAATCAACAAAACAGAGGACTCTATTCACTCCTGTTACTTTAACTCACTCCTGTTATTTTTCATATAAGTAACAGGACTGAAAGTAACAGGATTGAGTTTTTAAGCAAAAAGTTATCAAATACATGACATAGGGCCACATAGCATACATGCTAATAGCATGAGGACACTGAGCAAATTCTAATAACTTAACAAAAGTTAATATTTTTAAAATAAACAAATACATTCTAAGAAATAATTTAGGTAACAGGATAGTATGTTGAGATTGACCTTCTCAGTCATAGTTACAATTTCATCAAATATACAGAAATTAAAATGAGAGGACTTACTTATGGTCTTCCCATTGCCTTTAGAAGATCAAGATGATGCAACTTCCTGTTGAAAATGTGTCTTGTGGAATATTCCAAGTTTTTCAGAGGGGGGAATGTGTTTGGGTAACAGGACTAAGTGAAAACACGGGGACATGACTAAAATGTGTATTTTATATAAAATATTGGATAAAACATTTTTTTTTATCATAAAAACAAACAAACATTTTAAATAGATTGGATATAAAGTCACACAACAATCCCCAAAACGTAAGATTTCTGAAGGATTTTTGTTGGCATCCTTCTGTCTCTAGAGACAATGGAGTCTGCACCTTAGTTGAGAAGTGTTTACTGAGTTGTGGAGCTGCATCGCCGGCTGTGGCTGAATAATCCAATGCGGGAGCTGCAGTTCCTACCACACTTGCTACAAGTGTGGTCATTGGTAGGGGCCATAGGGGAAGCAGTCGCAGGCTGGGTATTCTGCTGTTTACAGCTCTTCCTTTCCCTACGCTTGATCTCTCTCTTCTCCTCGGCCTGCTTAATGCCAGTTTTGACATCTGCACGCCAGCTAGAGCGGTCGGAGGTTGCTGTCGCAAGATCTGCTGGGTTAATGCTGCATGACTTCAAATCCCTCTTGCAGACATCCTTGTAGCGCAGGGCAGGTCGTCCGTTTGACCGTGTTCCTGTGGCTAGCTCGCTATAGAGGATATCCTTTGGGATGCGGCCATCGTCCATCCTGCATACGTGTCCAAGCCAGCGCAGGCGCCTCTGGGTGAGGATGGCGAACATGCTTAACATGCCTGCCTGGGCCAAAACGCCTGCGTTGGAGACGCGATCCTGCCAGGTGATGCCGAGGAGTCGTCTGAGGTTGCGCATGTGGAAGGCGTTCAGTCTTCGCTCTTGGTGCGTGAACAGGGTCCAAGCCTCACTGCCGTACAGAAGGGTGCTCAGCACGCACGCTTGGTACGCCTTCATCTTTGTGTTGAGGGTCAACATGGGGTTGTCCCACACACGCTTCGCTAGGCGGGCCATGGCGGTTGCTGCTTTGCCTATCCTTACGTTAAGCTCGGCGTCAAAGAATAGGTTGCTGGAGACTGTGGAGCCGAGGTATGTGAACTTGTCCACCACCTCCAGGATGTGGTCGCCAATGGTAATTGTGGGAGTGGTGCTGACATCCTGTCCCATGATGACGGTCTTCTTGAGGCTGATGGTAAGGCCAAACTCTGTGCATGCCTCAGCGAAACGAGTGATGAGTCGCTGAAGGGCAGCTTCAGTGTGAGCAGTGAGGGCGGCATCATCGGCAAAGAGCATTTCCCGTATGAGGACCTTGCGCACCTTGGTCTTCGCTCTGAGGCGAGCGAGATTAAAGAGGTTCCCGTCACTCCGTGTGTGGAGGAAGATGCCATCTTCGGACTCGCTGAATGCGTAGCGCAGGAGCAGGGAGAAGAATATGCCGAACAGTGTCGGGGCCAGGACACACCCTTGTTTCACGCCGCTCTTGATTGGGAAGGGGTCCGATGCTGATCCGTCGTACTGTACTGTGCCAGACATGTTGTCGTGGAACGACTCGACCAACTTCAGAAGCTTGGGGGGGGCATCCAATCTTGTGGAGGAGGGCGAAGAGGCCAGACCGACTGACTAAGTCAAATGCCTTGGTCAGGTCGATGAAGGCGAGGAACAAGGGACGTCGCTGTTCGCGGCACTTTTCCTGCAGCTGCCTGAGGGAGAACACCATGTCGATGGTTGAGCGCTTGGCCCGGAACCCACACTGCGACTCAGGATACACACAGTCAGCAATCGCCTGCAGGTGGTTGAGGACTACCCTGGCAAAGGCTTTTCCCACGATGCTGAGGAGAGAGATCCTGCGATAGTTGTTGCAATCGCTGCGGTCGCCCTTGTTCTTGTAGAGCGTGACGATCTTCGCATCCCGCATGTCTTGGGGTATTGTTCCCTCTTTCCAGCACTGGAGCAAAAGCTCATGGAGATGTCCGAGGAGGGAGCTCTCTTTTGCTGCCTTCACAACCTCTGGTGGGATTCCGTCGCTGCCTGGTGCTTTCCCACAGGACAGCGAGTCAATGGCCTTGCTGAGCTCCTCGATGGTGGGTGGGGAGTCGAGTTTTTCCATGGTGGGTAGTAGGGTGGTGTTTTCCATGGCTGTGTCGGTGACAACGTTCTCCCTGGAGTACAGCTCCCCATAGTGCTCAACCCATCTCTCCATCTGCTCGCCACGGTCCTTGATGATATTGCCGGAGGTGGACTTGAGGGGTGCGATCTTGGTGACACTTGGTCCAAATGCTTTCTTCATCCCCTCGTACATGACGCGGGTGTTTCCGCAGTCCGCAGAGGTCTGGATGTCGCTGCAAAGCTTCAGCCAGTAATCATTGGCGCACCTGCGGGCGACCCTCTTGGCGTTATTGCGGGCTTCTCTGTAGGCGACCAGTGTCTTCTTGGAGGGCTTCCTCTTGTACTCCAGAAGCGCAGCACCCTTGGCGGCTATGGCAGGCTCCATCTCTTCAATCCCAGCCTCAAACCAGTCCTCGTTTTTCCTGACTCTCCTCCCGAAGGTGTCTGAAGCGGCTTGGTATATGGCGTCGCGGATGAAGTCCCAGCGAGCTGTGGGGCAGTCTTTCAGGGCTTTGTCGATGGCCTCAGCGAAGCATTCACGCAGCTCAGGTTTTGAAGTTCTGGCTGTATCGATGCGGGGCCGGCCCTTCTGCTTGGAGCGGTGGGTCCGCCTGGGTCGGAGACGTACCATGCTGCCGACCAGAGAATGGTCGGTGTCGCAGTCGGCGCTATGATAGCTGCGCGTGCTGAGCACGTGGTTCAGCATGGGTCTCCTGGTGATGACGAGGTCCAGCTGGTGCCAGTGCTTTGACCTGGGATGTCGCCAGGACACTCTATGGTGGGGCTTGGTGGGGTAGAAGGTGTTGGTGATGGCGAGGTCATGGAGGGAGCAGAGCTCAAGTAGCCGCTGACCGTTCTCATTCAGTTTGCCAACTCCAAAGTGACCGATGCAACGTGGCCAGGAGGTGTGGGCTGTGCCTACCCGGGCGTTGAAGTCTCCGAGCAGGAACAGGTTGTCCTTCGCTGG
This sequence comes from Rutilus rutilus, assembly GCA_021464565.1. Taxonomy (NCBI): domain Eukaryota; kingdom Metazoa; phylum Chordata; class Actinopteri; order Cypriniformes; family Leuciscidae; genus Rutilus; species Rutilus rutilus. The sequence goes on along the minus strand of JAJAQA010000025.1, from coordinate 858,729 downwards.
GATCTCTCTGATCCTTGCCTCGAGCTCCTCATAGAATGCATCTTTAGCCTCGGCTGTGGAGCTGAGTGTGGGGGCGTAGACACTAAGGATGTGTGTAGGTCCCGAGGAGGTAGTGAGGCGGAGTGAGAGGATGCGCTCAGTTCCCTGAGAAGGAGGTTCGACTGTCGATAGGAGGATGTTGCGGACTGCAAAGCCAACGCCATGGAGTCGGCGCTCGTCTGACTCCAGGCCTTGCCAGAAGAACGTGTAGTCCTTCTCCTTGAGACTGCCACTGGAGGCGAGGCGTGTCTCCTGGAGGGCCGCGATGTCAATGTTCCGCTTGGCCAGCTCGCGGTCGATGATGGCAGTTTTCCTGGCGTCGTCAACTTGCTTGAGGTCGTCAGAGAGGCCAGGGCACATTGTTCTGACGTTCCAGGTAGCCAGCCGTAGGGCTGGCGGTTTCTGTTCCTTTTTCTTTCGGTGTTTGCCTGGTGCTCGATTTTACAACAAGCCTGTCGATTTTGTCTAAGCTTCACGCACCCGATGAAGCAAGCAAGTTGTGGCGGGGTAGTACCTTATTGCCCGGGGGCTGCCCGGGTTGGGGCGGGCGGTAACTTCCCAATGGAGTCAGGGGACTCCTCCCACCGTCGAGAGCAACCCCTAGCGCCCGACTCTACGCCAAACGAGCCTGGGCTTATCACTGGTGTCTGCTGCTCCCCGTGTTGGATCAACGCTGAGACAGCGAAGCTGGAGTGACCTCTCCAGGTGCAGGCCTGGGCGGGTGGTAAGAAGGTCCTGGAGTGCCCAGTGCCAGGACCCCCTCTCGGCGTTGCTGGCAGAGTCCGGCGGAAAGGCAAGCCGATACGGCCGGTGCCAGCGCAGCTGCAGGAGGTGCCAGAAGGCATCGCAGAGCTCAGCCAACTGCCTGCGGGTCTCCGTACCGGATTTTTTATCTGGGTTTACTCCCATAGCCTTTGGCCAGCCAAGGCCGACCTGCAAGGCAGCAGGAAACTCGTGGAGGGCGGGGTCGTTCATTTCCCATGCAGATGCGAAGCATCCGCCCACTGCCAAAAGGATTTTAATCATTATATTTCATGGCAAAGTTTAGAGACAGAGAGTGGGGACATGCAGAAAATGCTATTTTTTGTGTTCTATGTAGTTTTTATATAAAAAAAATTATTATAAATTTTATAATTTGTAGTTAGCTTAATATGCAGAACATTTTGCTTAATAATAAAATGTATTTTAGAGTTAATTTTCATGCAATTTTATACATATGATGTTCTGGGGACATAAATGTCACCCATTCGGTTGAATAATGGCTCTTACATCATTAGTAGGCTAGCCTAATTATTGTTTTAGGTCAGTGATGGAGTACTCGAGTCCGACTCGAGTCCCTATTCTCTGGACTCGAGTCCGACTCGAGACTCTATTCTCCGGACTCGTGACTTGACTTGGACTCGCGGACTGATGACTCGTGCTTGGACTCGGACTTGAGGATAGCCTAAAATCGGACTTGAGCAATCATCAAATGAATGACGTTGGATGAAGTTTCTGACCAAATAGGTTATAAAATTTTGATATAAGATGTTACACTTTTCCTGTTTCGGGCTCCAAGACTGGCCGGGATCTCTTTTTTTCCCGCATAAGAACGAGCAGAGAGAAAGCCCCGGCCGCGTGCGCACTCACCATCTTCAAACCGCTACAGCGCTCTGCCTATGGTTAATGCATCCCCACCCCCCGCTCCACCCCCCAGTGGAACTGGTACGGTCCAACCGCGAGCAAAACACAGAGAAATGGAAAATCACAGCAATGAGTAATTTTTTATGTTTGTTCAAAAATCAGACTCGGACGCAATAACCCAGCTTGTAGAATTGAAAATTAAACTGAGAAGCAATTATCCGTTTGTGAATTATTCCAAAGAAATGGAAAATGAAAGTTTGAAGCCAATTTTTCATTTGGTTAATTTTGATGGTGCAAATTGAACAAAGAACTGCAAAACGTTACACGGACCATTGAGACACATTGGGCTGTGCATGTGTTCTTCATTATGGGCTGGCGCTTATGTGTGTGTGAACTGAGTCAAAATATAACTTGTCTGTCTGCGGTCAAAGTATCGACATCCAGTCTTACTCAATATAAGTTCTGCCTATATTGAGTGTCTTACTCAATAATTCTTCAGAAAATGTTTCCAGGAAGAAAGGCTATAAAAACATAGTTAAAAAAAAAAAACATGTTTATTTTTATTCCATTTATATCTGAACATCCCTTTAATCTTAAAATGAGGAAATTCTAGTGAAACTGTAAATACGTCCTAGATGATAATAAATCTTTGTACTAGACCAATCAAAGTGGTGGACAAACTTCTTCATATTGTTAAACATGTTGAGTTTAAAGACTTTTTAGATATCAATAAATGCCATTGGATCATGATGTCTAAAGTTGCTTGTGTGAGCATGAGTGAAGAAAGAGGAAGAAACATTTACTGTGCAAACATTTGGAAATAAACACTGTAAACCATGAGAATTTCATCAGTATAACGCCTGAGAGACTCGCCAGAACACGGTAAGAGTTACGCTGGTTACTGAGTGAATATAGTCAGTCTATAGTCTATTACTGTTGTAGAAACCACTCACATAATCAAAAGGAAATATTCTCAATGAAAACTTGTTTATGGAAATGTTTTTAAAGCTAAAGATAGTTTTTATAATGCTCACTGTGTGTGTGATCCTGTGTTGTTGTTCTTGTAGTGATGTCACTGATGATGGCTCCTCCTCTTCCTCTGGTGTTTCTGCTCATGATTCACGGTGAGTCGCTCATGCTGGAGAAGATTTTATTGTTCTTTAGTCACTTTTCAAAGTCTTTCTTTCAAATCATGAGTGCGGACCCCCTGTTAAAACCCCGTTCACAAACACATTTCTGTGAAAGAAAAATCATCCAAATAAAGTAAAAAAATAAAGGCAGTCAGAGCTAAAATTAAAAAGAATAATAACTTTAGATGAATGTTTAAATTCTTCTGATTAATGTACAATATATACATGTGTATCAATAATGATTATATTAATGTGTTTAATGTGTAAAAAAAAAAAGAATGTGATGAACACGAGGGGTCAGTAATTATGAAACAATCGTTTTTGTGTGAACTATCCCTTTAATGTGTGTTTCAGGAGTTTGTAGCCCGTGGGGTGATGATGTTAATAATTGGGGTGTGAGATACAGTCCTTCACACATCTGTGCAGTAAAGGACTCATCAGTGATTATGAGATGCACTTATAAATACCCTAGAGGACTTCAGATCAAGAAAGTGTTCTGGACCAAAACACTGGTAATAGATGATGAAGAGCCTCCAGATCTGTCTGATGACCCTGAATACAGTCAGAGGCTTCGGTATCTGGGAGATAAACAGAAGTACTGCAACATCAGACTGCATCATGTGACACTGAAGGATTCACACATTTACTATTTCAGATTCACCACTGATAAACCTGATGGAAAATGGACTGGTGATCCAGGAGTGAATCTTACTGTCACAGGTGACTCTGATGAGTTTCATCTCTTCTTCTGTGCATTATGTTGAATAATAATCAGTGTATGACAGCAGCACTAGATATAGTGTGTGTGTTGTGTTCAGATCTTCAGGTGGAGTCTCCTGAGAGAGTGACAGAGGGAGATCCAGTCAATCTGAGATGTAAAAGCAGCTGCACTCCGACTGGCAGAAACACATTCATCTGGTACAGAAACTCACAGATGATATTAACTAATCTCAGTAACACACTCCTCCTCAACCCAGTGAGAAGAGAGGACTCAGGCAGATACAGCTGTGCTGTAGACGGACACACTCTCATCTCTCCTGCTGTTCAGCTCAATGTCATGTGTGAGTGTGTTTTATTTAGTGTATAATAAAATTATTATACAGTTCAGAGGGGGTGCTAAGAACATTTTTAAATGCATCAATAACTTCAACACCCTGCATTTATTGCATTTTATGTTTTCCATTAAACCATAAAGCTATACATTTACATGTTTGTGCTTTTAAAAATGTGAACAAAATTTTAAAAGTGCAGCGTGTCAAGACGAGCTAAAGGGTCCTCCAGGGAATCCTGTGATCTCCATCAGTCCATCTGGTGTAATAGTGGAGGGAGATTCAGTGACTCTGAAGTGCAGCAGTGACTCAAACCCTCCTGCAGAAATCAGCTGGATTAAAGGAGGAACGCTTGTAGGATCTGGAAGAATCTTCAGCATCTCAAAGATCAGCTCTAATGACAGTGGAGAATACAAGTGCAAGGCCAGCAATGAACATGGAGAGAAATACTCTGACGCTGTGACTTTAAACATCACGTGTGAGTTCATGATGGTTCAGGAACTGTGACATTAAATCCTCTAAACATTGACTGTGATTTCTGCTTTAGACCCACCACAGAATGTCTTAGTGTCATTCTTAGTTTGTAGATTTAATTATGATCTTCTCCCTCTTTCAGATCATAGTGCCGCTGGTTTGCTCGTCTGGGTAGTGATCGCAGTGGCATGTGCAATATTCACTATCATGATCACCATCATACTATATGCAATGTAAATAAAAATGTATCAACAAAGAGTAATATAATTTGCTTTTAGACTAATGCAAAAGTACATTTGAATATTGCTCAAAACAATTAAATGACTTGTTTCCGTTTCTTTTTAACAGTCGGAAGAAAAGGATAAACTGTAGATCTGCAATACACGAGTATGAGGTGAGATGGCCAAAGAACCACAGAATGATACTAATAAAACAATTACAGCTTCTTTGTACATGTAGAACACATATATTGTCATGTACTGCTCTGAGACACGAAGCTTGAGGATCCAAATGCAGTTTATTTGAACAGAGGGTAATCCAAAGACAATCCAGAAAACAGGCAAGAGGTCAAAAAAGACCAGGTAATCAGTCCAAACAATAACAGGGTCACAGGGGTCGCAGGGGTCGCAGGGGTCACAGGGGTCACAGGAGTCACAGAGGTAACAGGGGTCACAGGGTCACAGGGTCACAGGGCCCGCAGGGGACACAGGGGTCACAGGGGACACAGGGTCACAGGGTCACAGGAGTCACAGGGGACACAGGGTCACAGGGGACACAAGGTCGCAGGGGACACAGCGTCACAGGGGTCACAGGGGACACAGGCAAAAAGGAAAATCCAAGGACAGGCAGAGATCAAAACCAAGAACACGGGAATAACAGACAAACGCTCAGAATTGCAGTACAAACACTAAACAAGACTTTGCAGGGAATGAATGTGAAAACCAGGCTATTATAGGGTGAGTAAACAAGGTAATGAGACACAGGTGAAAGTGATAATGGATGATAGTCTGAACTGAGGATTATGGGGAATAGAGTCTGTGGAAGTGTGGTGATATATATATATATATATATATATATATATATATATATATATATATATATATACTCAGGATTGTACATGGTTTTATGAGTAGAGACTGTGGAGTGTTTATACTTTTGATTATCATGGTAACAATTTAAAATCTTTTACAATATTTTTTTTTTCTTCAAAATTTTAAATGTTGATAGTCCTTCTCTCTGTTCTCCTGTAGAACGATCCCAGACCTGATCCCAGTGAAGGCACATATGCAGTTCTTGACCTCAAGTCCAGATCATCTGACCTCTACGACACACTCACAGTAAAAGAAATATAAAAAAAGTCCCAGGTTACGACTGTAACCCTTGTTCCCTGAGAAAGGAAATTGAGAACTGCGTTGAATGACACTTTGGGGGAATGAGTACCCACTATGCCACAATGACCCGCAGCGATATAAGCTCTGCCCATTAAGGATGATGTATCCCTGCAAGGTTTATTGGGCAGCACCGGGGTTTTCAGGGATGATGCAGATTCGGGGGATAAATAAGTGGCAAGCGGCTGTTCCACCCGAGGCATCATCCCATAATGTTTTCTTGCGCCCCCATAATGTTATTATAATTCAAGACGGGGGTTGGATATGCGAGAAGAATGCGGTTTATTCCACGATTTCCACAACGAGCTCCCGAAAAAAACGGCAAACCCAGTGGTGAGGTTGCTCTCTGTGCTGCAGGAAGCGCTCGTCCAACTTGCTTTTCACAAGCGCTTCCTGCCTTTCATGATATTAAGACGGGCCACTGCACGAGAGACAACCTCTACCATCTCCTCATATGCGGGGACATGGGGAGGCGAGTCATCACCAAAATCCCGCCTTCAATACTGAGCACATCTACTTCCTCAGAAGCAGACAGCTCGAGCATCGGGTTCTCCACTCGTGCAGAAGAAGCTGCGGAGCGGGCTTCCGCGCGAGGAGGGAGAAAATCAGAACTGGCAGATGAATCCCGAGAATGTGCCTTAGCAGTCTCGAGATCCTCTGTCAGATCCATCTGCGAGCCCCATGAAAAGCGTTTTTGCGTCGCCTCGACGAACGCAGGTCCTGCGCCACATCCTCATTGAAAATGGCCAGGCGGGAGCGCAGCACACAGATCGATAGAGACTGGAGAGCTGCCTGTGCGTGCTGCACTCACAAACAATGCACGCACATTTGGTGTGTGTCCCCACCCGTGATATAACGAGGGCAGGGATGCACACACTGCCTGTAACTTGCACTTGCCATTCTTTCTTATTGTGGTTGTGTAACTGACAGACAACACCAAATAAGACATACAAAACAGAGAGCGCTTGCTGAAGAACAGAAAGCTAACTCTGTTGTGTGCCGGCGTCCTTTTGTAGCTTCCGCTTATGCCGTCACACGTTACGTCATGACGCAACACCAATCAAGATTGGCTTAGTTTCATTCATACTTCAGAGGTGCTACACTGAGGGGCGTTCCCCCAAAGTGTCATTCGACGCAGGTCGAGTTCCCTCGAAAGGGAACTACATGTGCAAAAGAGTTTGTGCATTCAAAAGTCAGATAATAAATAATCAATGTGTTTTTGCCATAGACTGTCCATCCCAGACCTGCTATTCCCCAGCCGGGCTCTTCTGAATATAAGAATCTGTCAGTAAGTTTCTCAAGTCTTCTCAATTTCATCAGCAAATAAAAAAATGTCCTCAGTAGTCAATCAGCTAGTCAACAGATACTAAACAGTCTTTTCTTTCTGTTGCAAGATGGATTATATGAGTCGTTTCACTGACAGAAATATATTTTTTTCTGAGATTATTTGTACCATTTATAGTGTTGATTTATGTAAATGTGTGTCTTATTTCTGTTGTAGCCACAGCAAGACGCCACAGTAAGATGAAGCACAAGCTAAACTTTAACTTTTGTCCCATCGCTGGACACATCCACCTCACAACTACCAATGAAAAATGAAACGCATTGTAAGAGTTTGTATTTTGCAGAAAGTAATGGATTATATTCATGTGACATGTGTAAGGTGCTGAGGAAGACAGGCGAAGACGAGGGTCTAAACGCAAGGTTTTAATGAAATAACACATAGAACAAATAATAAAGAACTTCAGGGATAAAGAAACAAAACCACGAGAATGACAAGACTAGAAGCAACCCTTACATGTACAACAACTGACAAAGCAACAAGTGAAACACAAGGGCTATAAATACACAGGGACCAACAAGCTAAACAAGATAACAAGGGGGTGTGGCTAATTAGAAACACCTGGGAAGACTAATAAACTAGAAAACTACAAAGGACTACAAAACATGGCACAGAACAGGAAATAACAAGTCCACACAAGACAAGGGGAACACAAGACAGGAATCATGACAACATGAATAAACAGTCAATGTGTAATTAATAAATGAATTTAGAGTTGTTTCTGTAATAATTTATACATTTTATCTGTGTAAATAAAGGGTCCACGTTACAGATTTTTCTCTTTATTCCTTTTCAAATAAAATAGTAAATGAGAAAAAGGTACGAAGATTCAACATTCTGTTTTAAATCTGTGCTTTAAAGTGTATATTAAACTGACCAAGTCACGTGATTTCAGAAAACGAGTCAGTCAAACGAAAGTTGAAATTCTGATAACTTGATGCTAAAACATCAAGGGGTGGGGTTATAACCATAGACTGTAAAAAAATATGGACGTAGTGTCCGTGACGTCACCCGTAGGTTTCTGAAGAGCATTTTTGAAGCCTAAAGTAGACGGAGCCGGCCGTCGCCATCTTGGCCTTGCGTCACTCCCGGATAACAGAAAATAGGCAAAGAAGCGGGGCGTGAGTGAAGCTGAGGAGCCTGGCTATCTGAAATCACCTAGCTCGACGTGATCGAGTTAGCTCAGGCTGGGGAGGTGATGCTATAACGTTATGCTACTGACAGTACCAAGTCTGCGACTGCACAGGACCTCGCGCTAAAGTGACAGTTGATGATGTAAAGCCAATTAAAAGTTCCTATTTTTGCCCTTCGAAATATTATAATAGTTAAAAGACATGGCTACAAGTGAGACTGTGTATCGTGATTCTGTACTATTCTGCTGGTTGAAAATGTATTATGCAGTAACTTAATATTACTCTGAGAGTGTGTGTGTGACAGTGATTTATGTGCATACATGTCAGTCACTCTTTTTTTATAGTCTATGGTCCGTCGCTTGTCAAGTTCGTAGAGAGCTTAACGTTATTCAGTCCATTTTAAATTCTGATTTTGGCCGCCTCTCAAATGGGTTAAACCATAGATATATTGCCTATGAAGTTCAAGTAAATGCGCTAGAAAATCTGCGCTCATTCATGGATGTGCATTTATTGCATGGACGGAGAAAGCGCCGACACCAGCAGGATTTCACCTGACGGTACATAAGCATATTATAATCTATCTGTTCCGTGAGAGCAGAACGAACAAGCCTTTATTGACGTTTTTAAATCTGAAAACTCCAAAAAGCAACGAAATTGTCAGACATCCATTAGTGCATGTTCACAGAGGAAAACAACTGAAATACAGCGCTGGTTGTTCTCTCGAACGATACTCGACGACAACAACGGAATCCTAAGCCGTGGGCGAAGTAATGGGTGTATTAAATTGTATGAAATAATCCCGGAAAAAAGCACGAAACACTGCAGAGATGGCAAGTTCAGCAGCTAAAATTTGCTGAGGTGAAGTGACGGCTATAACAGCAGACAAACGGCTAGCATTGACATCAGCGGGAATCCATCTGTCACTCAAGTGGCCACACCCTTAATTATGCAGAACTTTAAATATGAATCAACTAAACAGATGAGTTATAAAAAAAATCACCCCCTTCACAGTTGTTATGAAGGGCAAAATTAGCTGTATAGACCAAAGCCACATAGAGATCCAGGCTGTAAACACGTTTTTTTTCTGCTGTAAAGTTGGTAATTTTAACATGGGGGAGATACAGATTTGACTCACTTGTGCAGCCAGCCTCAGTGCGCGTGCACATGAAGGGGGGTGTGGGGAGTGGAGGAGAGAGAAGCATGAAGAGGGAAGTTAGCTAGAGGAGAGATCTCCTAGACAACGACAACAACTAATGTTAAAAATGTACATTCTTGAGAATTTTGATATGGCCGACACATGACGAAGAGACGACGTTCCGATGAACAAATAACAAAGAAGAGGGAAAAGGAGAAGGAACAAGCGAAGTACCGAATTTACATTGGAAAAGCGCTCAAAAGGTGGCGAGAACTCCGCCGGCAGAAGGGCTTCCGATCCGACATTCAGGAGGCTCTGTTTCTGCTGGACAGGGTAAATCCAGTTTGGTTTTTCTAAATGGTTCACGACTGTTTCAGGAAGCACGGGAGGGAGGGGGAGGGGACGGGATGAGGAGGGGATGAGGAGGAGGGAGGGTCGAGCTAGCCTCCGTTTTGTTTGACAATACTTTGAATGTCCACAAGAAGTGACGTCACCCAGCATCGCTTAGAGCAGCTTTAATATTTGGGCTTTTCTAACAAACTCTGGAAATGTGCAACAGTGGATAAAATGAAAGCTTTGATGAACACCTCAGTCTATTAAAGTCTCCAGTGATGATTATTTGTAGAGCAACTTCTGTGTACGTGTGTTTAGACGAGGTCAATCATGTTGGTTTAATCCGTTTGACTAAAATAACATTTTACGGAGCCCCTAAAGTCACATGGTGGTGGAAATTATATTTCTATGCTTTTGCTTTTTCTCTCAAATCCTTTGCATTACCCAGCATGCAACTTTTGCGAACATTGAAATATAATTAATTCATACTTTTGAATCTCCATGTCCTTTTAGGGGTTTTATATTAAGCAATATTAGTTAAGAATTAATTTTGATCGATGACGTACATTGAGACACACTGGGCTGTGCATGTGTTCTTCATTACGGGCTGGCGCTTATGTGTGTGTGAACTGATTCTGGATGAGGTCATTTCCTGTCCCTCCCACTACTTCCTGTCGCTATTCTTTTCGCCAATAAACTGAAGGCAAAAATTCCCTCAAGGATGTCAAAATATAACATCCAGTCTTACTCAATATAAGTTCCGCGTATATTGAGTGTCTTGCAATAATTCTTCAGAAAATGTTTCTAGGAAGAAAGGCTATAAAAACTATATCTGAACATCCCTTAATCTTAAAATGTGGAAATTGAAGTGAAACTGCAAACATTTGGAAATAAACACTGTTAACCATGAGAATTAGATCAGTATAACGCCTGAGAGACTCGCCAGAACACGGTAAGAGTTACGCTGGTTACTGAGTGAATATAGTCAGTCTATTTACTGTTGTAGAAACCACTCACATAATCAAAGGGAAATATTCTCAATGAAAACTTGTTCATGGAAATGTTTTTAAAGCTTAAGATTGTTTTTATAAGGCTCACTGTGTGTGTGATCCTGTGTTGTTGTTCTTGTAGTGATGTCACTGATGATGGCTCCTCCTCTTCCTCTGGTGTTTCTGCTCATGATTCACGGTGAGTCGCTCATGCTGGAGAAGATTTTATTGTTCTTTAGTCACTTTTCAAAGTCTTTCTTTCAAATCATGAGTGCGGACCCCCTGTTAAAAGAAAAATCATCCAAATAAAGTAAAAAAATAAAGGCAGTCAGAGCTAAAATTAAAAAGAATAATAACTTTAGATGAATGTTTAAATTCTTCTGATTGGAATTAATGTACAATATAAATATGTGCATCAATAATGATAATATGAATGTTTTTTAATGTGTTTAATGTGTAAAAAAAAAAAGAATGTGATGAACACGAGGGGTCAGTAATTATGAAACAATCGTTTTTGTGTGAACTATCCCTTTAATGTGTGTTTCAGGAGTTTGTAGCCCGTGGGTTGATGTTGAGTGGGGTGTGAGATACAGTCCTTCACACATCTGTGCACTAAAGGACTCATCAGTGATAATGAGATGCACTTATAAATACCCTCCTGAATATATGATCAAGAAACTGTTCTGGACCAAAACACTGGTAATAGATAATAAAGAGTTTCCAGATCTGTCTGAGGACCCTGAATACAGTCAGAGGCTTCAGTATCTGGGAGATGAACAGAAGAACTGCACCGTCAGACTGAGTCATGTGACACTGAAGGATTCACACATGTACTATTTCAGATTCATCACTGATAAACCTGATGGAAAATGGACTGGGAAATCTGGAGTGACTCTTACTGTCACAGGTGCAGTTTCATCTCTTCTTCACTACATTATGTTGAATAATAATCAGCGTATGAGCACTAGATAAAGCTCGACCGATAGTGGTTCCCTTACGAGAACGGTTCTCTCGTACTGTGTTGCAAACGCTATGGGAAACTCCTTTCTCGAGAATTATTGAAGCCTTTATTTTAAAACGCATTGCAGCTGCACAGTTAGAGCGTCTAGCGTCTGCACTCGAGAGCTAGCGAGCTGCACAAACCTATGGCGAGTCAGCAGAGGCGAGCGATCCAATCGGAGCGCTTGGCACCTTGCCAGTCTCGAACGCGCCAAAATAGGCGTTGACGACACTGAAGAGAAGGGCTATGTGAAGCTCCCGCCACTTGAGGAAGCGGTCGCCGCTCATTTGTGCCCTCCCACTGCAGGCAGTTGGAGAACAAAAGCAACGCACCCGCCTAAGCCGTGCAGGAAATACTTCCACTATAGCCAGCCACGCATACGCCGCCGCTGGTCAAGCCGCCTCTGCACTACACATTATGGCGATCCTCCAGGTGTTCCAAGCCAAAGTCCTCCGTGCTATGGACAAGTCGGGACCCAATCCGGACGCCTTCAAAGACCTTCGCAGCGCTACTGACCTTGTACTGCGGGCCACAAAGACCACTGCCCAGGCTATCGGCCGCAACATGGCCAGCCTTGTTGTTCTGGAGCGCCACTTATGGCTGAATTTAACTGAGATCAGGGACGCGGACAGGACCGCCTTCCTCGACTCACCTGTCTCCACGACAGGTCTCTTTGGCCCTTCCGTCAGCGGCTTTGCAGAGCGCTTCACAGAGGCTCAGAAAGCTTCCAGTGCAATGAAGCACTACCTACCGAAGCGCTCCAGTTCGGCTTCACGGTGCCCCAAGAGTACGCCGCAGCCAGAGAAACCAGCACCGCAGGTTTACCAGCCCCGCCCAGTGGCTAAGACCGGCCATCACTACAAGCCAGCAAAGCGCTACCCGCTCCCCAAGCGCCAAGGTCCTCATCCAAAGCTCACGGTGGACCACGAGCCTAAGAAGCCTACCTAGCCGGGGGGAAGAGGGGTTCATGTCCCGCTGCGGCCGGACCACTCCCGAAGATCGCTCAAGTGTCTCTCACAGTGTTAAATGCAGAACATGGGCCCGTCATTTGTCGCACACCCCTGCACCCAAACGCTGTTTTAACAGCGACCCACACAAAGCACAAGAAGTATCGAATCTGCTGGCAAAAGGGGCTATCGAGATAGTTCCCGCATTACAAAGCGAGTCGGGCTTCTACAGCCGTTACTTTCTCGTTCCAAAGAAAGATGGCGGCCTGAGACCCATTCTAGATCTCAGACACCTGAACAGGGCCCTCATGGTACAGCCATTCAGGATGCTTACGACCAGACACATCCTGGCGCAGATCCGCCCAGGGGACTGGTTCTTCTTAGTAGATCTAAAAGACACTTACTTTCACATCCAAGTGAACCCCCATCAAAGGCCATTCTTGAGATTCGCCATCGAGGGGCAAACATATCAATACTCAGAGTCCTACCATTTGGACTGGCTCTAGCGCCTCGTACATTCACGAAGTGCATGGATGCGGCTTTCTCCCCCCTGAGACAGCGGGGAATGCGTATTCTGAACTACCTCGATGACTGGCTCATACTGACTCATCCCATACTCACAGAGCCTGGCTCCTTGGCCATCTCAAAAGCCTTGGGCTCAGGGTAAACTTTGCCAAGAGTGTGCTGTCCTCCAGCCAACGGATCATGTTCCTGGGAACAGTTCTCGACTCCGTTCACATGAGAGCATAGCCCACTCTGGGCCGGGCTCTGTCAATTCAGTGGCTCGCCGCGTAGTTCAAACGGGGCTCCCGTGTACCCCTCAGAACGTTTCGAAGGGTTTTGGGCCTTATGGCTTCAGCATCGTCAGTACTCCGCTGTACCAGAGCTCTGGCCCCCTGGAAGGACACCAGCTGGTATCAGCAGGGTGTGAACATGGGTCTGGTTTCGGAGAGGAGGGTTATCTCAACAGACGCTTCCAACCTCGGTTGGGGAGCCCTGTACGAGGGCAGGCCTGCCTCCGGCCTCTGGTTGAGCTCGGAGAAACGCCTACACATCAACTGCCTCGAAATGAGAGCAGTTTTTCTAGCCCTGAAATCCTTCCTCCCATATCTGGCGGGACACCACATCTTGGTCCGTACGGACAACATGGCGGTGGTATCCTACATAAATCGCCAGGGCGGTCTCAGGTCTCGCAACCTGTTCACAATAGCCAAACAGCTACTGTTATGGGCTCACGTCAACTTGCGCTCACTCAGGGCAGCTCACGTGCCGGGCGCGATGAACGTGGGGGCAGACATGCTATCCCGGGGCAACGTTCCCCCAGAGGAATGGTCTTCCTGTCTTGAGTTTGGGCCCAATGACTCCAAAGTCGTCCTTAAACCAAGACACGGATATGTACCAAAGCTGCTCTCAACTCCGTTCAGAGCCCAGGTTATTTCCCTATCAGCTCTTCCCATATCGGGAGAAGATAGCAATGCTCTCACGCTCTGCCCTGTCAGAGCCCTGAGAATATATCTGGAGCGTTCTGCCTCTTTCAGACAAAACTGTTTCGGGGGCCACACCAAAGGGCTACCAGTCACGAAACTAACACTGTCAAGATGGATAGTGGATGCCATCTCTCTGGCTTACACCTCTCTGGGTCTTTCGTGCCCCATAGGTGTTAGAGCTCACTCCACAAGAGGCATGGCTTCCTCTTGGGCTTGGTCCAGTGGAGTCCCGATCGAAGACATTTGTCCAGCAACGGACACAACCTGGAAAAACTATCGGTATGGATTTTTGCCGATAACGATAGTTCCAACTATCTGTACCGATATATCGGCAAAAACTATGAATCGGTCGACCTCTAGCACTAGATATAGTGTGTGTTTTGTTCAGATCTTCAGGTGGAGTCTCCTGAGAGAGTGACAGAGGGAGATCCAGTCAATCTGAGATGTAAAAGCAGCTGCGCTCCGGCTGACAGAACCACATTCATCTGGTACAAAAACTCACAGATGATATTAACTGAGAGAAGAGACAGAAACAATGAACTCCTCCTCAACCCAGTGAGAAGAGAGGACTCAGGCAGATACAGCTGTGCTGTAGACGGACACACTCTCATCTCTCCTACTGTTCAGCTCAATGTCATGTGTGAGTGTCTATTTTATTTAGTGTATAATCAAATTATACAGTTCAGACTCAGAGGGGGTGCTAAGAACATTTTTAAATGCATCAATAACTTCAACACCCTGCATTTATTGCATTTTATGTATTTTCCATTAAACCATAAAGCTATACATTTACATGTTTGTGCTTTTAAAAATGTGAACAAAATTTTAAAAAGCGCAGCGTCAAGACGAGCTAAAGCTCTGATGACAGTGGAGAATACAAGTGCAAGTCCAGCAATGAACATGGAGAGAAATACTCTGATGCTGTGACTTTAAATGTCACAAACGTCAGTAACTGAATTACTGAATCATTAAATCCTCTAAACATTGACTGTGATTTCTGCTTTAGACCCACCACAGAATGTCTTAGTGTCATTCTTAGTATGTAGATTTAATTATGATCTTCTCCCTCTTTCAGATCATAGTGGCGCTGGTTTGCTCGTCTGGGTAGTGATCGCAGTGGCATGTGCAATATTCACTATCATGATCACCATCATACTATATGCAATGTAAATAAAAATGTATCAACAAAGAGTAATATAATTTGCTTTTAAACTAATGCAAAAGTACATTTGAATATTGCTCAAAACAATTAAATGACTTGCTTCTGTTTCTTTTTAACAGTCGGAAGAAAAGGATAAACTGTAGATCTACAATACACGAGTATGAGGTGAGATGGCCAAAGAACCACAGAATGATACTAATAAATCAATTACAGCTTCTTTGTACATGTAGAACACATATTGTCACTTACTGCTCTGAGACTCGAAGCTTGAGGATCCAAATGCAGTTTATTTGAACAGAGGGTAATCCAAAGACAATCCAGAAAACAGGCAAGAGGTCAAAAAAGACCAGGTAATCAGTCCAAACAATAACAGGGTCACAGGAGTCACAGGGTTACAGGGGTCGCAGGGGTCACAGGGTCGCAGGGGTCGCAGGGTCACAGGGTTCACAGCGTCACAGGGGACACAGGCAAAAAGGAAAATCCACGGACAGGCAGAGATCAAAACCAAGAACACGGGAATAACAGACAAACGCTCAGAATTGCAGTACAAACACTAAACAAGACTTTGCAGAGAATGAATGTGAAAACCAGGCTATTATAGGGTGAGTAAACAAGGTAATGAGACACAGGTGAAAGTGATAATGGATGATAGTCGGAACTGAGGATTATGGGGAATGGAGTCTGTGGATGTGTGGTGATTGTCTGGGTTGGTTGATGGTAATCCTAGGCACTCTCACTGGTGATCGTTACATACATACATATATACACATATACACATATATATATATATATATATATATATATATACACTCAGGATTGTACATGGTTTTATGAGTAGAGACTGTGGAGTGATTACACTTTTGATTATCATGGTAACAATTTAAAATCTTTCACAATACATTTTTTTTTTTCTTAAAATTTTTAAATGGTGATAGTCCTTCTCTCTGTTCTCCTGTAGAACGATCCTAGACCTGATCCCAGTGAAGGCACATATGCAGCTATTGACCTCAAGTCCAGATCATCTGACCTCTACGACACACTCACAGTAAGAGAAATATCAGAAACGTCTCGGGTTACGACTGTAACCCTTGTTCCCTGAGAAAGGGAACGAGAACTGCGTCGAATTACACTTTGAGGAAACGCCCCTCAGCGTAGCGCCATTGGTGTTGCGTCATGACGTAACGTGTGACGGCATAATCGGAAGCTACAAAAGGATGCCGGCACACAACAGAGTTAGCTTCTGTGATGAAGCAAGCGCTCCCAGGCAGGGGAAGGCGTGGCGAAGGGACGCAGTTCTCGTTCCCTTTCTCAGGGAATAAGGATTACAGTCGTATCCTGAGACGTTCCCTTTCGAGGGAACTCGAACTGCGTCTAATGACACTTTGGGGGAACGAGTACCCACTATGCCACAACGAGCCCTGCCTGTCCCAGTGTGAAGCTGCGCACAGGCACACTTAGGATGAGAGCACAAGGGTGCCAGGTGTAGATGGAATGGCCAGGCTATAAAATCTAATGAAAGTGTGAGGGGTGGCCCATCCTGCTGCATTGCAGACTTCTTGGATCGGGGCCCCTGAGAGGAGGGCTCTAGAGGACGCCGTGCCTCTGGTCGAATGAGCCCTCGCGGCCAAAGGTGAAGGAAAATTGCGCACCTGGTAGGCCATAGATATAGCTTGAACAATCCAGTTGCTAATGGTCTGTTTGGAAGCGGGAAGCCCCTTCTTGGGCGACCCGAAACACACTAGCAACTGGTCTGACTTCCGCCATGAAGAGGACCTCTGAATATATAATTTAAGAGCTCTGACAGGGCAGAGCAGATGAAGTCTCTCCTCATCCGCCGTCACGTGAAGTGGAGGATGAAAAGCCTGCAGAACCGTAGGCCGTGCCACATTCTATGGCACCTTAGACAAATAGCCCGGCCTGGGATGTAGGATGGCTTTAATGTCGCCTGGAGCAAACTCCAGGCACCCATTGGATATAGAGAGCGCCTGAAGATCTCCTACTCTCCTAGAGAGGTAATGGGCAACAAAAAAGCCATCTTAGGGAAAGGTTCTTGGTGTCAGCCGAGCCCAGAGGTTCGAAGGGACCCTCAACCAACCCTTCGAGAACCACCGCCAGATCCCAAGTGGGAACCCTGGAACGAGCCGCAGGTCTCATCCTCCAAGCCCCACAGAGGAAACGTACGACCAACTGCTGTCTCCCCAGAGCCCCATCACCCAGAGGAGCGTGGAAAGCCGAAATGGCAGCCACGTACACCTTGGGTGTGGATGGGGTGAGACCAGCCGAGAAGCGGTCTTGGAGAAACTCCATCACTGAAGCCATTGGGCAGTTAACTGGGTCCACCTCACGCTCTCTACACCATACGGTGAAAACATTCCATTTTAGGCCGTACAACTTTCTCGTGGAGGGAGCTCTAGAGCTGAGTATGGTCTGCACTACTCCTGCTGACAGGCCAGCCTCTCGGTACTGTGCCCCCTCAGGGGCTAGACCCACAGTTTCTATAGTTCTGGCCGAGGGTGAAATATTGAGCCCTCTGCCTGTGCCAGCAGGTCCCTCCTGATGGGAATCTCCCATGGAGGGCCGTCCAGGAGCGATATTATGTCTGACAACTATACTCGGGCCGGCCACAATGGGGCCACAAACAGTAGGCTGATCCCGTCGCGACGGACCCTCTCTAAAACTCCCGGGAGCAGAGCAATTGGGGGAAATGTGTACAGACGCAGACTTGGCCATGTCTGTACCATGGCATCCAACCCCAGCCGGGCTGGATGTGTGAGGGAGAACCACAACGCACAGTGGGTCGTCTCTTGAGACGCAAATAGATCCACTTCCACTGGGCCGAACCACTGACATATTGACTCCACCACGTCGGGGTGGAACTGGCAGAGGAATCCCAAGAATGTGGCTCAGCAGTCTCGAGATCCTCTTTCAGATCCACCTGCGAGCCCCATGAAGAGCGTTTCCACACCGCCTCGACGAACCCGGGTCCTGAACCACAGGGCTCGTGAGCCTGGCCATCTTTATTGAAAATGGCCAGACGGGAGCGCAGCACACGGATCGATAGAGACTCACAATCCTCCCAAGCAGCCCCCTCGAGAGCTGCCCACGCGTGCTGCACTCACAAACAATGCACGCAGATTTGGTGTGTGTCCCAACCCGTGATATAACACCGCCTGTCATTTGCACTCGCCATTCTTTCTTATTGTGGTTGTGTAACTGACAGACAACACCAAATAAGACATACAAAACAGAGAGCGCTTGCTGAAGAACAGAAAGCTAACTCTGTTGTGTGCCGGCGTCCTTTTGTAGCTTCCGCTTATGCCGTCACACGTTACGTCATGACGCAACACCAATCAAGATTGGCTTAGTTTCATTCATACTTCAGAGGCGCTACGCTGAGGGGCGTTCCCCCAAAGTGTCATTTGACGCAGTTCGAGTTCCCTCGAAAGGGAACTACATGTGCAAAAGAGTTTGTGCATTCAAAAGTCAGATAATAAATAATCAATGTGTTTTTGCCATAGACTGTCCATCCCAGACCTGCTATTCCCCAGTCGGGCTCTTCTGAATATAAGAATCTGTCAGTAAGTTTCTCAAGTCTTCTCAATTTCATCAGCAAATAAAAAAATGTCCTCAGTAGTCAATCAACTAGTCAATAGATACTAAACAGTCTTTTCTTTCTGTTGCAAGATGGATTATATGAGTCGTTTCACTGACAGAAATATATATTTTTTTCTGAGATTATTTGTACCATTTGTAGTGTTGATTTATGTAAATGTCTTATTTCTGTTGTAGCCACAGCAAGACGCCACAGTAAGATGAAGCACAAGCTAAACTTGAACTTTTGTCTCCTATCGCTGGACACATCCACCTCACAACTACCAATGAAAAATGAAACGCATTGTAAGAGTTTCCATTTTGCAGAAAGTAATGGATTATATTCATGTGACATGAATAAAGAGTCAATGTGTAATTAATAAATTAATTTAGAGTTGTTTCTGTAATAATTTATACATTTTATCTGTGTAAATAAAGGGGTCCATGTGACAGATTTTTCTCTTTATTCCTTTTCAAATAAAACATTAAATGAGAAAAAGGTACGAAGATTCAACATTCTGTTTTAAATCTGGGCTTTAAAGTGTATATTAAACTGACCAAGTCACGTGATTTCAGAAAACGAGTCTTTGTTAGGTCATACAATGTCAAACGAAAGTTGAAATTCTGATAACTTGATGCTAAAACAGTGGTTCTCAAACCCTTTTGATCACGCCCTTCATAACACACTGGGGGGACTCATCCGTTTCAGTTATATTAAAGGTGCTCTAAGCGATGTCACGCGTTTTTTAGGCCAAAACTTTTCTCCTCACTATCCTCTAGCAGCCTGTCCCCTGAACACACTGTAAAGAAACGCGGTCTCTGCAGACAGCCCAGGCTCCACAAACAGCAAGAAAAACAAACTGGCCCAGCCTGGACCACAAAACATAACAAACAGTGTTCCAGCCAATAACCGACAAGAATGATTGGGGGGGGGGTGCCAAGACGGTTATTGTGGTGCCAAGATGGCGACGACCGGCTCCGCCCACTTTTTAACAGTCCTTGAGTGCAAAGCGACGTTTAGACACGTGTTAGTGTCGCTGTTGAAGGGGGGAAGCAAGTTCACAATAGCAGTTTGTTTGCGATGACTTTTAACGCTTAAGAAGAGGCAGAGGGCCAACCACCAACACATGAACGCTGTTACCATGGCTGTTACGCCTCCTCATTCCCTATCCTGACTGAAAATGCTGTGGGTTGTGTCAGTAATGTGTAAGATGTTGACATAATAATAATAATAATAAGTTTTATTTATATAGCGCCTTTCCAGAGCTCAAGGACGCTTAACAATAAACAAACAACAATAAAGGCAGTTGACAAAGACAGCAGACAGGACAACAGTAGGCAGTTGAGTACAGTAAGTGAAAAATTTGGTAGATGGGGCGGCAACCAGCAGGATACAAACAGATATAACTGAGAAAAAAAAAAAAAAAAAAAAAAAAAAAAAAATTATTGGAAAATTAAGAATTATAACATTCAGAAAATAGGTGAGTTTTGAGCATGGATTTGAATTCAGAGATAGTGTTAACAGAACAGAGTGATCGGGGGAGAGAGTTCCACATTTTGGGCGCAACAACACTGAATGATCTGCCCCCCATTGAAGCAAGGCGATGCCGAGGGACGACGAGAAGGCTAGAATCAGCGGATCGTAAAGAGCGAGTTGGGGTGTAGGGGAGAAGCAGGTTACAGAGATAGGGGGGCGCCAGGCCGTGCAGAGACTTAAAAGTGAGAAGGAGAATTTTGAATTTGATACGGTAAGCCACAGGAAGCCAGTGAAGATCATGCAGAATTGGGGAAATATGTGCAGAACGCTTGGTGTGGGTGAGTAGTCTGGCAGCAGAGTTTTGAATGTATTGTAATTTGGAAATGGAGCTAGCTGATAGGCCAATGAAAAGTGCATTGCAGTAATCAAGACGTGAGGTGACAAATGCATGGATGACAGTTTCAGCATCTGAGATACTGATAAAGGGACGGAGCTGAGCGATACGACGTAGATGAAAGAATGCCAATTTAGTGATAGAATTAATGTGAGAGTGAAAAGATAGAGAGGAATAAAAAATTACACCAAGATTTTTAATAGTACTAGATGGTTTGATAAGAGAGCCAGCGATCTCACAGGTGAAGTTGGTGGGAATTTTATTATTGAGTGACGGAGGTCCAGTGAAAATAATCTCAGTTTTGTCCATGTTAAGTTTTAGAAAATTTGAATGAAGCCAATCTTTTATTTCATGTACACAAGCAGAGATTTTGTCAGTTGTGAGAGATAAAGTCGATGTACAGGCAGTATATAATTGAATGTCGTCAGCGTAAAAATGATAATTAAAACCATGACGGCGGAGGATCTGACCAAGAGGTATTATATAGATTATGAATAATAATGGCCCAAGAACGGATCCCTGAGGGACACCTTGCTTCAGGGGGACAGTAGGTGAGCGAAAATTCTGAAGTGAAATGTAGAATAGTCTGTCAGAGAGATAGGAGGAAAACCAGGAAAGAGCAGCACCAGAAATACCCACATCCGAAAGGCGCGAAATGAGTAGTTGATGGGAGACGGTATCGAAGGCAGAGCTGAGGTCAAGCAGCAGGAGCATAGACAGAGAACCAGAGTCACCAGAGAGAAGCAGATCATTCAGTACCTTAACTAGTGCAGTTTCAGTACTATGCAAAGGGCGAAAACCAGACTGAAAAGGATCAAAAAGATTATTTTCAACTAGAAAAGACTGAAGCTGGGAGGCAACAGTACTTTCTAGTAATTTAGCTATGAAGGGGAGATTTGAAATGGGACGATAATTAGATAAAACTGAGGGATCAAGGTTGGGTTTCTTGAGAACAGGGGTAACAGCTGCAGTTTTGAGTGACAGAGGAAATGAAGCAGAGGTAAGAGATGCATTGATGAAGTGAGAGATAGGTGCAGAAATAACTGAATGGCAACGTTTCAGAAGAGTAGTAGGAGCAGGGTCAAGATGACAAGATGAAGGGTTGGATTTCAAGATTAACTCAGAGACAGAAGAAGGAGTAGACAGAGAAAAGAAAGACAGGGATTGACCAGGTTGATTCGGCACATAACTAATGTTAGTAGCATCATTAAAGAGGCACTGGTTTACGGCATCTGTCTTTTCTAGCAAATAGGTCAAGAATGAAGTGCAAAGTTCATCAGAAGCTAGAGCAACATGAGATGGAGGTCTGGTAAGTTTATTTATTGTGTTAAATAATGCTTTTGGCCTGTTGCTTGATTTGTTAATTGTAGCAGATACAAAACTGGAACGAGCCAGGTTCAGGGCCGATTTGTACTTTTTGATATGTTCAGTAAATGCCAAATGGTGAACAGTCAGGCCAGTTCTCCTGTAGTAACGCTCAAGCCGTCTACCAGTGGCCTTTAAGATACGGAGCTCAGGAGTGTACCAAGGAGACGAATGTGTGGAAGGGACACTTCTGGTCTTGACAGGAGCATGCTTATCTAAGATATCCGAGATTATGGAGTTATAGTTAGATAGTATCAGTGAGGGTGAAGAGATATCAAAGACATCAGAGAGATTAGAAGAGGAAACGGAGGTACAAAATAATGCAGTATCAACAGCTTTCAGATTGCGGTAAGATATGACAGTTGTAGAACAATTCTTAAGCATAGGCAGGCTGAGGCTAAAATCAAGGAATTTATGATCAGAAATACCAGTGTCAGTAGAAGTGATGGAAGAGATATTGGCCCTTGATGTACAAATCAAATCAAGGGTATGACCACGCGTATGAGTTGGAAAATTAACATGCTGAATTAGATTAAAACATTCAAAGATAGAAAGTAACTGGTTGGTGTTAGAGCAAACAGCATCAACATGAATATTAAAGTCACCAAGCAGTAGAATGGGAAATGACAATGAGCAGGCAAGGGTCAACAGTTCACTGAGTTCAGAAAAGAAGTTAGACAGGACCTTAGGAGGTCGATAGAGCAAAATAATTATGAGAGAGTCAGCCTTCAAAACCATGTACTCAAATGTATTGGTGTCATGAAAGTCAAGTTGCTTGATTCGGAGGTTATCACGATGGATGATAGCGAGACCACCCCCTTTACCATGGGGTCGCGGTCTGGACAGATAATTATATCCATCTGGCGTAAGTAGATTTAACTGTAGAAAATCTTCAGGAACTTGCCAAGTTTCAGTGAGAAGAAAAATGTCAAGGTTATTGTCAGTGATCATTTCATTGAGATAAGGGGCCTTGTCCGAAATTGATCGACAGTTCAAAAGTGCAAAGTGATGATGTGAGGGATTCAAATTAGGTGTATGTTGCTGATCGCTATCAGTGAGATAGATCAGAGAACGCTGAATGGTGGGACCGGCAGGCAGTTGTCTAGGCATGGAAGATAGTCTATTGTTGGTCCAGATGCAAGGAGGAGCGTCAGGCTTTGAACAAAAGGAACTCAAGAGTGTGCGCCGCGAACGGTGTATGTATCTTGGGCGACGGAGAATCCCTAGTGTCTGACAGTATTCATACGTCACCGAATCAAGACGCGGGCGGCAGTTAAAGGCCCTCAGTTGTGATGTAGAATATTCAATATCCATCACAGATGTAAGACAAAAAAGAATGCAGAGGAAAAAAGAAAAAAATGTTTTTGCACAAGGCATGTTGATGCTGAGAAAGTGAAAGCCCAATCACAAGCAAAACCACGTTAGCCAAACCTGAACGTCACTTCACCAAAACAGCTGACTAAATAGGAGGCAACGCACCCAGATAGTAAGCAGTAAACAAACAGCGCAACCGACAGAGAGAGCAGTAACTCACCCATCCGAGGAGCCGAGTGTGGTAGGGATGTAACAGGGAAGAAAGCTCGCAGCAGCCCGATGGCAGACTTATCAACAGTTCAGTTCAGAGTTAAACTGTGAAAAAATTGAGTAATCCAACCAGGCGCGAAACAGCTGCACAGACACGCACAGTATTCTCAACGTCTTGCAGACAGCAGAGGTGGTCAGTGCAGTGACAACAGTCCAAGCCAGGGAGCAATAGTGAGAAACAGAGTAATCAACACAGAGTTCCGATGAAAAAAAAATATATATATATCCGAACCAGACAAACAGTACAAACAATCCAGGATTCGAAGCGGCAGCACAAACGCGCACAGCGTACTCGACCCGGAAACCGGAAGTCCGGAAGGAAACACGGGGAATGGGGAAACCTCACTTAGGTTACTCACTTACATGTATAACATACAAATAAGATTTAAAACAAAAAGAGAACTAAAGTATACAAATAAAACTAAATACTGCATGGAACGTCCCCAGCTTCACCAACTTCTTGTTTGGATATCGTAAACAAGCTATTAGGCTGTTACTGCTTCTCAAAACTATACCTGAGACAAATGTGAGTGATTTCTGTATTAAATTCAATCATTTAAATACCATCTCAAGATAAGTGTTTTTTTTATTCGCATTCTAACATTTTTCTGTTCTATATTAAAGGAACAATATGTATGATTTTTGATTTATATATCCAAAAACCACTTGCATAGTGTTATATATATTAGTTCAGTTGTGTACTTACAATATCCTAAATTTTTCCAAGAATTTGTAAATTCAGATAAAATTCACAATCTTAAATAGTGCCCGTCCATCCGCGTTATCCCTGGTTTCCACTCATACTGCCATAGTAACCATGGCGACAGACTTGGACAACAGCATTACGTCTAGCGGCACGCTCACACTGTTGTTGTTCCATGGCAAGCAGAATTTGGGACAAAAGGAGAAATAAAATGAGGATCAATATCAGTGTTTTCGAGATGCCGAGAGCTTCGCGACTAGCTTCGACTGGACAGAGATGCTGCTCCTGCATGAGCTTTATTTGACAGGTGAGCAAATGTAGATAAAACTAATCAATGTTATATAGCTTAGCATGATGAAATGTTAGAATATGATCACTATGTTGTTCTCTAATGTTGATCTAGCTTACTGCTAGTCTCATACTGACAACAAACTACTACATAGAATAACATTATGGGCCCTATTTTAACAATCCATTTTTGCTAGTTTAACGATGGGAAAAATGGTCGGCGCTCCCGGCGCATGGTCTAAAAGGGTTGTCCCTATTCTCATAATGACTAATGGGTGTGTTTTGGGATTTACGTGCGTTAAACCAATCAGAGTCTCATCTGCCATTCCCTTTAAATGCCAGTTGCGCTCGCAGCCCATGGCGGATTCGCTATTGACATGATGGGATTTGATAGTGGAAAGGCCGAACGCGTCTCCAGAGCGCAACTGGATCTGCTCGTGCACGAGGTAAAAGTGCACAAGCAGAACATCTACGGGACAAGCCGGATTCCACCATATCTTTATGTACACAATAATAATATTTTACATTGTAATCCTTTTATTTAAAATATTTGGCATGTTTGTGTGCTGCTGTGTGTCCCTGTGTGTGTAATAAGCAGATAACGGTTAATATATAATATACACTACCTGGCTAAAAATAAAAAAATAAAAAAATGAAAAAAATCGCTATTTGGATTTAAATCTGCAAAAATGATCCAATCATAGACACTTAATATATTTGCATATAGGCTAACCCTAACCCTATGCCTATAGGCTAACCCTAACCCTATGCCTATAGGCTAACCCTAACCCTATGCCTATAGGCAAATGTATTAAGAGTCTATGATTGGATCATTATCGCAGTGATTATTATGTTTCTAGGATGTTATATGTTTGACAAAAGTTTTTCTAACCCTAATTGATGGAGTTTGTAGCTTTTCCTTTTTTAAAAACATGTAGGAAGACACATCATGGCCATATTCCAGGATTACAGTGTCAGGATTCATCAGGCTCAGATTGTGAAAGAATGGTTTGGAGGAGCATGAAGAATCATTTCCACACATGGATCGGCTCCTCTGAGTCCAGAGTTTAAGAGTCTTTAGGTTGTGCTGGAGGAGACTTTACAGAGTGCTGGACTCTTGTCAATACAATACAAGATCCTGACCAAAAACATCACAACATTTATTTCCATTAAGAGATGAATCTTGATATTGTCATCCGGGAATATGGCCCTGATGTGTATAAAAATAGTATCTCAATGATTCTAAAATAACACTGATGTTAAAACAACGTTATTAATTATGAATGAGATTTGCTGTCGTCGCTGCACTGGGTTTGATATTGTCCTTCGGTGAGGAGCAGAACCTGATAAGAACATAACGATTTAATTATCGATTTATTGAACTCTTGCAGAACTTCAACAGAAGATGTTTTGAAGAAAAAGACATGTTCTGTTAGCGCTTTATCTCACCTGAGTTACTGCGACTGCTGTGCTGGAGGACTTGAAACAGAAACAGAAACACGAAAAGCAGAGCGCCAGCACACACCAAAGCCACCATCATCATCAGGGATGTAGTGGAGGCTAAACGCACATAAACGCCGTTTGCGCACCTCCCAAAATTCGGAAATGCGTTTCGGAAATGCGTTTCGGAAATTGCGTTTATTCACCTCGAAATTTCACGTTATTTGAGCGGACTTTGCTTTTCCAGTGCGTGATCGAACATGATTCGAGCATTTGGGCCGTTAACGACAGAGCAGTACGAATGCGCAGCGCAAACACGGAGCGGAACATTGACCAGAGAGCGTAACGCGCCGACACACACACGGAACAAAGAGAACGGCACACACACGGAGCGGAAAAGACACGCTGGTGAAGTTACTAAACAAACTGCGCGAGAATGAAACCTGATCGCCGAACACGGAGGGGTGGGACGGCAAAAATCAAAAGTGATTTTTTTTAATTCATTACAGGCAGCTGGTTTAATGTAGGGACTAGGGAGCATGTCGAAACCCAACTGTATAAGAGATTCAGAGGGAATCAAGCCTGCACCAGGTTAAAGACTTTTCCCTCTACAGGGAAACACTGATCCACATTTTTCTGACATATTATAGACCAAACAACTAATCGATTAATCGAGAAAATATTCAACAGATTAATCGACTATGAAAATAATCCCAAATCCCTAATCATTATGTACAAGTGCATTGCATTGGAAGCACTGGATATAAGCCTCCCTTCTCTATCTCTCTTAAATATTTTTTGTTCTCTCTGTTTTGTCATTTAGTAAACTTTATAGATTTCAACCATATTATTCCTTCTTGAGTCTCTTTAACAAGAACTTAGATTAATGTATGAATTGAATAGTGATTGTGTGACCTATGATGAGGGAACAACCAGTGAAACCCTTGGTAGTGCCATCAAATAATAGCCTATAGCGATGTCATCAGGATACACACATACACCGGTAGGCAGTGGCCCACCTTACCGGGTGACTACATCGTGGTCCACCAGAATTTATAGTTTACCCACCTCTTTTTTTACCACTACACCTCTGATCATCATAAGCTGGAGTAACACTCTGTAGATGCAAACCCACTATGAGCTGACTGAGAAAAACAAACCGTGTGTGTGTGTGTGTGTGTGTGTGTGTGTGTGTGTGTGTGTGTGTGTGTGAGACAAGTGTGTACTTATACAACTGTAGAATTGAAAATGATCCAAGATATTTGAAATGAACAAAGACATATGCTTTGCTGTTTGCACCCCCTCTTTCCACCACAAGGACCATTTGGAGTTTGTACTTTGGGGGTCGATGAATTGTCACACCTTTAGTACAGTGGGGGAAGTGTAATTATCTGATTGGTCAGTTTGAATGTCTCACATCTGGGTTTTAGTCACATGGTCAGGGAAAGGATAAAAGAAGATTGAAACTGTTGCTCTGGCTCTCTTCTTCTCTGGTACCCCTTTTCCACCAACAAGAACCAGGTGCTGGTTCGGAGCTAGAGCTAGTGCCGGTTCGGAGTTGGTTCGACTGACGAGCCTCCAAAGAACCGGTTTGCTTTTCCACAGGCTAAAAGAGCCAGCGCAGAGCCAGGTCTTACGTCACAGCTACTGTACGTCTCATCTTTCCCAGCAACGTTAGCGCGGCGGCGCCAAACACAAACACATCATCAACAATGGCGGACGTTGCTTTGCTATTGATGTTCATGGCTTTGCAGACCTACATCGGCATCCAAACACAGCGGATCCAACGTGTTCGCGCGGCTCGCCATTATTTGTACAGACGGAGATTACAAGCGAGAGTAACGGTATGTACATAACATTTATTTCGTCCGCGAAGCCCGGTGGAAAAACAAAGAACCGATTTGAAACTAGGCTCTGGCTCCGAACCAGCACCAGCTCTGCCTTGGTGGAAAAGGGGTATGGGTCCCTTTCTTGGGGCTCTCTCTCTTTACCTCCTCCTTCCTCTTTCTCTCTCTCTCTCTCTCTCTCTCTCTCTCTCTCTCTCTCTCTCTGGTAACATTTTTCATATATGCTGGGTACAATTACTAATATAAGTTATCATCATCTCATACATCTATTTTGTAACTATTTTAAGTGTAATCATAACCATATTTTGTCATTAAACTTTTTCAATTACAATTAATGTGCTAACTAGTTTTGATTTGGTATTGACTTTGAAGTGCTACCTACTGCAACACAATATCGTCACTCTCTATAGCAACGCTCTCCCACATATTAAGCTATTGTTACTGCGCTTATTTCCGTCGTTGGTATAAGTTGCAGTGGGTGGAATAAACAAGAAATGTACAGTTTTCTACCATCTTGCCAATAACGTTTCTAGTCATTCGGCCATCTGGCAGCCTGAACCCCTGCAGGAATCAACCCTTACACAACTATCTTTGTGAGGACCAGTTTGAGTTTTAGACCAGTGGAGTGAGGACAAAGAGAGTAAAGTGAGGACATGTTGGCCGGTCCTCAGTTTCTGAGAGCCTTTAAAGGCCTGTTTGAGGGTCAAGACTTGGTTTTAGGGATAAGGTTATAATGAGGTTAAGGGTCGGTTTAGGGTCAGGGGTCGGGTTAGGCACTTAGTTGTGATGGGTAAGGTTAGGGTAAGCGGCTAGAGATTGCATTGTGTCGATGAATGTCCTCATAAAGATAGATGTACAAGAGTGTGTGTGTTTGTGTGTGTGTGTGTGTGTGTGTGAGAGAGAGAGAGTGTGTGTGTTTATAGAGATACTATGGCAAGCTGTTTTAACTTTTATTCATTTCTAGGATATGAATCCTTGATATCAACAATTCAATTTTCACTAGTTAAAATGATAATTCTTGATATCAGGAATAATGTTTCTACTAGTAACAATGGCAATTTGTGATATCAGGAATTAGATTTCCACTAGTAACAATGCTAATTCTTGATATCCACAAATGAATTTTAACTAGTAAAAACTATAATTCTTGATATTAGCAATTGAATTTCAACTAGTAAAAACTATAATTCTTGATATTAATAATTTATATCCTGGGAATGGTAATAGGCAAACCGTTTTGACTTTTAATCATTCGCAGGATATGAATTCTTGATATCAACAACCAAATTTCCACTAGTTAAAATGATAGTTTTTGATATCAGGAATTAGATTTCCACTAGTAACAATGCTAATTCTTGATATCCACAAATGAATTTCAACTAGTAAAAACTATAATTGTTGATATCTGTAATTGTATTTTCACTAGTGAAATGTCACCATAGGCTATGGCATATGGCAAGCCGTTTTAGCTTTAATTGTACCCAGCGTTACTCGTCGTAATTGCATTTTTACTAGTAAGAATTCAATTAGAGAGCTCTACAAATTAATTTTTACTAGTCATATGTCTCCATTGACTTCCATTCATTTTTAATTACGGAGCTCTCTAATTCAGTTGTTACTAGTAAGAATGCAATTGCAGAGCTCTTTAATTAAAAATGAATGGAAGTCAATGGAGACATATGACTAGTAAAAATTAATTTGTAGAGCTCTCTAATTGGAATTGTTACTAGTAAGAATGGAATTAGAGAGCTTTGTAATTGTAATTCTTACTAGTAATAATTGAATTAGAGAGTGCTATAATTGTAATTTTTACTAGTAATAATTGGATTAGAGAGCTCTCTAATTGTAATTGCTACTAGTAATAATTGAATTGTAGAGCTCTCTAATTGAATTCTTACTAGTAATAATTGAATTGTAGAGCTCTCTAATTGAATTCTTACTAGTAAAAATGCAATTACGACGAGTAACGCTGGGTACAATTTAAGCTAAAACGGCTTGCCATACTAGTAACCACATAATTCTTGATATCAACAATTGATTTTGAATGGCAGCCTATGGTGACATTTCACTAGTGAAAATACAATTACAGATATCAACAATTATAGTTTTTACTAGTTGAAATTCAATTGTTGATATCAATAACTATCGTTTTAACTAGTGAAAATGTAATTGTTGATATCAAGGATTCATATCCTGGAAATGAATAAAAGTTAAAACGGCTTGCCATAGTTACACGTCCCTAATGCACATGGATAATCACAAACACAGTGTCAGATGTATGATCTGAATAACAGCTCCCTCTTCAGGCCAGTGGAGGTAAAGTCTGGCCATCATCAGTGTTACACCATCCATCATTTTCTTTCATTATTTCTCTCTTTCATTTATTCATTTGTTTATTCTTCCATCCATCCACAAATTCATCAATCCACCCATCCATCCACACATCTATCCATCCACCCATCCATCTACACATTCATCCATCCACACATTCATCTACACATCCCTCCATCTACACATCCCTCCATCTACACATCCCTCCATCTACACATTCATCCATCTACACATCCATCCATCCACACATCCATCTACACATCCCTCCATCTACACATCCCTCCATCTACACATTCATCCATCTACACATCCATCTACACATCCCTCCATCTACACATCCCTCCATCTACACATCCCTCCATCTACACATTCATCCATCTACACATTCATCCATCTACACATCCATCTACACATCCCTCCATCTACACATCCCTCCATCTACACATCCCTCCATCTACACATTCATCCATCTACACATCCATCCATCCATCCATCCCTCCATGCATCCATACACCCACTTTTTCTATTTGCAAGTGGTTTCCTGTGGGTTGTCCGTGTCTCTGCATGGGGCAGTTCTTATACTTTAAAAAGAGGAAGGAAAAAAGCTATAAAATAGTTATCAGTGTGCATTTGCAGTTTACTCTCCATGAGTCTGATTGCAGCGGCTGAAACTACACACCGGTGAGAGATGCACTTGTTCAGTCATTAATATTGTCTAATGAAATTACATTAGTAACTTAGTAAACATTTTCTCTCTTAAAAGCCTCTGAACATCCAGAGCTCGTGTGTTCCTAACGTTGTCTTTAAATGAGTTTCAACCGTGGAAATCTACTAACAGTGAAGATTGTAAAGTATTTGTATCTTCTTTGCAGTGTTTATAATGTAATAAACGGCTGTTATTATAGTTTTATGAAATGAAAGATGACATATTGTTCTGTTGTGTAATGATTTAGTTCCTGTGGTGATGTCCCTGATAACTCTTGCTCTGGTGTCTCTGCTCCTGATCCCAGGTCAGTCTCTCCTGTAAATCACACACCAGTTCATCACTGACTAAGAGAACAAGGTTTGGGCTAGTTAGCATGGGTCAGTTAGCCCTGCTGTTAGCCCCAGGAAAATATAGCACTGGTCAAATATCTACTATAATGTAGGGATATTTCTGTGATTTATTTGTTGCTTTCAAAGTAAATTGTATTATTTAGGATTTTGCTGATCTAATGCTAACTCTGAAGCTGCTAACATTTAGAGAAGGGTTTTCATGGTCAGTGTTCAATGTTCTGCTTCCTGCGTTTCATCACCTTCTGTCTGAGGGCTGTTTTACACACATATCACATCATAAGTGTAATAATTAATTTATAAACAACAGTTTTGTAAAGAAAAAAAGGTTTTAATTAACGTTTATGGCCCTCTTTAACTCTCAGATGGGCATGTGTGTCCATTTATAGGTGTTTGTTTCCTATCATTGTTTCCTTGTGAATGTTGTGTTTCAGGAGTTTGTAGCCGGAGTGTTGTTAATGTTTGGGATGTGAGATACAGGCCTTCACGCATCTGTGCACTAAAGGACTCAACAGTGATAATGAGCTGCACTTATAAATACCCTAAAGGACATCAGATCAAGAAAGTGTTCTGGACCAAAACACCGGTAATAGATGATGAAGAGTTTCCAGATCTGTCTGATGACCCTGATGACCCTCAGAGGCTTCAGTATCTGGGAGATAAACACAAGAACTGCACCGTCAGACTGAGTCATGTGACACTGAAGGATTCACACATGTACTATTTCAGATTCATCACTGATAAACCTGATGGAAAATGGATTGGTTATCCAGGAGTGACTCTTACTGTCACAGGTGACTTTGATGAGTTTCATCTCTTCTTCTGCATTATGTTGAATAATAATCAGTGTATGACAGCAGCACTAGATATAGTGTGTGTGTTGTGTTCAGATCTTCAGGTGGAGTCTCCTGAGAGAGTGACAGAGGGAGATCCAGTCAATCTGAGATGTAAAAGCAGCTGCACTCCGACTGGCAGACACACATTCATCTGGTACAGAAACTCACAGATGATATTAACTAAGAGAAAACTCAGTAACACACTCCTCCTCAACCCAGTGAGAAGAGAGGACTCAGGCAGATACAGCTGTGCTGTAGACGGACACACTCTCATCTCTCCTGCTGTTCAGCTCAATGTCATGTGTGAGTTCATGATAAAACATAAGATGCAAATTTTCTGTTTTGATCAATTCTGTCCATATTAGTATTTTTAAAAATGTGTAATAAGATAAAAAAAAAAAAAATCTGATAATTGTTATTAGATCCCAGTGACTCTTAACTTGCTGGTTTAAGGAGAATAAACCCTCATCTGTTGGATCTGGACTGCGTTTCAATCATTGGACAATCGATTCTTAGATGCATCGCGATGCGGACGTGGACGATTCTGAATCGAATCACAAATGTCAAAAATCGAATTTCTAAATGTTAATTGATAACGTAATGTTGACAGAACGCAAAGGCGCCCGGACAGTCTGTGGTGTGCGCATAACAGAAACGCGTGATGGTGGAGCGAGGAATCCGACCGGCACCCTCTGCGTTAAAATAGCGTAACTTTGGCTTTATGAAGTTAAAGGGGAAAAGGACCTGGACTGCGTTTCCCAAAAGCATCGTAAGCCTAAGTAGATCGTAAAACCGATCGTACGACTGATCTTAAAGGGGACATATCATGCTAAATGCACTTTTTTAGCCCTTAAATGCATTTTGTTGTATATTTGGAGTGTTTAGAAGTACAGAAAAGATGAAATTATTCTCTTCAGGTGCTTCGTTGATATCTTTATATTCTGTTTTGGTCATATTTTTCAACCGGTTCAGATTTTTCTGTTATCTATGACGTTTTGCAAACTAATACGTCACAGTATTTGCAGTGGAACTGCCAAATAAGGACATTGACTCCCGGCCCAACACTTCGAGCAATCCGCCATTATTATTTATCGCTGCAATTTTGTAGTCCAAGCTAAAGGATGCAGAAGTTACGAGAGGGTAAGTTAAAATGTTCGGTTGTTGGATGTAGTAACCCACACGCTTCATTACACCGTCTAATGTAGATAAACTGGCGCGCTTGTGGCGCATGTTTGACTGAAAGAACGAGCAAAGAGAGAGAGAGACCCGGTCGCGCGGGCGCTCTCTCTATCTCTCGGAGCCCTACAGTCTATGGTGTAAACATGACTTCACCGTCTCCAAAAGACGCTGTCTTGCTCGCTCTCCCTCGCACATATTAATCAAAATAAATCGACATGGTGGTAAAAGGTCGGAAGACCAAAGTTTCATGTGTAAATACAGTACACACCAGTGCGATACATCCATATGAAGACGTTGTTCTGCAGGTTCGTCGTCTACATTTTTATCTCGCTCCGGCTCCGACTCTGGCTCGAACATGTAAGGCTGGCTGGACAAGTCTTCCGTTGTTGACATTTTGTTAAAAACGTGTGAATAAAAGGTTTCTGTGCCGCTAGTAATCCTATCTCTGCTATCAGACTACAAAAATGGCCGAACGGGGTGGAGTTGAACCTCTGCAACCTGGAGAGGGGGCGGGGTATGAAGTGTCTCAATGTTTTTTAAAGAGACCGCACCAAAACGGGTTGCTCTGAGACGCACATCAGAAAAGGGGTAAAAAGGGGGCTTGTGGAGCTATAATAATGAAGAATTCAGACCCAAGCATTGCAGTTCCGCTTTATATAGACTACAAATGTATGATTTATATGTAAAAAGGAACAATGTAAAAGCATGATATGTCTCCTTTAATATTATGGTCTGTTTCCCAAAAGCATCGTAACTTAAGTAGCACTTAAAAATCATCGTTGATCTACGAGTGCTCTGGAGTAATCGTACATCCCCAAGTGCATCATAAGAAGACAGAGTTATGAGGTCACCTGCAGGACAACCGGCTGATTACACCTGTAACTTTATTCAAATGCAATGTGATTATAATATAAGGTTTTGATTGTACTTTATTGTACACTTCATTACTCTTTTTTTTTTGTTGTTAAATTAATGTATAATTTAAATAATTAAAAAGGTCAGAAAAAAATAGAAATAATTTAATCTAATAAGTTTAATCAAAATTAAATGAATAAAAAAATAAATAAAATAAATACTTTAAATCTGTTAAAAAAAATTACATCTTTGTTTCGCTCTATCTCCTCTAAAAGGACATTAATTTCATCTTTTTGAAAGGTATCTTTTCTTGTTTTTTTTTTTTGGTCAGCCATTTTATCAGTGCCTCCGCCTGTAGGTGCTTTATATAGACTTGTCTTGATTGCTAATCCACAACAGATGACAATTATTAGGTTAAACGTTCAGAATACGATTCCATATAAGGTTATATTTCAGCACTTCGCAAATGGACAGCGAGTCTTAAGTAGCACGTAGAACGCGTTCTCACGCATTCATGTTAAAGGGGCATTCCACCCATTTGAACATTGTTTTTTATTTAAAGTGGGTCATATATGTAGTCGAAATGTAAAATAAATTTTGAATTTGGTGCCTTCGTGACCGAGGAAAGACAAAAAATAACTTCAGGACGCATTTGTATGAAAGACAACAACTCCCACAATGCACCACATTGCACAGCTCCGCAAGCCACTCCCACTAATCCAGAAAGCCATATCTGCCTATAAGAGAAATCACTCTTCCGTCTACAAGGATAGCTACCACCAGAGCTTGAAATTCATTTCACACAAAATGTCTAGTTAGTTGGCGAACTCATTAGTGCATTACTCCTCGTTTGTATTTCTTTTGAAAAGGTGAATTATTGCATGGTACCTGGATGTTCAGTCAGAACATATGCGGTGCGAAACTAGGATAGTTCTCAACACAAACGTCCGTGTCCTCGTCTGATTCAGAGATTTCGTCCAGGAGAAATTGTCATCGTTGAAATTCTTTGCCGCAGACGGACTCTATCTCTGTGTTCGTAGTTGCATCTTACAGTCTATGAGTTGCATAGTGAGATCACCGGCGCCACCAGTCCGCCCTAACCCGAGCCAGTCCGGGCTCCTCGTCCGCGGCAGGCAGGTCTTCTGCCTCGGCGGCTCTTCGCTATAATGCGGCTTGTAAAGGTAGCCACAAACACCTGATTCAAGCATCAGACTTCCGAAATCCTCTTCTTCTATATCATATTGAGCACTCTCCTCCGCTATTGTCATAACTTTACATCTGTCTCCACAGCGCCTGTTAGCTTAGCTTCAAACAAGATGGAGGATATTGCTTTCAGTTTCAGAGAGTAAAGTCCCACCCACTGATCTGTGATAGGTCTGTAGCGTGAGCGGGTCCCGCCCCCTGGGAAAGATGAGGAACGAGTGCTTGTAGTCTCAACAGAAATCCCCCCCTCTGACACTTCCTCCTACAATGACGCAAAATGACGATTTTTGCGTCATTGTAGGAAGTGTAAGAGGTAACCCCGTCTCAGGGGAAAATGAGAGAGTGTTGCACGACCATTCAATAGTATGACTGGGTTTCTAACAATGCAAAGCTTAATGCAAATGGGTGGAGTGTCTCTTTAAGTGCTTTTTTGGGAAACACGCGTGGAATTGCGGCAAACGTTCCTAACCTTGCACGTAGAGAGCGCTCTTAAAAGCTAAGATACATCGTTATCGGGAAACTCAGCCACACTTTATGCAAGTAGAGATCCAGACTGCAACCAAATGGCGACAAGAAGTCGCACTGGTGTGACCACCACGTTGTGCAATTGATAAGAGCTGCAACTTGTGGCGCGCGGACCGTTTAGCGCAGCGCGAGCTCAGAACAGGTTTACTCGTGGGCCGATCGCAATCACGCGACACTGTTATTACACAGCGCTGGGAGATCCAGTGAGAAAGTGTTCGAATTCACAGCAGAATTAATAATATCGCAGCGAGATCTAATTGGAAGCATTCAAATTCGGCACAGAATTCTATTATAACCCACACATGTCAGATCAAACAGCGCTGATGTTAAAACCAGGACAACCTCAGAAGCTTTCACCCAACTCGGAAAAGGCAAAGC
Organism: Rutilus rutilus; assembly: GCA_021464565.1. Classification (NCBI taxonomy): domain Eukaryota; kingdom Metazoa; phylum Chordata; class Actinopteri; order Cypriniformes; family Leuciscidae; genus Rutilus; species Rutilus rutilus. The sequence goes on along the minus strand of JAJAQA010000025.1, from coordinate 822,449 downwards.
GAATTACAAACTCTATCACAACATTTATTGCCAAATCACTTCCATTTGTTTAATTAATAAAATATATTGGAAGTAAATTCATTATGGATCATTACAAATACTTTGTTTTTGTCATGATTCTGCCTTCTTGTCTTTGATTTTTCTCTTGTCTTGCGGCAGAATCATGACAGGCCCATGTTTCATGTGCAGCACATGGCCATTTGTTTGGCCATGTGCTTGCGTTGTCTCGTCACGTAACCCCGCCCCCTTGTTACCCTTGTTGAGTCTTCATTATTACTTCACCAGTGTCACCTGTTGTGTTATCATTAGTTCCTTATTTAATCCCCTTGTGTTTGCTGTCCTGTGCTGGTTCATTGTTAATCATTGTGATTCCTACCTGAGTGTTCCATGTCATCTGCTATCATTCATTGTGAGACTTTGTTCATTGTGAGTACCCTGTCAAGAGAGAGATCTGTTTCTGTATTAGCTGTTTATTTGTAGTCAAGTTTTGTCAAGTCATAGTTCAGTTTAGTCACTCGTAGTCCTGTCTTGTCTTGTTTTGCCCCCTCGTGGGCTTTGTTTTCCCCGTTATTTGTATAAAATAAACCTTGTGTGTCCTGCATACTGTCTGCGATTGGGTTCATCCTTCAACCACATAACAGAATGAACCAGCCCACATTGAACCCAGCAGACAGTGTGTCTCTTCTCAAGTGGCAGTCGGAGCTCCGGGAACAATGGTGGTTGTCCTCTCCACCTTCTGCCAAGCTTCCTGTGATCCCAGAGGGTCGCGTCCTGGCCGTTGTTGCCCTTGGTGATAAGGCTGGTTCCACTTCTTCTCCTGAGGCCTCTTCTGTTCCCATTGTTCTCCATGGTAAACGAGGGAGACGAGTTTCCTGGGATTCCCCGTCTGAGTCTTCCTCGACCGAGTCAGCGCTGCCCGAGAACGCCATCCCTGCTCCTGTTACGGTTCCAGCTGAACATCTCCAACTGGTCGCTAGCCCAGCTACAGATTCGGCTTCGCGTTCAAGGAGAAAGAAGAGGAGAAAGGGAGCCTCTCGCTCTTCATCTCTAGCTGTCCCAGGCGCTGTTCCAGAGCCCGCTCCTGCAAGCGCTGTTCCAGAGCCCGCTCCTGCAAGCGCTGTTCCAGAGCCCGCTCCTGCAAGCGCTGTTCCAGAGCCCGCTCCTGCAAGCGCTGTTCCAGAGCCCGCTCCTGCAAGCGCTGTTCCCGAGTCTGCAGTCGGGAGTGCTGCAGAGAGAGCAGCGGCCGATTCAGCTGCTGAAGCTGTCTTGCGGTCGGTTTCTGCTCATCAGAAGATGCCTGTCCTCGTCGCTGCCGAGACAATGTCTGAATACCTTAAACGTCTTGTCCAGATTCTTGAAGTCCCCGTCAAGTCAGTCAAGTCTTGTCCTGAGTCCACTGATTCTAAGTGCACCGTGAGCGCCGTACCCCAGTCAGCTGCCGTGAGCGCCGTACCCCAGTCGGCTGCCGTGAGCGCCGTACCCCAGTCGGCTGCCGTGAGCGCCGTACCCCAGTCGGCTGCCGTGAGCGCCGTACCCCAGTCGGCTGCCGTGAGCACCGTACCCCAGTTGGCTGCTGATGACGATCTCCCCGATTCTGTGATGGGGAGCGTTAATTCTGAGTCGTCTTCGGGGAGCTCTGTTTTCGTTTCTGTTCCATCGTCACCCGCAGTATCCCCTGTCTTATCTCCTGTTGTGTCGCCTCCTGTGTCCCCCGTCAAGATTCCTGTCCCGCTGCTTTCTGTTTCTGTTCCTCTGTCAGATAGCACCCCTGTGAGTTCCCAGCCTCGGACTGTTTCCCCCAAGTCATCCCCTCGTGTGTCCCCATCCATGTCTGCCCGGACCCCTCGCCGTCAGCCCTCGTCCCTTCCACCCAAGACCCCTAGTCCGCCCATCCACCCTGGACTGCCCCCTAAGGACTTTGTGTTTCCCCCCAGTCCTCCCATCCACCCTGGACTGCCCCCCAAGAACTCTGTGTTGTCTCCACCTCCCCTGCCTTGTTTGTTGTTTTTGATTTTTCACCCCAATCCTGTCATTGTTTATTCATGTTTGCCGTTGTTGTTGTTTGTCATGTTTTGTTGGTTTGTGTCCTTGTCTCAGTCTGTCATGTCACGTGTTTAGTGTTCCCTTAGGGAGCGTCTGGAAGCCGCTCCTTAGGGGAGGGGTTCTATCATGATTCTGCCTTCTTGTCTTTGATTTTTCTCTTGTCTTGCGGCAGAATCATGACAGGCCCATGTTTCATATGCAGCACATGGCCATTTGTTTGGCCATGTGCTTGCGTTGTCTCGTCACGTAACCCCGCCCCCTTGTTACCCTTGTTGAGTCTTCATTATTACTTCACCAGTGTCACCTGTTGTGTTATCATTAGTTCCTTATTTAATCCCCTTGTGTTTGCTGTCCTGTGCTGGTTCATTGTTAATCATTGTGATTCCTACCTGAGTGTTCCATGTCATCTGCTATCATTCATTGTGAGACTTTGTTCATTGTGAGTACCCTGTCAAGAGAGAGATCTGTTTCTGTATTAGCTGTTTATTTGTAGTCAAGTTTTGTCAAGTCATAGTTCAGTTTAGTCACTCGTAGTCCTGTCTTGTCTTGTTTTGCCCCCTCGTGGGCTTTGTTTTCCCCGTTATTTGTATAAAATAAACCTTGTGTGTCCTGCAATCTGTCTGCGATTGGGTTCATCCTTCAACCACATAACAGTTTTAAAAGTACCAAGTAGTCACACAGTGAGGAAAAAGAAAATCTGTAGGCTATAGAAAAAAGATGCATCGATAATCGTTTTATCATCGCAGTCCTCAGAATCGCGACCGAATCGTGAGATGCCTAGAGATTCCCAGCCCTAATACAGAGTGGACGCTTCTACTGTCAGGCTCACAATCAACATCTCAGAGATCAGACGCTGTAACTGTCACAGATGAAGGTTTTATCTTATAAAGAGTTCAAGACAGTTATGCAGCTTTGAGAGTTAATCTGAACTCAAATTCTTCATCTTTCAGCTCATCGTGGTCATGGCCGGCTCGTCGGGTTGGGGATCACTGTGGCGTGTTTAGGACTCTTCATCGTCATCATCATCATCATTCTGTTTATAATGTAAGTTTGATTAAAATCATTCTCAATTACAGTGAGTGAATGCAGACTAGTGCAGGTGTAAATGCCTCATGTGATGTGATTAGTAATTAATCTTTAAAATGCAGCTTACAAGTTTAATGTCTGTTAAATCAGGAGAAAACGAAGAGTTGCTAAAGCTGAAGACCTCACTGACCTCACTGAAAAACAGGTAAATCTTCCGGACACAACATGTGAATACTCTAGTTAGACGGGGCCATTCACACAGAACGTGAGAGACAAGTCAGTGGAACGAGAGACAAAAAAACCCAAAGAAAGTTTACCGCCTTTTAATTTGAGTGCCGTGTTTATAATGGTCAAACACGTCCGTCTAGCACGTTTACATAGAAAAACAATGGAAAAGTAGAGCACTGAAATGGAAAAACGTGTTCTGTGTGTACAGCCCTTAAATGTGAATAATAAATAATATTTAAAGGGGTGGTATAATGCCCTATTCACAAGATGTAAAATAAGTCTCTGATGTCCCCAGAGTGTGTGTGTGTGTGTGTGTGTGTGTGTGTGTGTGAGAAGGTTTAGCTCAAAATACCCCACAGATATTTTTATATAGAATGTTAAAATTGTCACTTTTTGAGGGTGAGCAAAAATGCACCGTTTTTGTGTGTGTCCCTTTAAATGCAAATGAGCTGCTGCTCCCGGCGCAGGGGGCGGAGCTTCAAGAGCTGGTGTCATTTTACCTCACACAGACACACACTTAAAATGTAAAAACTTTTAGCATTTTATGTTCAAACCGGAGTCAGACAATGATGGAGAGACTCAAGAAGAAGTGACAACATGTAGAAGCAACAGGACATTTCTGAATGGTTAGTTGATGAGTTTATGAAGCTGATGTGGAGTTATCTTCTAGTCATTGATAAGAATATTCTGTCATGATAATCTATAAATCGTGTTCAGGGGGCGGGGTTTATGTCAATTTTAGGGTTGGTGATGTCAGTAACCCTGGAGGAATGTGGTGTAGTCTCTACCAGCCGTTTGTTGTAGTTCTTAAAAAGCCATTTCTGTTAAAGTAAATCTCTCCCTTTGCTCTGAACTTTGAGCGTCGTAACTTTGCAGATGTTGTTTATGCTCAAACAGCAACATTACACACTAACTAAAGTTAGAAAAGTGAAATAATAATCAACCACCCCTTTAATTTTCTTCTGTTTCAGGACAATCTGTACTCTACCGCAACAGGGAGAGACGTTCATGTTTCTGAATCAGCCGATTGTGATGACGCTCAGTACGCCAGTGTAACTTCCAGCAAACCCAGAAGAGACGCAAATGCTCCTGAATGCAGAGAGACTGAGGAGATCCAGTACGCAACTGTCCAACATCACAGAAACAAACAGACGAAGAGAGCAGAGGAGAACGAAAGCCACTACGACAATATCAGGATTGGTCAGCCTGATTCTGTCCTGAGGTGAGAAGAACGAGCTTAAAGAGACGCAGGAATAAAACATTTGCCGTCTACTCACCCTCATGTTGATGAAAGGAGCATTTATAGTTCTTTAAATCTGGAATTGTTTTCTTAATAACTTTGTGTCCCACTGATGTTTCAGAAACATCTGAATTGTTTAATGACTTTTATCATCATGCAATCTGATCCATAACATGATTGTTGTTTTATTTGATGTTCTTTAGGCGATCACATGTGCAGACTGTGGAAGAGGCGTCTGTGATCTACAGCCGTGTCAAATGAGTGAACGAGACCATCATGAAGACAAAGGCCAAAACAATGAAACAATATTCTGAGAGTAAGGCTGTCAATTTAGCAATGCTAATTCACTCAGTTATTTGTTCATTAAATCAGGTAAATAGACGTCAGGAACGCAGTGTCTTTTTCTCATTACAAGAGCAGAATACAAAGGAAAGAGCCAAGAACCAACAACACGTGTTTAGTGAGACTAAAAACATTTTGTGATGTCACTGGTTTGGTAATTTGTTTCTTAAAATCATTTGAACTTTTGACTTTATGTGTTTTCTGTAAGCAAATAAAAAGCCCATATCAGTTTTACCAAATTCATGCTTGTGTGTGGTTCTGGGTCATTGAAGACCTAAACTCAGAGTAACCTACTAAATGTGATAGGGGTTAATATTAAAGGTGCTCTAAGCGATGTCACACGTTTTTTAGGCCTTTTTTTTTTTTTTGTCACATCCAGCAAACATCTCCTCACTATCCGCTAGCTGCCTGTCCCCTGAACACACTGTAAAGACACGCGGTCTCTGTAGACAGCCCAGGCTCCACAAACAGCAACACAAACAAACTGGCCCAGCCTGGACCACGAAACACAACAAACAACCGACAAGAATGATGTGGGTGGGGGTGGGGGGGGGGGTGGAGGAGTGAGAAGCATGAAGAGGTAAGTTAGCTAGAGGAGAGATGTCCTAGACAACGACAACAACTAATGTTAAAAATGTATATTCTTGAGAATTTCGATATGGCCGACACACGACCAAAGAGACGACGTTCCGATGAACAAATAACAAAGAAAAGGAACGCGCAAAGTCCTGAATTTAGTTCGGAATTTAGTGATGATTATTTGTAGAGCAACTTCTGTGTACGTGTGTTTAGACGAGGTCAATCATGTTGGTTTAATCCGTTTGACTAAAATAACATTTTACGGAGCCCCTAAAGTCACATGGTGGTGGAAATGATATTTCTATGCTTTTGCGTTTTCTCTCAAATCCTTTGCATTACCCAGCATGCAACTTTTGCGAGCACTGAAATATAATTTCTCCCCCATCTCATACTTTTGAATCTCCATGTCCTTTTAGGGGTTTTATATTAAGCAATATTAGCTAAGAATTCATTTTGATCGATGACGTACATTGAGAGTGAGACACATTGGGCTGTGTGTGTGTTCTTCATTACGGGCTGGGGCTTATGTGTGGGTGAACTGAGTCAAAATATAACTTGTCTGTCTGCGGTCAAAGTATCGACATCCAGTCTTACTCAATATAAGTTCTGCCTATATTGAGTGTCTTACTCAATAATTCTTCAGAAAATGTTTCCAGGAAGAAAGGCTATAAAAACATAGTTAAAAAAAAACACGTTTATTTTTATTCCATTTATATCTGAACATCCCTTTAATCTTAAAATGTGGAAATTCTAGTGAAACTGTAAATACGTCCTAGATGTTAATAAATCTGTACTAGACCAATCAAAGTGGTGGACAAACTTCTTCATATTGTTAAACATGTTGAGTTTAAAGACTTTTTAGATATCAATAAATGCCATTGGATCATGATGTCTAAAGTTGCTTGTGTGAGCATGAGTGAAGAAAGAGGAAGAAACATTTACTGTGCAAACATTTGGAAATAAACACTGTTAACCATGAGAATGTGATCAGTATAACGCCTGAGAGACTCGCCAGAACACGGTAAGAGTTACGCTGGTGAATATAGTCAGTCTATAGTCTATTACTGTTGTAGAAACCACTCACATAATCAAAAGGAAATATTCTCAATGAAAACTTGTTTATGGAAATGTTTTTAAAGCTAAAGATTGTTTTTATAAGGCTCACTGTGTGTGTGATCCTGTGTTGTTGTTCTTGTAGTGATGTCACTGATGATGGCTCCTCCTCTTCCTCTGGTGTTTCTGCTCATGATTCACGGTGAGTCGCTCATGCTGGAGAAGATTTTATTGTTCTTTAGTCACTTTTCAAAGTCTTTCTTTCAAATCATGAGTGCGGACCCCCTGTTAAAACCCCGTTCACAAACACATTTCTGTGAAAGAAAAATCATCCAAATAAAGTAAAAAAATAAAGGCAGTCAGAGCTAAAATTAAAAAGAATAATAACTTTAGATAAATGTTTAAATTCTTCTGATTAATGTACAATATAAATATGTGCATCAATAATGATTATATTAATGTTTTTAATGTGTAAAAAGAAAAGAATGTGATGAACACGAGGGGTCAGTATAATTATGAAACAATCGTTTTTGTGTGAACTATCCCTTTAATGTGTGTTTCAGGAGTTTGTAGCCGGAGTGATGTTAATAATTGGGGTGTGAGTTACAGGCCTTCACACATCTGTGCAGTAAAGGACTCATCAGTGATTATGAGATGCACTTATAAATACCCTAGAGGACATCAGATCAAGAAAGTGTTCTGGACCAAAACACTGGTAAAAGATGATGAAGAGTTTCCAGATCTGTCTGAGGACCCTGAATACCGTCATAGGCTTCAGTATCTGGGAGATAAACACAAGAACTGCACCGTCAGACTGAGTCATGTGACACTGAAGGATTCACACATGTACTATTTCAGATTCATCACTGATGGTGGAAAATATACTGGTTATCCAGGAGTGACTCTTACTGTCACAGGTGACTCTGATGAGTTTCATCTCTTCTTCTGCATTATGTTGAGTAATAATCAGTGTATGACAGCAGCACTAGATATAGTGTGTGTGTTGTGTTCAGATCTTCAGGTGGAGTCTCCTGAGAGAGTGACAGAGGGAGATCCAGTCAATCTGAGATGTGAAAGCAGCTGCGCTCCGACTGACAGACACACATTCATCTGGTACAGAAACTCACAGATGATATTAACTAATCTCAGTAACACACTCCTCCTCAACCCAGTGAGAAGAGAGGACTCAGGCAGATACAGCTGTGCTGTAGACGGACACACTCTCATCTCTCCTGCTGTTCAGCTCAATGTCATGTGTGAGTGTCTATTTTATTTAGTGTATAATCAAATTATACAGTTCAGACTCAGAGGGGGTGCTAAGAACATTTTTAAATGCATCAATAACTTCAACACCCTGAATTTATTGCATTTTATGTATTTTCCATTAAACCATAAAGCTATACATTTAAAATGTTACATTGTAAATTAGTTATTAGGCAGATGTTATCAATCTCTCTGAACATCTTTGTTATTTCCTCATCAGTGCTTTGAATCAATAACGGTTTATTGAAACCTGCAGACTGACAATCCCGTAGACATATGCATCTATATATTGATTATGTCTATGGAACAGATAATGAGGACTTTAAAACTGCAGTGAGCTCAATGAAGGAACGAGTTTGTGCTTTTAAAACTGTGAACAAAATAGAAAAGAGTGCAGCGTGTCAAGATGAGAAAACTGGAAAAACAGACGAGGCATCAAGATGTGTGTGTAATGCATTATGTTTAGATAACAAACCTTTTTTTTTTTTTTTTACAACCTATTTTTTATCACCACTTCACTAGGGTGAAGAATTTATATTAAGTGCAAGAATTTAAATTCAAATCTATATTATTTGACATTTATAATATGAGTGAGTCTTCACAAATATCAGGGGCTTGAGCCACAAAAGTAGCTACTCACCAATTGCAGATTACAAGAGGACAATCTGTCCTTATCTTCTGAGCTATTCTGAGACGGGTATGAAAGTGTTGTCTGTGGTCTGAAGTGTTGTTTTTGGCAGCCTGTTTTTTTATTTTAGTCTTAGTCTTTGTGTCAAGCTGTCATTTTAGTTTATTAGTTTTAGTCACGTTCATACTCTTTTTAGTCTAGTCAAGTTTCAGTCGACTAAAAGTCTGGGCCCGGTTTCCCAAAGCGTTCTTATCTCTAAGTAGTTCTTAACCTATTCCTTAACCTCTCTCTTAACCTTATGGGACGGTTCCCGAAACGTTCGTACGCTAAGTATATCTTTTGTAAGTCACACTTTCGTAAGGTTGGTCTGGACCACTCTTAGCTTTACCTTATCACTGTTGCAGGTCTAAATGAATATAATTCTGAAGTTTTAATACACCCAGACAGTGTTCAATTAGGCTAATTCAAGTGTTTTCATGCAAAGAATAAAATTGTCATTACACTGATTGTTGTTAGATTTTTAATTATATTATTATACAATATTATTAATTGAATTAAAACGCTCTTTTAAAGGCCAGTGAAAGCATAGGCTACTGTCAGTTAAGTCCTATTCGGACGCTAATATTGTTTCTCATGGGCTCGTCCGGTATTTTTAACATTTTCTCACCCAACCCGCGTAAAAATCCCTGGCCAAATTAGTACCTTCTGTTTTTTGACAAACAGGTCGTGTGGTAATTTAATTGCCGTCTGAATCCACATCTCTGAGTTTACAAGAGATTCAAAATTCACGGTTTAAATCCTTTTTGATCACTGCGAGCACCGTACGCAAGATGTAAACTTTTATTACTGAAATGCTGGAAAGTATTTACAAGAACAATATTTCATCGCAGCTCCACCTCAGCGAACAAAAATGGGAAAGAGAAGAAGGCACGCACATTTTTGAAAAGGTTATTGTGGCAGCAATATATGTTACAATTTTAAAATATGTAGGCTAGGCTATTATAGGCTATTATAGTTTGGATTATTTTTTATAATATCCAATAATCATAATAAATTGCAATTTCAACTATTTCTGAAGTGCTTCATTTATAAAGATCACCGCTTTCTCACATAAACAGCCCCTGCACAAACAATTCAGCAACATCGCCACGGACAGCGCCGGGTAACGTCGCACGTAAGAAGGTATATCTTAAGCAGCTTTCTAAGGTATGGTTCGGGGAACACACTTAGGAACATAAACACCTTTGGTAAGATATATCTTTCGAGCTCTCTTAGCGCGCTAAGAGTGAGCGTTATCGGGAAACCGGGCCCTGAGAATTTTACTCTTATTTTAGTCAGAATTATCCATGACTATTTTCGTCTAGTTTTAGTCAATGAAAATGGTATTTTAGTCTCTTTTTAGTAATGCAATTCTATTTAACCCAGTCTATATAGTGTACCACTATGGAAAAATAGCAAAAATAGCGAACAGAAAAGTAGGGTAGAGTGGGGGAAAACGCCCCCCTTAAGGAAAATGTGACATTACAGTGAAACAAAACATAAATGTGACTAGAATTGCCATCCCGGTTTTGAGTGACTATTGCAGGAGTTATTCACCAAATATTAAAATTGCTCAGCCTTCATAATTAATTAGTATTTTCACTGAAAATATTTTTGTACAAAGGGGGCGTTTTGCCCCAGCGGTGGGGTAAAACGCCCTCCAAGGTGGGGTAAAATGCCCCCTTTCTTACCAACCAGTTTGCTTCATAGATCAACAGCAAAATTAACAGACAATAGTTTTTAATCTCTAAAGGTAAAAGGCAAGTAATGTATCAACATGTATATATATTAATATTTATTTCAGCAATGTTCAAAATAGGCAAAATTAACTACCTTCCATCAGTGAGCTAACTGTGCTAGCAAGCTAGCTAGTTAATGCTCACTTGAGGTAATTTTTTCATGTTTTGTTCAAATATTTTGATTTTACCACCTAGTTATACTGCATTAAGTGTAAAACAAAGGATTTGATAGACAGAAATATTTTATTATAGTAATTATGATAGAGAAACTATGCCCCCAGGGGGGCGTTTTACCCCTCAGCGTAGGGGGCGTTTTACCCCACAAGCTATGAGTTTTTAAAAAAATGTTTAATTTTTAAAATATAATTACATTCCTTATAAATAATATATGATCTCAAACTACAGACTTCACTATTCATCTATCATACATCACTGCGATATCCTGCAGAACAATATTCTCTTAAACACTTATTTACTAATATCTGAAAATTATAGCATTTACCCTGTAATCCTCTTCTCTTCAAATGTGTCGCTGGTGTCAGCTTCTCCATAGAGATTTGTATATCCCCGTTATCAACGTAGTGCATAGCAGCAGTAAAAATGTATCTTGACTACTTTTAGTGGTTATTTTGGGAAAAACAGGTGGGGGGCGTTTTACCCCAGGGGGGCGTTTTCCCCCACTCTACCCTAACACTCGTCTCGTTCGTAGAGAAGGAAAAACAAGTTCTTTGCGACATCCAAGATTTATTGTATTAAAATGTAAATGCTAAAGAAAAGGCATGAGAGTCGGCTGTTTTTGTCAATTTTAAGTTTTAATTTAAAATGTTTGCGATTTTAATATAACTACATGGCTAAATATTTTACCACTTGCTTATAAATCTATATAGAAGTGGTGCATTGAATAATACGTTGTTTAAATTGTGCTTAAAAGTGAATTACGTCTATTAAAGTGTGTATATGTGTACAAAGAGTATTGCAATGCTGACAAAACTTCTTTCTTTTTTTTAAAGTAGCAGATAACTTCTGGATTTGAAATACAAATAGTGAGTATGTGTTTGTGGTAGGCCTACTGTACAGCCGTGGATCAGTTACGCAGTGCAAAACGCAGCATATGTGAAAGCACTATAGCGTGTGCTGCTCCTGCACCGCGTTACACACTGCACACGGAGTGTGTGTGAAACGGGTGTCAGACTTATCTTTGTTTGTTGTCGCTTACGCTAACTCACCGCAGCTGCATCTTAAATAATGCCACGAGTGGGGCTTGAGGAAGTGACATCGCCTGCGTCTGCGCAGTGCGACCTGATGCAGCCCCTGGGGCCCGTTCTTCATACGTCGCTAACTCAGTTAGCTGGATTTGATTGTTGATGATTTGGCATGATCTTGGACTGTTTGGTTCTTCGAAGCTCATCCTGAGGGTTGTTCCATAAAACAAGATTAGAATACAAGCCAGGCTTATTTTGGTTAGTCAGACTTATTGTCGGTGGATTCTGTTTCATAAAGCAAACTTAAAGGAACACTCCACCGTTTTTTGAAATAGGGCTTATTCATATTCTTTCATACATTTAGATAGGTGGGTAAATGCATTTTTGTCTCAGTGCATGCATTGTTTTAGTTTGACAGGGTCGGCGCTAGCTTAGCTTAGCACAATGAATGGAATCCTTTGTTGCCAGCTAGCATGTCCTGAGTAAAAGTGATAAAAAAATTTTTTTTAAACCCAGGTAATTACTTCTTGTGGCCTGCGTATTCACAACAAGTACAAATAGCGATGCAGATTAACACTAGGTGATTTCTTAGGCAGATATTGACTTGGGACTATATTATGGGGAAGCACAGGCAAAGCACTGCTACTTGGGCGCAGAGATATCACGCAACACATGAAATCCCACGACTTCTGAATTCAACCTGTTTAGCATGATCAACCAAACTAAAATAAAAATCGCTGTTATCGTTACCTGTAAAATGAAATGACTGAGGGCTAAGTTAGCTATATTTCTCTCACCGAGTTAGCCTGGTTCTTTTGACTCAGGAGTTTTAGTATAACTATTAGAGAGGAGAAGGCTACAAGCAGTTTACTATACATGTGTCATGTTTAAAATAATCACTTACTCTGTGGACAGCTGTCCATTTGGTCTATTCGGCGTGGGGCGTTTTTTCCAGTTCACTTTATCACACCGGAAAAAAAAAAATCGAGTACTGCCGGATGAATCAACGCCGTGAAATCCGCGGTAGCTGTGACACAACTGCGGGCACGCTCATCTTGATCGGGCACGCTCATCTTGATCTGACACGTTGAGCCTGGTTATCGATGGCAGAAACTTGTCCCACTTGCCACAGCACAGACACTCTATTTCAGTCGGCATATTCCCCCAGATTCACACCACCAGTTCGTGTTGGCTCTCATCCTCACGTCCTCGGGCTGTTGAGCGATCGCAACCTCCTCCTGTCGTTCTATTTCCACTCATTTTCTGTAAACTCTTGTATATAGGTATGGTTCTGGCTCACACAAAATCAGCCATGTTCATCGCCATTCATGTACTGTTGGGAAAATAGCCAGACAGCTACTATTCACACCGGTATGTTGACGGAAGTCGTGGGATTTCATGTGTTGCGTGATATCTCTGCGCCCAAGTAGCAGTGCTTCACCTAAGTAGCCGTGCTTCGCCTGTGCTTCCCCATAATATAGTCCCAAGTCAATATCTGCCTAAGAAATCACCTAGTGTAAATCTGCATCGCTATTTGTACTCGATGTGAATACGCAGGCCACAAGAAGTAATTACGTGGGTTTTTAAAAAAAAAATTATCACTTTTACTCAGGACATGCTAGCTGGCAACAAAGGATTCCATTCATTGTGCTAAGCTAAGCTAGCGCCGACCCTGTCAAACTAAAACAATGCATGCACTGAGACAAAAATGCATTTACCCACCTATGTAAATGTATGAAAGAATGTGAATAAGCCCTATTTAAAAAAACGGTGGAGTGTTCCTTTAAAATAGTTCAAACTCAGTTACCCTGGCAACTTATGCTGGGAAACTAGCCTGGTCCAGGGCAGGCTAACTGTCAGGCTAAGCCTCAGCTGTTACACAGATCCTCTAACACTGACCGACAAGAACACAATGATATTACCACTGACACTCTCATACCATTATTGGACTTTATTAACCACTATTAGTCCAAAAATAAATACACAGTATACAGAAAATCAACTTAAATAAGGCTACAATGATAAATTAGACTATATATATAGATAATATATATATATACACTACAGGTTTTCTTTATTTTTTATTCTTTATTTCTAAGATTTATGAATACATTTCTCTCTGGTTTTGTTTGGCAGCTGTAGTACATGTTTATGATTATTAGAAGAATATTAGAACACAATCTAAAAAAAAGCTTTTTAAAGCAGAAGTTAAAATCACAAAATGAAAAATAAATAATTACAAAAGCAGAGTGTAAATTTTAACTGGTAAGATGAATCTGAGCTTAGTAATTGACAGTATATTAGCCTACATTTGATTTACCCCATTACAATAGTCCCTTTACAGTTATTGCTATCATAAAAATACACTTGTAGGTTTAAAATTCTAAATAAGGCACATCTAATGTCCAAATAACAAATATTTTAGCACATATATATATATATATATATATATATATATATATATATATATATATATATATATATATATATATATGTTATGAAACTGCTCCAAGACACAAGAATAGAGGATCCAAATGCAGCTTTAATGAGAGGAATCCAAAGACGAAATCCAATAAACAGGCAATGTTCGAAACACAGGTAAGCAGTCCAAACAAACAAATAAACAAACAATCAAAACAGGCAGGGGTCAGAGGCAAAAGAGAAATCCAGGGAACAGGCAAGTAATCCAAAAAAAACAAACATGAAACCAGGGAAAATGCTCAGAATTGCAGACTAACAGTACAAGACTTCGCGGTGAGTGAATGAATGAACAGGGTATAAATAGACTGAGACTAACAGGATGAGACACAGGTGAATGCAATCAGTGAATGAGGTACAGGTGAATGTGATCAGTGATGATGAGTCCGGGCAGTGAGTATGGGAAATGTAGTTTGTGAGTGATAATAGTCTTATGTGGAGTGCCCTCTGGTGGCTCTCAAGGGCACTCCAGCTGGTGACCGTTACAATATATATATATATATATATATATATATATATATATATATATATATATATATATATATATATATATATATATATATATATATATATATATTGTGTACTTTATTATGTCTTTCAATTCAAACACATTTAACACAATTATGCACATGGACAGTTCCTTTAAAGACATCATATTTCCCCCCAATAAATATTCCTTATTTTTCCTAATACTTTTTATCTTTTGTGATAATACCCACCAACACATGATTAGAAACACATGATTAGAACAATAACCAAAAAGTACATAGTTAGACACTTTTACATATGATTTAAGGGGAAAAAGACAAAAAACAATAAATAAATATTAATAAAAATTTAACATTCACATATTTATATCAAACTCTTTTATGATGAAACATAATTCCTAATAGTTATTCAAGTAATATTATTTGAATATCAAATATTCAATATTAAATAAGTAAATAAATAAAATAACTAGAAATAAAAGGGAGGGAGGGTTATATAAAAATGTAGTTAATGTAGGCTAATATATATTCCTTTATTTTATTAAACATTCTTTGATTTTAGAGTTGCACATATCTTTTCAAAATGTATACATTTGCTCTTAATGTCATGTTATCCTCTCCATAATGTACTTTAGAAACTAAATCTACTCATTTAAAACTGGGGATTCTTGCTTTCTCCAAAAAATTATTGCATTAAAAGCTGTAATTCTCAGCATTCTAAATAAGTATACGTCATCTTTATTAAGTAGCATAGGTCCTATACCCAAAACTATATTTTGTATCTTTATATATTTATGTTTCTTAAAAAAAATCTTCCCTGAATTAGGCTACTTCTGTTCACTGAAGTACTTCTGTTCACTGCAACTTATCCAACATCCTAAAGATAAATTATTATAATTATGCGATATTTTATAACAGTAGAAATATCTTCTATTAATTTTCCAAGCAAAATGTATATTTTAGTCAGAATTATTGCGCTCCTATTTGGCGCGTCGTTCAATATGAAGATTAGCAGCAAAATGGATATATTTGCATGACTTTCTAACATTTACAGATGGAGAATATAACTGTAAAATGTAAGTTTTGCACTGAGGGGGGGGGGGGGGGGGGGACATGTCACAAACGCATAAAACAGCACAAAATATAGGCTGTTTGATGGTGGATCGATTTGATCCACGATCGACCTCTAGGGCTGCTTCAGAAACGCGTGCACACGCATTTATCTAGACTTGATAAACCTGGATCAAATTAGTGAGATTGCGTGAACTTCAATTACCTTTTATGGAACCACTTTAGCCCCAACTTATTTGTTAGGCTCATTCAAGTCCGGTTTTGGAGTTTAATCCCCGCTTTTCTAAGCGTCTTTTATGGAACAACCCTCTGGACTTGCTGTCATAGCAACAGGTGCGCAATCTTAAACCTGCTCGGGAGCTTATTTCATGTTAACAGGATTAGATCCCGGCTTTATAAGCGGAGCTGATACGGGAAGTCCAGCGCAGTGCGATAGTGCACTTTCTGAGATATATATTTTTCTCGTGACTCGTGAGATTGTCGTTTACATTATTAATTTGTTGGAAACGCACATTTATTTTCGACGTGTCGGAGTCGGGCTTTAACTACAGCACACACTGTTTGCATTGCCGTAAGATTATTTGCGAGTGGCTCTTTCCTTTACACTATTGGAGATGTGGAGAACTTGATGAAAGTGCTGTCATTCGGAGTGTACCTGGCGCTTTTAGGTTTAAAAGACAGTTTTAGTTTTTTTTTTTTTTTTTTTTTGGCATTTCCAAGCCACTTTAGACCCAATGTTGTAAAGCAGTTTTTTTTTTAGGCTATCATAATTTTTTATGAAGATCATGCAATCATGACCATGCCGATTACAGTATATGTCACTCAGGCTTCACTAACGTGATTGGTACCATAGACCAGTGGTTTTCAAACTGTGGGTCGCGACCCACTTGTGGGTCACACAGTGAGAAAAGGTGGGTCGCACAAAGGCACTTAGCTGCAGCTAAATTTACGTTACGATGAGTGAAACAAAACCAGTCCGCTTAATGACCAAACGACTCTTAAGTGAGTTTTAGCGCCCGCCAAAGTGAATTTTTGTCCCGCCAAAGCCTTATTTGATCGGTGAGTAATGTAGATGAACTGCTGCGCTTGTGACAGGGCGCATGTTTAACTGAAAGAACGAGCAGAGAGAGAGAGAGAGACCCGGTCACGCGTGCACACTCTCTCTCTTCGGAGCCGGTCGAAAGTGTAAACAAGACTTCACCGTCTCCAAACTAAGCGCTGTCTTGCTCTCTCTCCCTCGCACATATTAATCAAAATAAATCGACACGTTGGTAAAAGGTCGGAAGATGTGAAGCATTCGGAGATTTTTTCTTTTCCCTTAATTACCGCTGGGTGTGAATTGTGCTAAATAAGTTGTTGCCTTATCTTCTCTGAAAAGCGTCCCGGACATCCAGCTGACATAAAACAACACTTTAATTAAACGAAAAAAACTATCCAGTGATGAAATGTTTTCTGTGTTGACACAAATCTTGGATGTCCATGTCCTAACTGCTAGGATAATCACACAACGCGCATGACACGTCCAATTGTAGGACTAAGATGGAAATTAGCATAGTGCTAAATCTGGTGCAGCCATCTTTTTAATGTAACTGCACATTGTCCTGATATAAATAAACTAAACTAAAAAAATTCGCGAACTAATGACTCCTTTGAAAGATTCATTTTAATGAATGGTTAAAACAACTGATCTTTCCAACAGTGAACTCAGGAGACGTCTGAATCGGTGTATGACTAATCAGTAACACTTTACAATAAGGTTCTATTTATTACATAAATTACATAAAAAGTACAGTTTGCTTAGCCTACTCAAGCTTAAGCTTTAAAATAAATAAAACCCCTTGTTTTTTTTGAAAAGCATATGACTACATTTTTCCACACAGTGCTATCAAGAATCGATAAGAGAATCGTTAAAGAATCGGATCGATGATCAGAATCGTCAGTGGCATTATTATTATTGATAAAATCTTATCATTTCCCATCCCTATGTGAAGACGGTAAAATTATGATCAAACATTAAAGAACATACATGTTTTTTTAAGAGTTTTTTTAAGAATTAAAAGTTAAAAATATTTTGCTAACATGAGGTCTTGTCACTGTCAGTCTTTTTACATCAGTGCAAAACTAGGGTATGCAGATTAAGACCATCAGCATGCATTGATTAATCCCATGGCATGTAGCAAAAAAAAAAAAAAAGTGCGACCAAATCATGCTGGTGCTACCAACTGAGAAAGTTGGTAGCACCAGTGCAAGTGGGTCTTGAGATTGATTATACTTGTCTAGATGGGTCCTAGAATGAAAAAGTTTGGGAACCCCTGCCATAGACTATAGGCTAGACCATAGACTGCCATCAAGGCCTCAATGAAGGGGATTATGTGAACAGAAAGGGGGTTCACAATGTAAATGTGCAGCCCAGTTACTATTGTGATTCTTAATATTCCAGATTAGTAATATTATATCAAATAAAAAACAAAGGCATTTGACTAAAATCTTCCATATCACAAATGTGAAAGCAAAATGGCCAGGATCTGTGCATGACTGAAGAATTTTCAGAGATTCACATTTATGCACATTATTTGAAAGTGGTAATGAAAGTTCCACAATTAAATATCAAGCTCACTGTATTACACACACTTATGCTGATCCTAACAGAACTGCATTTCTTCATAGGTGATTATGACATGTTCCTGCCTGCAGACAGGTGTTTTAAGACCCCATTCCCTGACCCAAACCAGTTACAATGCAGCTCTAGCCAGGACAAGGGCACACAATGAAATGAACTTTGGCTAACTAAAGGGAAGATTTCAGTGTCTGAGGGTTGCACACCTGAGAGGGCCTGCGCGTGGATCTGCCTGGTTGTGAGCATTTTGAACGGTCTTCTCATAAGAGCCTTGTTCAAATGTCTCAGATCCAAAATCGGTCTGAGAGCTCCGTCCTTCTTGGGAACAAGGAAATAACGGCTGTAAAAGCCAGACTCGCTCATAGAAGGGGGTACTGGTTCTATAGCCCCTTTGCACAGGAGTGTCGCTATTTCTGCTCGAAGTAGATGTGCTACTTCCCCATTCACTCTTGTCTCGGTACGCGCATGAAAGCGCGGGGGGCGGCGAGCGAACTGCAGAGTATAGCCCTCTTTTACTGTGCTTAGCACCCATTCTGACGCGCCTGGAATAGCTTCCCATGCTTTCGCGTGTACAGTCTGGGGCCGAATGGCCTCTGAGCTCTGATTGCCACGTGTCGCGGGCTCGAGAGCTCGAAACGGAGGCGCGGGTGCTGCGCGCGCACTCTTGGTGCTTAAATACGGCGGCTCGCATGCAGCGATAGCTGGCCGTTTTACACACAGTGTCCCGGTGGCTTTGGACGGGGAACATATAGTGTGAGGCGCGACGCGTGAGGGCAGCATCGGGGGCGAAATGTTTGTTAGTATGTGTGAGCGCTCGAGGGCGGGCACAGGACTTACATTTAAAACATGACCAGTCGTGGGAGGCCGTGTGACAGAGCGGGCAGTGAGTAGGTGTGGGGACGGGGAGGTGGACACATGACCTACTTTTAACACTCAAGCGGCTTCTGCCTGCTTTATGAGAGTGGGCTCTGTGAGAGACACAGGATTTATAGTGCTTGTGTACAGGGGTGAACACGGAAACGTGGGCACATTCACTGCATTTGAAACACATACGGCGTGAGCCGTGCAACCAGACATTATGCTCTTTTTGAGATTTCTCTGGGTCGCTGTGAGAACGGCGGTTGTGTGCAGGCGAGAGGGTGGATTTACCGGCTCGTTGGCTGCGAAGTAAATGTCTGCAGTAGCCGTGGCAACGGGGACTGACAGAGCGTGAAACTTTGACGGGGGTCCGGCCGCAGTGGGACTCATCCGTCGTTTCTGTCCTCGGGCTAGGAGGACTTTGTGGGCTCAGGTTTCACAGTAATCCTCTGCCGGGGTCCCCGCGGAGGAGGTGGCCTGTTTCGGCTGGAGTTTCTTAACGCCCACCGGCGGAGAGCGCAGATGAGGTGGCGGTCTCCGTTGCTGAGCGGGGCGCGACACGAGCCGCAGGAAGAACGAGGCATTTTTAGAAAAATGCCTCGTGCTCTTTTAGAAATGAGAGAAAGTGTATGTCGCAGGGCGAACACACACAGCAGCAAAAAAGGATATGTCGCCGGATAGCGTAGCAGGCACGGATGGCTGAAGGCGGCGAAGGCGGCCGGCTTCCTCAGGCGCTGTCCTAGGCTTGCTGGTCGCTGGTTTCAACGGCGGCGGCTCTCAAGATCCAGCGATGCGAAGAGCTTCGCTGAAGACAAGAAAATCAGATTCTCAGCCCGCGAGCCCTCCTTATATACACACTGGCCACACCCATCTTGACGGTTAGAAGGGTGTGGAGAGCGCAAAGCGCCCTCATAGGGTGTGACGTCACACAGGGCTCACTGGTAGGCTGCAGCAGTTGCCGCCGGGCAGCCAATGAGCACGCTTATACAGCCTGTCATGGTCTGCCGGCTGCCGCACTGCGTTGACAATGAATACAAAATTAAGGATAATTTTTTGGCTTCAGATCTCGAAGAAAGAGAACTTTCCCGTAGCGTAAGCAACTTACGCAATACGAGAGAACCTCTCGTAAGAGAACTGCGCTGTTCGTTTGAGCTGTGGCGCGCGAACCGTTTAGCAATCACGTGACACTGTTATTACACAGCGCTGGGAGATCCAGTGAGAAAGTGTTCGAATTCACAGCAGAATTAATAATATCGCAGCGAGATCTAATTGGAAGCATTCAGAATTCTATTAACCCACACATGTCAGATCAAACAGCGCTGATGTTAAAACCAGGACAATCTTAGAAGCTTTCACCCAACTCGGAAAAGGCAAAGCGAATTACAAACTCTATCGCAACATTTATTGCCAAATCACTTCCATTTGATTAATTATTAAAATATATTGGAAGTAAATTCATTATTGATCATTACAAATACTTATGGTACATTATAATATGGTACATTACAAGTACAAAGTAGTCACACAGTGAGAAAAAAGAAAATCTGTATAGAAAAAAAAAGACGCATTGATAATCGTTTTATCATCGCAGTCCTCAGAATCGCGATCGAATCGTGAGATGCCTAGAGATTCCCAGCCCTAATACAGAGTGGACGCTTCTACTGTCAGGCTCACAATCAACATCTTAGAGAACAGACGCTGTAACTGTCACAGATGAAGGTTTTATTTTATAAAGAGTTCAAGACAGTTATGCAGCTTTGAGAGTTAATCTGAACTCAAATTCTACATCTTTCAGTGAATCGTGGTCATGGCCGGCTCGTCGGGTTGGGGATCACTGTGGCGTGTTTAGGATTCTTCATCGTCATCATCATCATTCTGTTTATAATGTAAGTTTGATTAAAATCATTCTCAATTACAGTGAGTGAATGCAATTCTCTTTCAGACTATTGCAGGTGTAAATGCCCGTTATACACAAGCGTTATAAACATCACAAACGTCATGTGTGAGTTCATGATGGTTCAGGAACTGTGACATTAAATCCTCTAAACATTGACTGTGATTTCTGCTTTAGACCCACCACAGAATGTCTTAGTGTCATTCTTAGTTTGTAGATTTAATTATGATCTTCTCCCTCTTTCAGATCATAGTAATGTTGGTTTGCTCATCTGGGTAGTGATCGCAGTGGCATGTGCAATATTCACTATCATGATCACCATCATACTATATGCAATGTAAATAAAAATGTATCAACAAAGAGTAATATAATTTGCTTTTAGACTAATGCAAAAGTACATTTGAATATTGCTCAAAACAATTAAATGACTTGCTTCTGTTTCTTTTTAACAGTCGGAAGAAAAGGATAAACTGTAGATCTGCAATACACGAGTATGAGGTGAGATGGCCAAAGAACCACAGAATGATACTAATAAATCAATTACAGCTTCTTTGTACATGTAGAACACATATATTGTCATGTACTGCTCTGAGACATGAAGCTTGAGGATCCAAATGCAGTTTATATGAACAGAGGGTAATCCAAAGACAATCCAGAAAACAGGCAAGAGGTCAAAAAAGACCGGGTAATCAGTCCAAACAATAACAGGGTCACAGGGGTCACAGGGTCACAGGGGACACAAGGGAGACAGCGGTCGCGGAGTAACAGGGTCGCAAGGGTCGCAGGGATCACAGGGTAACAGGGACACAGGGTCACAGGGGACACAAGGTCGCAGGGGTCACAGGGTAACAGGGTCACAGGGGACACAGGCAAAAAGGAAAATCCAAGGACAGGCAGAGATCAAAACCAAGAACACGGGAATAACAGACAAACGCTCAGAATTGCAGTACAAACACTAAACAAGACTTTGCAGAGAATGAATGTGAAAACCAGGCTATTATAGGGTGAGTAAACAAGGTAATGAGACACAGGTGAAAGTGATAATGGATGATAGTCTGAATTGAGGATTATGGGGAATAGAGTCTGTGGATGTGTGGTGATTGTCCGGGTTGGTTTATGGTAATTCCAGGCACTCTCACTGGTGATTGTTACATACACACACACACACATATATATATATATATACTCAGGATTGTACATGGTTTTATGAGTAGAGACTGTGGAGTGATTACACTTTTGATTGTCATGGTAACAATTTGAACAATTTTTTTTTCTACATTTAAAATGGTGATAGTCCTTTTCTCTGTTTCCCTGTAGAACGATCCCAGACCTGATCCCAGTGAAGGCACATATGCAGCTCTTGACCAATCCAGATCATCTGACGTCTACGACACACTCACAGTAAAATAAATATCAAAAACTACATGTGCAAAAGAGTTTGTGCATTCAAAAGTCAGATAATAAATAATCAATGTGTTTTTGCCATAGACTGTCCATCCCAGACCTGCTATTCCCCAGTCAGGCTCTTCTGAATATGAGAATCTGTCAGTAAGTTTCTCAAGTCTTCTCAATTTCATCAGCAAATAAAAAAATGTCCTCAGTAGTCAATCAGCTAGTCAACAGATACTAAACAGTCTTTTCTGTCCGTTACAAGATGGATTATATGAGTCGTTTCACTGACAGAAATAAAAAAACATTTCTGAGATTATTTGTACCATTTGTAGTGTTGATTTATGTAAATGTCTTATTTCTGTTGTAGCCACAGCAAGACGCCACAGTAAGATGAAGCACAAGCTAAACTTTAACTTTTGTCTCCTATCGCTGGACATATCCACCTCACAACTACCAATGAAAAATGAAACGCATTGTAAGAGTTTCCATTTTGCAGAAAGTAATGGATTATATTCATGTGACATGAATAAACAGTCAATGTGTAATTAATAAATGAGTTTAGAGTTGTTTCTGTAATAATTTATACATCTTATCTGTGTATTACAGTTTTTTTCAATTGCTAAGAAGCGTTTGGCAATTCTTAAAATAGTTTTTACTCTTAACACAGCAACAAACCTGCATCACACAATTAGCCAAATAGTACATTTTCTGCCAAAAACCAAATTTTCCTAAATAAATACAAACTCTACATTTCAAAACGCAAAATAACTTTCTCAATATGCACTAACTCTATCAAAACACTGCAAACCCGTTTCAAAATCGAATCATTCGGTCAAAACTTTAGCACTCGTTTTCTATCCAACATGAACACATCGTCAATCATAGCGTAATGACTGTCAAAATACTAACAGTTGGTGGCATTACAGAAACTGCATTACTTGTCATGTTTCAGTTCTATCTGTATAGAACATACAGTATGAAATCCATTTATTTTTATTCATCCAGGTGTGTGTGTGTGTGTGTGTGTGTGTGTGTGTGTGTGTGTGTGTGTGTGTGTGTGTGTGTGTGTGTGTGTGAATTCATGGTGCATTAGATAGTATGTGTACAACATAATATCTAAATGTGAAGGAGTCATCAATACTTCATAGAATGTACAACTGAAAAAAAACAGTAAGTGACAGAATTGCTGCAGTAAAGGTTTTATTAGCAGTATGAAATTGCTGACAGTGATCAACAAATCAAAACAAAGACAAACATACATGGCCTTTGGTTTAAGTGTGCAAAAATAAAACAAAATGACAGGGAAAAAAAGGCCCAGAAAAAAAAGTCCTGTTCTAATCTATACGATCTTCAGCATTTGGCCACATGTTCTCATCTACATCACATCGTATGTTGTCTCTCGCTATACACCTTGGAAAGAAACACTTGGCATGCCTTATCCACCCCTGACAGTCTTCAACTGAGATGTCTCTGCAGCCAGCATCCATGGCATCCAGGAGGGACATTTGGTCATGTGGCTGATGATCATATACTTTCAGTGGTGGAGGAAGTACTGAATCTCAGTACTTAAGTAAAAGTACAAATAACCAGAGACATATTTACTTTAGTAAAAGTAAAAGTACCACAATGAAAACCCTACTTAAGTAAAAAGTAAAAAGTACCTGATTTTAAATGTACTTTAAGTATTAAAAGTAAAAGTACTTTCATAACAATTTATTCTCTTAATGTCTATATTCTAATAATTAGGGCTGTAACAATATGCAATATGAAACCGTTGACACTCGGATCCACGAACCTGTGTCGCGGTGTGAGTGTGAGAAGGCAGAATCGCGACACACCCCTTATTTGAAGTTAACATTATACAATACGTAGACCTGGATAAATTCTTTAAAATTGGGCAATCCCAGCGTTATGGTCGTGACAATTGCAGTAAAAACTTGAAATGTGAATTCTCAAATACCAATTGAAACTGTTTATATATCCATACTCCCTTAATAAAGAAGTCCAGACATTAGAAAAATACTAGTCTACAGACACATGCGTTTTATATTTTAATATGAGGGAAATATAAATCCGTAACGGACGTGATACAAAAAAAATCTTTAACTTTTAGGTGGCAAAATATTTTTTTGTAATTCTGTGAATTTCACTGTGCAAACCAAAAGTAATACCCACCGGATGAAGAACATATCACAGAACATATCATATTCATTTTATTTTTTGTGTTCACATTTATGAGGAAAAAACAATGTTACGGACGTGTCAGTTCTCCGTTTCGCACGTGAGCGCTCTGAAAGCGGCACCAAAATACTGCTTTAAAACATTCACAGAGACCTCAAAAGCCCTTCTTTAAAGTGAATTTCGTTTTGTATTAATTGTATCTTAATTTTAATCAATATTTCATTCATGTTTCATGGATTTAATAAATAAGTAGGCTAAATATAGCAGAAAATAGATCAGGACACGGAGGCGCGGGCGCGTGAACTGGTTAAACTCATGAACCGAAACTCAGGTCTGTACTTGCCTCACAGACCTGAGATGTATATATATAGAAAACTTGAAATGTGTACTTTTAAACAGAACAATTCAAAACGAAAGAAAACAGACTGTTTTCTGCATGTAATCCGTATGAAATGTGCATTTCTCTCTGGCGCGTTCACTGCAAAGATCGCGCATCAGCATTAATTAAAATGTCTCCTTGTTATATTTTACATATTCATAATCATTACTTTTGCCGGTTCTTTGTGACAGATTTATTGGTAGCGCCACAGTTGCATGTTACATGATCGCGTCAGCACCGAAAACATGGAGATTTTTTTCAATCCCTGTTTGGCAAGGGGAAAACTGATCAGAAAATGTAACGAAAATGTAACGAAACGTTGTAGAAATGTAGTGGAGTAGAAAGTATAATAATTGCTGCAAAAAGTAACGAAGTAAAAGTCAAAAGTATGCACTATTGATTCTACTTAAGTAAAGTACAGATACGTGAAAAATGTACTTAAGTAAAGTAACGAAGTATTTTTACTTCGTTACATTCCACCACTGTATACTTTCCACCTCCAAGCAGAAAAAAATTCCTCAATGGGGTTGAGGAAAGCAGAGTGTGGAGGAAGAAAAAGGGAAATCACTCTTGGATGTGCTGCAAACCAGTTTGTGATTGCATGTGAATGGTGGAATGCTACATTGTCCCATGTAATCACAAATGTCCTCATGTTTCCTCCCACCTGTTCTGCTTCTGGCACCAGTTGTTGGTGGAGGTCATCTAAAAACTAAAGAAGGCGCTCTGTGTTGTAGGGACCAATCTGGCTTTTCTGCAGGACCAAACCAGCACTTGAGATTGCAGCACACATTGTGATATTTGCTCCTCTCTGACCGGGCACATCAACGGTGGCCCTTTCCCTAATTACATTTCTTCCTCATCTACGTGTTTTTGCCAGGTTAAACCCTGCCTCGTCTACATAAAATAAAAAAATCAAACACAATTATTACATAAATGCTTTAGAATAGCTATAGAGATTAGTGAAAAAAAGAAGGGTGGAATAGTCACTGTAGAATCAGACATGGTGTATAGACACCATACCTTGACCCGATCACTATTTTTCTCAAAGGGAACCATGTACAACTGTTTCATTTGAATTCTGAGTCTGAGCAATGCTTTCCACGTTTTGGAATACCAGGTTGTCCTCTATAATTCTGGTCTGAATTCCTCTCTGTTTTATTGCATTGTCAGCAATGACCCATCCTACAATGGCATGTTCTTGGTCTTCACTGAGAAGCTTTCTTCTTCCCCCAGAGCGAGGAAGTCGTTGGTGCCTTTAGAGGAACAAAAATACAACATATTTGTATTTGTAACTGCTGGTGGCCAGCAGTTACTGTAATACAGTAAATAGCAACTGCACTGATAGCCCTCATGAAATGCATGACTTACCTGTTGGTTTGTTGAAAAATCCAGATAATGGAAGCAACGGTTTACCGTCTGAGATTAGGCTGGACTCTTTCACCAGCCTCTCTCAATGACAGACCATGGTTTATCACATGGTCTATGATTGTGGCTCTTATTTCATCCGTGACAACAGCTCTAACTCTCCTTTGAACAGCACCACGCATTCTTGCTCTTACTCTTACTCTTCAACTAGTCCTCTTCCTGGTCCATCTTGTCCTCTCCCTGGTCCATCTAGTCCTCTTCCTGGTCCATCTTGTCCTCTCCCTGGTCCATCTAGTCCTCTCCCTGGTCCATCTAGTCCTCTCCCTGGTCCATCTAGTCCTCTCCCTGGTCCATCTTGTCATCTCCCTGGTCCATCTAGTCCTCTCCCTGGTCCATCTTGTCCTCTCCCTGGTCCAACTTGTCCTCTCCCTGGTCCATCTAGTCCATCTTGTCCTCTCCCTGGTCCATCTAGTCCTCTCCCTGGTCCATCTAGTCCTCTCCCTGGTCCATCTTGTCCTCTCCCTGGTCCATCTTGTCCTCTCCCTGGTCCATTTAGTCCTCTCCCTGGTCCATCTTGTCCTCTCCCTGGTCTATCTAGTCCTCTCCCTGGTCCATCTAGTCCTCTCCCTGGTCCATCTTGTCCTCTCCCTGGTCTATCTAGTCCTCTCCCTGGTCCATCTTGTCCTCTCCCTGGTCCATCTAGTCCTCTCCCTGGTCCATCTAGTCCTCTCCCTGGTCCATCTAGTCCTCTCCCTGGTCCATCTAGTCCATCTTGTCCTCTCCCTGGTCCATCTTGTCCTCTCCCTGGTCCATCTAGTCCTCTCCCTGGTCCATCTAGTCCTCTCCCTGGTCCATCTAGTCCTCTCCCTGGTCCATCTAGTCCATCTTGTCCTCTCCCTGGTCCATCTTGTCCTCTCCCTGGTCCATCTAATCCTCTCCCTGGTCCGTCTAGTCCTCTCCCTGGTCCATCTAGTCCTCTCCCTGGTCCATCTTGTCCTCTCCCTGGTCCATCTAGTCCTCTCCCTGGTCCGTCTAGTCCTCTCCCTGGTCCATCTAGTCCTCTCCCTGGTCCATCTAGTCCTCTCCCTGGTCCATCTTGTCCTCTTCCTGGTCCATCTTGTCTTCTCCCTGGTCCATCTAGTCCTCTCCCTGGTCCGTCTAGTCCTCTCCCTGGTCCATCTAGTCCATCTTGTCCTCTCCCTGGTCCATCTTGTCCTCTCCCTGGTCCATCTAGTCCTCTCCCTGGTCCATCTAGTCCATCTTGTCCTCTCCCTGGTCCATCTAGTCCTCTCCCTGGTCCATCTAGTCCTCTCCCTGGTCCATCTTGTCCTCTCCCTGGTCCACCTATTCCTCTCCCTGGTCCATCTAGTCCTCTCCCTGGTCCATCTTGTCCTCTCCCTGGTCCATCTATTCCTCTCCCTGGTCCATCTAGTCCTCTCCCTGGTCCATCTTGTCCTCTCCCTCGTCTAACTAGTCCTCTCCCTCGTGCAGACATTTTCTTTCTTTTTTTGCTCCTCTGTGTTGTTGTGTTGCTTTGAACAAAACCAATCCAAAGACTGCCTTTTTATTGTGTATGTCCATGTAATGGAAAGTCTTCAACACCTGGCTATGTCTCTGATTGAGATTGGAATCAGCTATTTCTTACTCTAATTATCAGTAATTTAAAAATTATTATAGAATATATATTTTAAATATTTTAAATATTTGTTTCAATACTTTTGAGCTGATATTGTTGCAGAAGTAGAGGCTTTATACTGTATCTATGGTTTGGAAGAATAGGTCTTCATTTCTGGCATGGTGCGTTTAAGCATTTGTAAAAAAGACAATAAAGATCCATGATTTTGGTTTTGGGTATGCTTATATGTAAAGAAAATGTAGGCATTCTAGAAACCTGTTAATTGACTGCATTTTGTGTGAAAACAACATGAATTGTGTTAAAGGGCACCTAATATGACTCTTTTCACAAGATGTAAAATAAATCTCTGATGTCCCCAGAGTATGTATGTGAAGTTTTAGCTCAAAATACCCAACAGATAATTTTTTACAGCATGTTTAAATTGTCATTTTTTGGGGGCTCAGAAAAACGCGCTGTTTTAGTGTGTGCCCTTTAAATGCAAATTAACTGCTGCTGCACGGCCCAGGGGGCGGAGCCTCACGAGCTCGCACTCAGAAGAACCAGAAGGACAATCTCAACAGAAACTCTGAGTTGCGGTGTTCATTTCGACTCGGCGTCGGACAATAATGCCCACAGAGCCAGAGAATATATGCTGTATGAGATAGAACAGGTATAGTGTAGTTTAATTATGGTTATAACTTATTTGTCATCTGCTTTTATCCACTATTAATACAAGCCTGCTGTAGCAAACCCCGTCCGAATGATGACCAAAATAACGTACTGATGAGTTCAGTGAAGTTTATTGTACATCACACAAAAGATGAGCGTTAGTTTTACTCCAGCGAATCACTGTAAGAGCTGAATAAACACAGTATAAGAAGTGCGTATTAAAGTCTTATCCATAAACTCTCTCTCTCTCTCCCTTTCATTATCATCAACCAGTGGCGGCGCCAGGGGGGAGCTAGGTGGTGCTGTAGCTCCCCCTATAATAGCCATAGCACCTGCCCAGCACCCCCAAGAAATGTCTGTAATTTTTTTATATTTATATTTTAATGTCATGTTTGAATAGTCTTTTTCATGTTGTTAAAAATAGGAATTAAATAATAATTTAAAAATCGCGAGCGGACGCTTGCAGGCGGGCACGGGCGCGGTGAGAGCTGAGCGAGCAGGAACGAGTAACGTTAGTGAGTTGTCGTCGAAAAAGATGGATAAAGCAAAAAAGTTGTCGGGGACTAAAAATAGAAAAAGAAAGAGGAAAAGGAGATGGCATGTCAATTGATGCGACAGCAGCTACTGTAAATAAGTGGATGGTGAATGGCAACAGGTAGGATTTAAAGTGTGACGTCCAGGCATGTAGGCTACTGGCCATCGGGACTACCGGGAGATTCCCGGTGGGCCGACGTGCTTTTTGGGCCGATACATCTCATACTTTTTTTTTGTCTTAACGGACCATAAAACTCGTACATCGGCGGCCCATTCGTTTTGTTTTGCTTAATTGGCGGCGCATGGGTTAGTGCCGGTGTAATGCATTGGTTAAAAAAAAGTCAGCGTTAGTTTTTTTTTTCTTACACCCCATGAAACACGCAAGTTAGCTCAGCGGCCCATTGGTTCTTTTCTTGATTGACACTGGGCTGGCCCAATCACATCTTTAATGTGAAGTATAGAAATATACTCTTTCAACTATAGAAATCAGTACAAAATTAATTATGGAAGTTTCCTTTATTTTTCAGTGCATTTGTTTTACAATATATGGCTATTACTATCATGGGATTAATATTATAACTATTATTATGTAGTAGTGTAATGTAGACTGACACTGTAACTAAAAGAGGTTTGAATTTTTCTTTAATTTGCACACTGAATATGGGTTGGAGCTTTTAATTTTTAACTCTCAAAGTGCACCAGATTGATGATTGCCAAAATTGTTGCTGCATACCCCTCTGACACTGGATAGTTGTGTCCCTGTCTATATCCCTTGCGTTGAATACTTTTACATATATATACAGTATATATATATACTACTTATAGTCGCAGAACGAGTGTAGTTAATTTGCGGGCATGTACGCATGTGTATACTTTCATTATGGTGTTGTTCATGATGGCGTTTCATTATGGTGGTCCAATGCGACCTCCATAATGAAACGCCCCAAAATTCAAAGCACCTTCTCTTAAGTGTTGAGCATCCCCATAGCACCTGCAACAGAAAATCTCTGGAGCCGCCACTGTCATCAACATACACAGCGAAGTACACAAAACACTCGTTACAACTAACAGTAAACAAATATATACACACCTTTTCAGTGGGTGCTAAATAAACTGGTAAACCTTATATCCGTAAAACGACTCGATGAGCTGTCATAAAGTGCGCGCTCTCACTGTCATTTCTGCCGTGATCAGTAACGTTAGTCCTGTCGCTCCGGAGACTGTAAGCTGGATCACAAACAGTACTGATCCATCCTCGAGTAACAACGAGAGTAAATGAAGACTGCTATGTTCATTCTTACATCCAACAACAGCACACCTCAATCGCTTAGGAGACATTCTTGTCTACAGCTGCTCAAGCGTCGAACAATGGCGGACTCTGTGTCCAGCTCACTCAGGGCGGGTCTAGGCTCAAACTGCAGTGTCAATCAAGCGTCGTGGGAGGGGCTTGCGCAATTCTACGTCACATTGCATAGAATCTGAGAACAGCTCATTCTGAGACAGTGCTTATGATTTATTGAGATTGTAAAAAAACCACTGGGTGGATTTGTATCATTCTACGGTGGTTTTGCTCACACACTGCCAACACACATTTATGTTCAAACACCATGTAAAAGTGAATTTTGCATAATAGGTAATCTTTAAATGAGTTTCAACCGTGGAAATCTACTAACAGTGAAGATCGTAAAGTATTTTTATCATTTTTGCAGTGTTTATAACGCAATAAACGGCTGTTATTATAGTTTTATGAAATGAAAGATGACATATTGTTCTGTTGTGTAATGATTTAGTTCCTGTGGTGATGTCACTGATAACTCTTGCTCTGGTGTCTCTGCTCCTGATCCCAGGTCAGTCTCTCCTGTAAATCACACACCAGTTCATCACTGACTAAGAGAACAAGGTTTGGGCTAGTTAGCATGGGTCAGTTAGCCCTGCTGTTAGCCCCAGGGAAATATAGCACTGGTCAAATATCTACTATAATGTAGGGATATTTCTGTGATTTATTTGTTGCTTCCAAAGTAAATTGTATTATTCAGGATTTTGCTGATCTAATGCTAACTCTGAAGCTGCTAACATTTAGAGAAGGGTTTTCATGGTCCCCAGTTAACACAGAACGTTCCCCTAATGTTATTTTTTGGTTATTTTTTTGGGAACCAAATACTTACGTTAGGGGAACGTTCTTTTTTGGTTTTATTTTTATGTAACAATAAAATAACGTTCCCAGAACGTTGCTGGGTGGTTACCATAAAAAATTACGTTCTGGGAACCATAAACTAACATTCTGAGAATGTTCTGGGTACCAAAAACTAACGTTATGGGAACCAAAAATTGTTAGCTGGGTCAGTGTTCAATGTTCTGCTTCCTGCATTTCATCACCTTCTGTCTGATGGCTGTAGGTTTTACATCATAAGCGTAATTCTTCATTTATAAACAACAGTTTTGTAAAGAAAAACTAGTTTTAATAAATGTTTATGGCCCTCTTTAACTCTCAGATGGGCATGTGTGTCAATTTATAGGTGTTTGTTTCCTATCAGTGTTTCCTTGTGAATGTTGTGTTTCAGGAGTTGTTTGTAGCTGGTGGTTTGATAATGTTTGGGATGTGAGATACAGTCCTTCACGCATCTGTGCAGTAAAGGACTCAACAGTGAGAATGAGCTGCACTTATAAATACCCTAGAGGACATCAGATCAAGAAACTGTTCTGGACCAAAACACTGGTAAAAGATACTGAAGATCTGTCTGATGACCCTGAATACCATCAGAGGCTTCAGTATCTGGGAGATAAACAGAAGCACTGCACCGTCAGACTGAGTCATGTGACACTGAAGGATTCACACATGTACTATTTCAGATTCATCACTAATAAATCTGGTGGAAGATATACTGGTGATCCAGGAGTGACTCTTACTGTCACAGGTGACTCTGATGAGTTTCATCTCTTCTTCTGCATTATGTTGAATAATAATCAGTGTATGACAGCAGCACTAGATATAGTGTGTGTGTTGTGTTCAGATCTTCAGGTGGAGTCTCCTGAGAGAGTGACAGAGGGAGATCCAGTCAATCTGAGATGTAAAAGCAGCTGCGCTCCGACTGACAGACACACATTCATCTGGTACAGAAACTCACAGATGATATTAACTAATCTCAGTAACACACTCCTCCTCAACCCAGTGAGAAGAGAGGACTCAGGCAGATACAGCTGTGCTGTAGACGGACACACTCTCATCTCTCCTGCTGTTCAGCTCAATGTCATGTGTGAGTGTGTTTTCTTTCCAAAGCCAGTAGAGTTCACTCGTCTCTCCTTTTCTTTAGAAATGATAGTAATTGGGGCTAATCTTTTAAACATTTAAATGCTCACTGTTTCAATAGTACAGTCACAAAACATGAACAATATGTTTGATTGTAACATTTTATGTTATATTCAGTAAAAAAATTTGGAAAAAAATGGGAAATTGTCTCTTTCGGATATGGTGAGGACGACACCATGTCCATGCCCGGACGCCCCGCAGAGACCCGTACCTTTTTTCCCTGAGCTCCACGAGGAGCTCACCCGGTCATGGCGCTCCCCTCACTCAGCCCGAGCCCATGCACAGGGTACCCAGCTGCTGACGACAGTGGAAGGGGCGGAGAGATTGGGTTACACGCGACCGCCTCCTGTCGAGGACGCCGTCGCGTTCCCCTCGTTCACACCACACGTTCTGTCAGTGCAGGAGAAGAGAGCTGAGCAGCCATTGGGTGTGAAAGATTTTGTATTTTCAGTCATCAGATTAATTTACATTGTGACTGTGTATCCACTCTGTCTGCGTCTGCAAAGGTGTGTGCCAAATGGCCCATTCAGATGTATGGCCCATAGAAACTGATTGGTGTGAATGAATAAAAAGAATCAGCATTGCTCAGAGTGGATTAGCAAGTTAGATCGATCTCCTGTGGGAGGTCCTAACAGGTTTCTATTGTTTGTAGCCCATAGGCTATGTCTTCATGTATAAAGTTCTGTCTCACAAACAGAACTTTGGGTTAAGATTGTTGAAGGGCGACATGCTAACATCGCTGCTGAAGGACTGCTACACTACAAACCTTCAATAAATTCTTCTCCCCACAAGAACTCTGGTCAAGCTTACTTATTTTATGTATTGGAGAAATCTAATACATTGGCGAGCCACCCAAACCACTGCTCGGCCATATACACCAAAATCTAACAATTTGGCATGAGCCAGCCAGGAGAGACTGACAAGAAGAGAACTCACCAACTGCAACAAGGAGTAAACCAAGAAATGAAAGCTTTAGCATAAAGTTCTGCCGGGAAGACTTAATTGTTACGTCACTTTACCTTTCATCTATCCAATCACATATAACACTCATGGTATAAAAGATCGGTACTTACTCATGTTGGAGTTCGCAGATGCTGACGCTCCAATTCACCACCATCCGCCCCACCACCTCCAAGTCGAATCCTTCCCTCCATCCTCCCCATCACCACCAGGATGGTCCCTTCCATACCTCACGGGGGTCGGCTGCGCCCCCTGCCTTGAACTTCAGGCAGGATATGCAGAGTCCGGACCCTCAGATTGCGAGCTACGGACGGGGCCTACGCCAAAGAACTTTATTGCTTGCTGGGTTGTTAATAAATGGATAACTGTCATAGTATTTATTCTCCCGAGTCTTACTGGTAGAACTGGAATCAAAAGACGGTTCTGGACAAAAAAATCTCATAAAATCTAGCAGCAAGATAGAGAAAGAGTCACTCTACCCATTTAAAGACCTCAAGAAGATTGAGGATCAACAACGTCGTTATCTGCTAGAGGAAAGTGACAGCAGCTCGACTGGGAGCCCTGATGACAGTGATGTTGAATCTGAGACACATGCTCATGTCACCAAGAAAAACAAAAAGGTTAGACTCGCTCCTGTAATTGTCAAGAACAGAAGGACTGAAATTGAAGTTGACAATGAGGAGGAGTATGAGGAGGAAGGCGAAAGACGAACCCGCATCGTAAAAAGAACAATTAAGAAATATGTTCCACATAGAACATACCAACCAGCTTCTCCAGAGCAAGTTGACAAATGGTCAAAAGAATTGCCAGACGTGTACAAGCAACCAAGGAAAGCTTGGCAATTTCTTCAACGCTTACAGAAAATCTACAATTTACATCCAGTAGATGGTGTGATGATTGTTAATGTGAACTTAAGGGACAATGACCAAAAGAGGCTAACTGAAAGTGTTGAAAACAGGGTAGGCGAGTCTCAAGAAAACATTGAGGCTGGATGGGAAGCTCTACGAACATTCTTGTTTGAACTGAAACCTGCAGAGGTTAATTGGGCTAGAATTACCTCATGCATGCAGAAGACTGGAGAAAGTGTTGCAGAGTTCGAAGAACGCTTCACACAAATTTGGTTGGAACATGCTGGTTTAAATGACAGCGGGGATCTTGACAAGAACACTAGCATGCCTCTGAAAACTGCTTTTGTAAATGGACTGAAACCTGAAGTTTCAAAAGCCCTCAAAATCCAATATGATGACTGGGACAGTGTTGGAAAATCTTTTAATCAGATTGTTGAGTGGTCAGCAAAGATTGAAAGAACACATGAAGTCAAACTCAGAGCATTGCGATCGAAGACAATGTCATACAACAACAGGACAATGTGGAATGAGCATAAAGAAAATGAAGATAATAGACAGTCAAACACTCAAGGAAGATGCAGGTATTGCAACGAAGAAGGACACTGGGTTCGTGATTGCAAGCTGAGTTTAAAGCATCAAAGCGATGACGAGGAAAACCTGTTGAGGAGGTTTCAGCAGTTGACAGCCAAACAAAAACAGATTCTGCTAAATGCTGTTGAGCCACAGGGAAACTGAAGAGCCTCTCTCTGCAGCACCAACTAGTGACATCTCATCAGACAACTGATGGAATCCATGTGTATGCAAAAATGACAAAGGAAAACACCACCCCAAAGGTAAAAGCATACACAGAAGTCTCAACAACTGAAGCCAAAGATGATGTCCTAGTAGAAGGTGCTGTTATACAAGCCGTAAAGGAGAGAGGTGCACATACAGCGGCATTAAGACAACTTCAGCAAGTTGTGCCATGTAAACTGATTGAAAATGAAGCATCCAGAAAACAAATGCAATCAGTAACGGAAGCTAAAACAAAACTGCATAATGACAAGCAATGCAGTAAGGATGACCACAAGGAAATTGGACTATGCCCTTTTGAACATGTCACAGGCCGGCCCATGTCCAATGAAAACCTAACATCTGACAGCCTTGGTCAAACTGATGAAAGACTCAGCCTGGTAGGACACAATGCCAAGAATCAATTTTCACCATTAGAATCCAGGAGGGAAAGCCTTCATGATCTCATGGTAACTGATGAAGCAGTTAAGGTGCAGAGAAAAGATGAGTGGACCGACGTGAGCCATTGGGATTTGAAACATCGGCCTAGAGATGAGGGATAGACGGCAGTAGTGTTTATCAGAGTCCAGATATGGCGGGACTAGGGTTTTTAGGCTCTAGCTTGTCGCCTGAGGACGAAGACATAAACCTACAGCCACTGATAAACACAGTAGTGTCCTGCCAATTAAATAGGGACAGTTTTTCAGGCAGTTATGAACTATGTGTTTAAAATATTTTCCATGGCAAGATACGTTCCCCTTTTCTCTTTTGTGTGATTGCAGGTGTTCCAGAGGATGAGCAAAGACATCCAACTGCACTGGCCACCTAGATGAAAACTCATGAATATACACAGAACACAACACTATCTGCCATTTCCAAAAGATCACAACTCCAAAATAAAAGCTTCCAGAGGATTCAAGCATTCAAGAGGATGCAAAGTTTCACCATGAACTCTTATACTGTAATTTTCAGAGGAAACCTGTATACAGCATGTCTATTTGTTTTATGTTCTTTATTCATGATTTATTGTAACTTTTATTGCAAGAAGGAACCTGCATACAGCATGTGTACATGATATATGATGCAAAGGTGTGTGCCAAATGGCCCATTCAGATTTATGGCCCATAGAAACTGATTGGTGTGAATGAATAAAAAGAATCAGCATTGCTCAGAGTGGATTAGCAAGTTAGATCGATCTCCTGTGGGAGGTCCTAACAGGTTTCTATTGTTTGTAGCCCATAGGCTATGTCTTCATGTATAAAGTTCAGTCTCACAAACAGAACTTTGGGTTAAGATTGTTGAAGGGCGACATGCTAACATCGCTGCTGAAGGACTGCTACACTACAAACCTTCAATAAATTCTTCTCCCCACAAGAACTCTGGTCAAGCTTACTTATTTTATGTATTGGAGAAATCTAATACATTGGCGAGCCACCCAAACCACTGCTCGGCCAAATACACCAAAATCTAACAGGTGACTAAGTCGCATGGAGACACACCCCGACTGGCACGTGTTCTAACCATGGTTTCAACCAGGTCGTATAGACAGCGCGAGTTACAATAGTAATGGCTGAGGTTGATAATAATCACATTAACTATATGATGTAGCCAGTGTTGGGGAGTAGTTAACTACAAGTAGCGACGCTACTAACTTAACTACATTTTTCAGTAGCTTGGCAGTAGCTCAGTTGCTTTTTAAACAGTGTAG
Organism: Rutilus rutilus; assembly: GCA_021464565.1. Lineage (NCBI taxonomy): Eukaryota > Metazoa > Chordata > Actinopteri > Cypriniformes > Leuciscidae > Rutilus > Rutilus rutilus. The sequence goes on along the minus strand of JAJAQA010000025.1, from coordinate 785,932 downwards.
CTTTTCCAGTAGCTAACTACTTTTTGCAGCAAGTAGCGGTATAGCGCGAGCAAAAGCTACATTGCGTTTTGTTGTCGAGCCTGCGCGAATCAGCGCGATGCAAGGATATTCTTCTTCTTGTTAGATTACAAACAAATTTTTTGCCATTACCGCCACCTGTTGTTTAATCACGCATCTTGCGGCTAACGGTTCACTGACGTACAGAAGTGGGTTGACACACCCATATTATCCATGATGGAGCAAGACGATATTTGAGTGTTGTGTGTAATAAAACAATACTCTTTGAAATCATAATTGTATTGCATTGTTTTAAACACTAAATATTTTACTTAAAACATTCCTCAGACACTTATTCAGTTATTTATAATATACGTTGTTCAAAAAAAATCTAAAGTAGTTTCAATGTAGCTAGCTACTTTTTGATAGTAACTTGTAGTGTAGCTAACTACTTTTCCAAAAGGGTAGCTTGACTGTAGTTTAACTACTTACGAGTAGCTTGTAGCTTGTCAAACTACAGTTTCAGAGTAGCTTCCCCAACACTGGATGTAGCCCCCTTTTATTATGCCCGTGTTCATAAGCCGGCAGTATTCTCAAGCACCAATATATTGTTGCATTCCACCCATATCACACCAGTCCAGTGTTGCTTAACTGGATACGGGGAGATACTTATGGTGTGGGCGCCGAGTTGGCTCTGTGCCAGAGTACATCTTGGTGTTCAACCAGGTCCGGTACCCGACCTAGAGCTAATATGCTATAGTCTGAGGGCTTAGTGCTTGTGCTCTACAGGGGCTCGTGCTGCGAGCTGGGCCGACCATTTTTCACGCAGCGGGGGATTTATACGTTCCCCATACGTAATGTCGAGTGACCGACTCGATAAGGGAACGTCTCTGGTTTCTCACGTAACTGTAGTTCCCTGAGAGGAGGGAACGAGACATTACGTAAACTGCCGTGTGAAAAGCTTTTCAGCCTCAATAGCTCTCGTTCAGTCGAAAGATTCTGAGTTTTTTTGGCGCCCGACGTCACCCATGTTGGAGGCTGCCAGCCAATCAGGTGAGGGCGTGGGCGCCATTGGCTATTTGCAAGCAAAAGAGTTATTCAAATCAGGCTTTAGCATTTCGAGGAAAATGGATTTCCCCTATACGTAATGTCTCGTTCCCTCCTTTCAGGGAACTACGGTTATGTGAGTAACCAGAGACATTTCCATAGTTGTTAATTAGTTAAGCACCTGTTCTCTGTTCTGTTGATTTTCCTCCCTTGTGTATTTAAGCCTTCAGTTCATTCAGTTCTTTTTCTGGTATTGTCTATGTTTTAATGTAGATGTGTTCTCTTTCTGGAATGTTTATTTCTCCGAATCTGCTGCGTCGTGCGCTTACTTGTGATGAAAAGTCTGATTCATTTCTGCGAGCCGGTTCATTCGGACAGTTCGTTTAAAAAAAACTATGAATTTGTTCCTTACGTCATCAAGCAGTGATGGCACTACGCCGCCAGTGCCATAATATTTCAATAAAACATTCAAATAAAGTCATTGGTGTCAATGCATATCGAAACATTCAAATTGTAACCCAGGTGAGGTTACTAATATTTCATATAGGGTTATTACTATCTTATTTCTGACAATATTACAGAAATAGTTAATTCGGAGTAAGAAGGGGATTGTTATTGATTAAACAATAATATTAGACATTCAGTTAGTTAATTTATAGGATTTATAAGTGATATAAAGGGTTTCTTATGAAGAAGAATAAAACTGGGAGTTGTTGCTTTAAGAATAATACGGGAGATTAAAGTTAGTCTGTAATGCACTTGGCCAAAATGTGCTTTTGCCTAGCAAACTTGTATTGTTTTATTCTCATTGGCTGTTGCTTTATGTTTATCCCGCCTTCTTAAGCAGAAGGTGATTCTGATTGGATGGGAGCGGGGTAGTGACTGACAGGGAGGCGATTCGAGAGGGAGAGAGAGACAGAAGTTGGAAGAAAAAGTTCTGATGGCTGAAGTGAAAAATGTAATCTAAGTGCTGTATAAGTGTTTAGTTCGTGCATTTATTCATTTCTGACTTTCAAAACAAGAAACATTTGTGAAAGTTACGAGTCACTCCATACAGGAGTTCGTGCACGATACTTTAGTACACGAACATTTAGACTGCACGTTGGTTATCGTATCCGTGTGAAGAGGACACCGATTCGCTGGACTCTGACCAGAGCGTTCTAGATCGGGTGAGATATGGATTCCGATTGCTGCTGTCTCGGGGAAGAAGATGGTGAGCTGATGGGTCATGTAAGAGCCAGTGTGTTCGTATGTGCTCGCGGAGGATGAAGAGCTGCTGATCGTGAGGGTTCGCTGACTGAGGAATTCAGGTGATCTTGTTTATTTTATTTGCTCGATAGAGTGAAGAGGCCATTTGTTGTTTCTAGGCCACAGCGAACTCTAGCATCGGTACAGGCCTGCAACGAGGGGTTGGGTGGTGACTTTTGCATTGTGTGTGTGTGCGCGTAAATACGAGTGATCACTCAAAAATGTATTTTTGTTTCACGGTTCAATTGTCCAAAAAGAAAAATTTAGTATTAAGAGGTGTTATTGCTCATTTATGTGAGGTAACTGAAAAGGTTATTCTCGTATTTGAACTTTTACATTCTATTGGATTACTATAATGATTTAATTCACTTAAAGTGAAAGTGAAAGTGAATTGAGTGTTTAGTTACTTTCTGAAAGGTATAGCAAGAAATAAGATTTTTATTTACATTTGAAGTTTATTGGTCATTTAATATTCAATACAAGTGTTTTCATTTATTTAATATTTCCTTTATTGTGTGTGCAAATAAATATGATTGTTTTGGACATATTGTGTAGCTTGAAGTCAATTAGTAGAGACATATTCCTAGACTAGAAAGGGAAAGAATAACATTGCATAGTTGCAAGTCGAGAGTCACATTTTAAGAATCCGGAGCGTCGCTTGGGTCACACTCAGAGCATAGGGGTCACACTCAGAGCATAGGGGTCACACTCAGAGCATAGGGGTCACACTCAGAGCATAGGGGTCACACTCAGAGCATAGGGGTCACTACCCACTGACTCAAAAGAACGATTCGTTCATGAACCGAACATCACTAGCGCTTTCTACAGCCACACCTAACAATTATCTTACTGACTACAATTTTTGATTTGTAATTTGGAATCAGTAACTGACTATAGTTTGTAAGTAATCTATCCAGCACTGATTTACTGACTACCACACACACACACACACACACACACACACACACAAAAGTACTGTTTATTTAGTTTTGGATATTTCCTAATAAGTGACATGACCTGTTGTCACAAGGATCCATGGATTCCTGTTGTTTATGCTAAATTCTGCCCGTATCAACTGTATGTAAGAACAGAAATATAAGTGTTTGGTGGGGTGAGTGACGGGTGATGCTATATATTTCTCCTGTAGATCCTCCAGGGAATGCTGAGATCTCCATCAGTCCATCTGGTGTAATAGTGCAACATTACACACTAACTAAAGTTAGAAAAGTGAAATAATAATCAACCACCCCTTTAATTTTCTTCTGTTTCAGGACAATCTGTACTCTACCGTAACAGGGAGAGACGTTCATGTTTCTGAATCAGCCGATTGTGATGACGCTCAGTACGCCAGTGTAACTTCCAGCAAACCCAGAAGAGACGCAAATGCTCCTGAATGCAGAGAGACTGAGGAGATCCAGTACGCAACTGTCCAACATCACAGAAACAAACAGACGAAGAGAGCAGAGGAGAACGAAAGCCACTACGACAATATCAGGATTGGTCAGCCTGATTCTGTCCTGAGGTGAGAAGAACGAGCTTAAAGAGACAGTTCACGCAGAAATAAAACATTTGCCGTCTACTCACCCTCATGTTGATGAAAGGAGCATTTATAGTTCTTTAAATCTGGAATTGTTTTCTTAATAACTTTGTGTCCCACTGATGTTTCAGAAACATCTGAATTGTTTAATGACTTTTATCATCATGCAATCTGATCCATAGCATGATTGTTGTTTTATTTGATGTTCTTTAGGCGATCAAATGTGCAAACTGTGGAAGAGGTGTCTGTGATCTACAGCCGTGTCAAATGAGTGAACGAGACCATCATGAAGACAAAGGCCAAAACAATGAAACAATATTCTGAGAGTAAGGCTGTCAATTTAGCATTGCTAATTCACTCAGTTATTTATTGTTCATTAAATCAGGTAAATAGACGTCAGGAACGCAGTGTCTTTTTCTCATTACAAGAGCAGAATACAAAGGAAAGAGCCAAGAACCAACAACACGTGTTTAGTGAGACTAAAAACATTTTGTGATGTCACTGGTTTGGTAATTTGTTTCTTAAAATCATTTGAACTTTTGACTTTGTGTGTTTTCTGTAAGCAAATAAAAAGCCCATATCAGTTTTACCAAATTCATGCTTGTGTGTGGTCATTTCTGGGTCATTGAAGACCTAAACTCAGAGTAACCTACTAAATGTGATAGCTGGGTTAATATTAAAGGTGCTCTAAGCGATGTCACACGTTTTTTAGGCCTTTTTTTTTTTGTCACATCCAGCAAACATCTCCTCACTATCCGCTAGCTGCTTGTCCCCTGAACACACTGTAAAGACACGCGGTCTCTGTAGACAGCCCAGGCTCCACAAACAGCAACACAAACAAACTGGCCCAGCCTGGACCACGAAACACAACAAACAACCGACAAGAATGATGTGGGGGTGGGGGTGTTAGTGCACGTGCACATGAAGGGGGGTGTGGGGGGTGGAGGAGAGAGAAGCATGAAGAGGGAAGTTAGCTAGAGGAGAGATGTCCTAGACAACGACAACAACTAATGTTAAAAATTTATATTCTTGAGAATTTTGATATGGCCGACACACGACCAAAGAGACGACGTTCCGATGAACAAATAACAAAGAAGAGGGAAAAGGAGAAGGAACGCGCGAAGTCCCGAATTTACTCTGACATTACCCATGCATGCAACTTTTGCGAGCACTGAAATATAATTTCCCGAATTTACATCAGAAAAGCGTTCAAAAGGTGGCGAGAACTCCGCCGGCAGAAGGGCATCTGATCCGACATTCAGTTGACTCTGTTTTTGCCGGAAAGGTGTGTAAATCCAGTTTGGTTTTTCTAAATGGTTCATAACTGTTTCAGGAAGCACGGGAGAGGGGGAGGGGACGGGATGAGGAGGAGGAGGAGGAGGAGGAGGAGGGAGGGTCGAGCTAGCCTCCGTTTTGTTTGACAACACTTTGAACGTCAACAAGAAGATTCACCCAGCATCGCTTAGAGCAGCTTTAATATTTGGGCTTTTCTAACAAACTCTGGAAATGTGCAACAGTGGATAAAATGAAAGCTTTGATGAACACCTCAGTCTATTAAAGTCTCCAGTGATGATTATTTGTAGAGCAACTTCTGTGTACGTGTGTTTAGACGAGGTCAATCATGTTGGTTTAATCCGTTTGACTAAAATAACATTTTACGGAGCCCCAAACATTTTAAAGTCACATGGTGGTGGAAATAATATTTCTATGCTTTTGCGTTTTCTCTCAAATCCTTTGCATTACCCAGCATGCAACTTTTGCGAACATTGAAATATAATTTCTCCCCCATCTCATACTTTTGAATCTCCATGTCCTTTTAGGGGTTTTATATTAAGCAATATTAGCTAATAATTAATTTTGATCGATGACGTACATTGAGACACATTGGGCTGTGCATGTGTTCTTCATTACGGGCTGGCGCTTATGTGTGGGTGAACTGATTCTGGATGAGGTCATTTCCTGTCCCTCCCACCTCGACTGCCCACCACTTCCTGTCGCTATTCTTTACGCCAATAAACTGAAGGCAAAATTCTCTCAAGGATGTTAAAATATAACTTGTCTGTCCGCGGTCAAAGTAATGAGAATGTGATCAGTATAACGCCTGAGAGACTCGCCAGAACACGGTAAGAGTTACGCTGGTTACTGAGTGAATATAGTCAGTCTATAGTCTATTACTGTTGTAGAAACCACTCACATAATCAAAAGGAAATATTCTCAATGAAAACTTGTTTATGGAAATGTTTTTAAAGCTAAAGATAGTTTTTATAATGCTCACTGTGTGTGTGATCCTGTGTTGTTGTTCTTGTAGTGATGTCACTGATGATGGCTCCTCCTCTTCCTCTGGTGTTTCTGCTCATGATTCACGGTGAGTCGCTCATGCTGGAGAAGATTTTATTGTTCTTTAGTCACTTTTCAAAGTCTTTCTTTCAAATCATGAGTGCGGACCCCCTGTTAAAACCCCTTTCACAAACACATTTCTGTGAAAGAAAAATCATCCAAATAAAGTAAAAAAATAAAGCCAGTCAGAGCTAAAATTAAAAAGAATAATAACTTTAGATAAATGTTTAAATTCTTCTGATTGGAATTAATGTACAATATATACACTCACCTAAAGGATTATTAGGAACACCTGTTCAATTTCTCATTACTGCAATTATCTAATTAACCAATCACATGGCAGTTGCTTCAATGCATTTAGGGGTGTGGTCCTGGTCAAGACAATCTCCTGAACTCCAAACTGAATGTCAGAATGGGAAAGAAAGGTGATTTAAGCAATTTTGAGCGTGGCATGGTTGTTGGTGCCAGACGGGCCGGTCTGAGTATTTCACAATCTGCTCAGTTACTGGGATTTTCACGCACAACCATTTCTAGGGTTTACAAAGAATGGTGTGAAAAGGGAAACACATCCAGTATGCGGCAGTCCTGTGGGCGAAAATGCCTTGTTGATGCTAGAGGTCAGAGGAGAATGGGCCGACTGATTCAAGCTGATAGAAGAGCAACTTTGACTGAAATAACCACTCGTTACAACCGAGGTATGCAGCAAAGCATTTGTGAAGCCACAACACGCACAACCTTGAGGCGGATGATCTACAACAGCAGAAGACCCCACCGGGTACCACTCATCTCCACTACAAATAGGAAAAAGAGGCTACAATTTGCACGAGCTCACCAAAATTGGACAGTTGAAGACTGGAAAAATGTTCCCTGGTCTGATGAGTCTCGATTTCTGTTGAGACATTCAGATGGTAGAGTCAGAATTTGGCGTAAACAGAATGAGAACATGGATCCATCATGCCTTGTTATCACTGTGCAGGCTGGTGGTGGTGGTGTAATGGTGTGGGGGATGTTTTCTTGGCACACTTTAGGCCCCTTAGTGCCAATTGGGCATCGTTTAAATGCCACGGCCTACCTGAGCATTGTTTCTGACCATGTCCATCCCTTTATGACCACCATGTACCCATCCTCTGATGGCTACTTCCAGCAGGATAATGCACCATGTCACAAAGCTGGAATCATTTCAAATTGGTTTCTTGAACATGACAATGAGTTCACTGTACTAAAATGGCCCCCACAGTCACCAGATCTCAACCCAATAAAGCATCTTTGGGATGTGGTGGAACGGGAGCTTCGTGCCCTGGATGTGCATCCCACAAATCTCCATCAACTGCAAGATGCTATCCTATCAATATGGGCCAACATTTCTAAAGAATGCTTTAAGCACCTTGTTGAATCAATGCCATGTAGAATTAAGGCAGTTCTGAAGGCGAAAGGGGGTCAAACACAGTATTAGTATGGTGTTCCTAATAATCCTTTAGGTGAGTGTACCTGTGCATCAATAATGATTATATTAATGTTTTCAATGTGTAAAAAGAAAAGAATGTGATGAACACGAGGGGTCAGTAATTATGAAACAATCGTTTTTGTGTGAACTATCCCTTTAATGTGTGTTTCAGGAGTTTTCAGTGTTGATAATGATTGGGGTGTGAGTTACAGGCCTTCACACATCTGTGCAGTAAAGGACTCATCAGTGACAATGAGCTGCACTTATACATACCCTAGAGGACATCAGATCAAGAAAGTGTTCTGGACCAAAACACCGGTAATAGATGATGAAGAGTTTCCAGATCTGTCTGAGGACCCTGAATACCGTCAGAGGCTTCGGTATCTGGGAGATGAACAGAAGTACTGCAACGTCAGACTGCATCGTGTGACACTGAAGGATTCACACATGTACTATTTCAGATTCATCACTAAACCTGGTGGAAAATACAGTGGTGATCCAGGAGTGACTCTTACTGTCACAGGTGACTCTGATGAGTTTCATCTCTTCTTCTGCATTATGTTGAGTAATAATCAGTGTATGACAGCAGCACTAGATATAGTGTGTGTGTTGTGTTCAGATCTTCAGGTGGAGTCTCCTGAGAGAGTGACAGAGGGAGATCCAGTCAATCTGAGATGTAAAAGCAGCTGCGCTCCGACTGGCAGACACACATTCATCTGGTACAGAAACTCACAGATGATATTAACTGAACTCAGTAACACACTCCTCCTCAACCCAGTGAGAAGAGAGGACTCAGGCAGATACAGCTGTGCTGTAGACGGACACACTCTCATCTCTCCTGCTGTTCAGCTCAATGTCATGTGTGAGTGTCTATTTTATTTAGTGTATAATAAAATTATACAGTTCAGACTCAGAGGGGGTGCTAAGAACATTTTTAAATGCATCAATAACTTCAACACCCTGCATTTATTGCATTTTATGTATTTTCCATTAAACCATAAAGCTATACATTTAAAATGTTTGTGCTTTTAAAAATGTGAACAAAATTTTTAAAAGTGCAGCGTGTCAAGACGAGCTAAAGGGTCCTCCAGGGAATGCTGTGATCTCCATCAGTCCATCTGGTGTAATAGTGGAGGGAGATTCAGTGACTCTGAAGTGCATCAGTGACTCAAACCCTCCTGCAGAAATCAGCTGGATTAAAGGAGGAACGCTTGTAGGATCTGGAAGAATCTTCAGCATCTCAAAGATCAGCTCTGATGACAGTGGAGAATACAAGTGCAAGGCCAGCAATGAACATGGAGAGAAATACTCTGATGCTGTGACTTTAAATATTTACATTTAGTCATTTAGCAGACGCTTTTATCCAAAGCGACTTACAAATCAGGACTAAATTAAGCGAGTCATCATGAAGAGGCAAAAGACAACAACAACGCAAGAAGTGTTCAGAATACGAAGTTCAGGCATTATTCAGAGTAGCATAAGCATGATAAGTGGGATTTTAAGGGAAAGGTTTTTTTTTATTTTTATTTATTTTTTTTTTTTTATGAGTTTAGGTGCTCATGGAAGAGATGGGTTTTCAGCTGTTTTTTGAATGTTGTCAGGGATTCAGCATTCCGGATGAGGGTGGGGAGAGTGTTCCACCAGCATGGAACTGTGAATGAGAATGATCTGGAAAGTGATCTTGTGGCTTTCTGTGATGGAACCACGAGACGTCGCTTGTTGATTGATCGTAGGCGTCTGGTGGGGATGTAGGCTCGTAGGAGTGAGTGAAAGTAGGAGGGAGCTGAGCGTGTGATAGATCTGTAAGCAAGCGTCAATGCCTTGAACTTGATGCGAGCAGCGAGAGGTAGCCAGTGCAGAGAGATTAACAGAGGGGTGACGTGGGCCCTCTTGGGCTCGTTGAAGACAAGACGAGCTGCAGCATTCTGGATCATCTGAAGAGGTTTGGTAGCACATGCTGGAAGTCCGGCCAGAAGAGCATTGCAGTAGTCAAGCCTAGAAATGACCAGGGCCTGGACGAGGAGTTGTGTTGCGTGCTCAGTTAGGAAAGGCCTGATCTTCCTGATGTTGTGCAGCGCAAACCTGCATGATCGAGCTGTCTTTGAAATGTGATCTGTGAAGGTCAGCTGGTCATCAAACGTTACTCCCAGATTTCTGACCGACCTTGATGGTGTATATACCAATATCACGTGTGAGTTCATGATGGTTCAGTAACTGTGACATTAAATCCTCTAAACATTGACTGTGATTTCTGCTTTAGACCCACCACAGAATGTCTTAGTGTCATTCTTAGTTTGTAGATTTATTTATTTAATTATCTTCTCCCTCTTTCAGATCATAGTGCCGCTGGTTTGCTCGTCTGGGTAGTGATCGCAGTGGCATGTGCAATATTCACTATCATGATCACCATCATACTATATGCAATGTAAATAAAAATGTATCAACAAAGAGTAATATAATTTGCTTTTAAACTAATGCAAAAGTACATTTGAATATTGCTCAAAACAATTAAATGACTTGTTTCCGTTTCTTTTTAACAGTCGGAAGAAAAGGATAAACTGTAGATCTGCAATACACGAGTATGAGGTGAGATGGCCAAAGAACCACAGAATGATATTAATAAATCAATTACAGCTTCTTTGTACATGTAGAACACATATATTGTCATGTACTGCTCTGAGACACGAAGCTTGAGGATCCAAATGCAGTTTATATGAACAGAGGGTAATCCAAAGACAATCCAGAAAACAGGCAAGAGGCCAAAAAAGACCAGGTAATCAGTCCAAACAATAACAGGGTCGCAGGATTACAGGGGTCACAGGGTAAGAGGGACACAGGGTCGCAGGGGTCACAGGGTTGCAGGGTCACAGGGTAACAGAATTGCTGGGGTCACGGGTAACAGGGTCACAGGGTAACAGTGTCGCAGGGGTAACAGGGACACAGGGTCGCAGGGGTCACAGGGTTGCAGGGGTCACAGGGGACACAGGCAAAAAGGAAAATCCAAGGACAGGCAGAGATCAAAACCAAGAACACGGGAATAACAGACAAACGCTCAGAATTGCAGTACAAACACTAAACAAGACTTTGCAGAGAATGAATGTGAAAACCAGGCTATTATAGGGTGAGTAAACAAGGTAATGAGACACAGGTGAAAGTGATAATGGATGATGATTATGGGGAATGGAGTCTGTGGATGTGTGGTGATTGTCCGGGTTGGTTGATGGTAATCCCAGGCACTCTCACTGGTGATTGTTACATACATACATACGTGTATATATATATATATATATATATATATATATATATATATATATATATACTCAGGATTGCACATGGTTTTATGAGTAGTGACTGTGGAGTGATTACACTTTTGATTGTCATGGTAACAATTTGAAATCTTTTACATACATTTTTTTTATACATTTAAAATGGTGATAGTCCTTCTCTCTGTTTCCCTGTAGAACGATCCCAGACCTGATCCCAGTGAAGGCACATATGCAGCTCTTGACCTCAAGTCCAGATCATCTGACCTCTACGACACACTCACAGTAAGAGAAATATCAAAAACTACATGTGCAAAAGAGTTTGTGCATTCAAAAGTCAGATAATAAATAATCAATGTGTTTTTGCCATAGACTGTCCATCCCAGACCTGCTATTCCCCAGTCAGGCACTTCTGAATATGAGAATCTGTCAGTAAGTCAAGTCAAGTCTCAAGTCTTTTTAATTTCATCAGAAAAAAAAAAAAATGTCCTCAGTAGTCAATCAACTAGTCAACAGATACTAAACAGTCTTTTCTTTCTGTTACAGGATGGATTATATGAGTCGTTTCACTGACAGAAATATATATTTTTTTCTAAGATTATTTGTACCATTTATAGTGTTGATTTATGTAAATGTGTGTCTTATTTCTGTTGTAGCCACAGCAAGACGCCACAGTAAGATGAAGCACAAGCTAAACTTTAACTTTTGTCCCATCGCTGGACACATCCACCTCACAACTACCAATGAAAAATGAAACGCATTTTAAAGAAGAACTCCGGTCAATTTTAACATTGAGCTCATTTTATTGTACATTTGGAGTGCTGTCAATACAGAGAACAACGACAAAAATCGGTGTTGCCAACACCGAGTTATTCTATTTTTGAAATTTTCACCCTGTTGACTTCAATGTCGATTACAGAGTTCACGCGCGTGATCATAGGTAACTAAACCTATGCGCGTGAACTCGGCAATCGACTACTTTGGACTTCAACCGAAAACAGGATGTAAACACAGGTATTTGCGCTGGCTTAAATAACATAATTTTTATACATATCTTTCACATCTACTGCAGTCAGATTCACTCGTGTTCACTCTGAAGGAATCACTCACATTTTCTGTGCACTTGTAATGACACATCAAGGATGTTAAGAGGCTAAAAGCAGGTTTAAAACTTGCCCCATTGAAGTCAACAGGGTGCACATCTTAAAAAGAGGATAACACAGTGTAGGAAACACCGATTTTTGTCGTTGTTCTCTGTACTGACAGCACTCCAAATGTACAAAAAAATGAGCTCAATGTTAAAATTGACCGGAGTTCTCCTTTAAGAGTTTCCATTTTGCAGAAAGTAATGGATTATATTCATGTGACATGAATAAAGTCAATGTGTAATTAATAAATGAGTTTTCTGTTTCTGTAATAATTTATTAAAGGGTCCACGTGACAGATTTTTCTCTTTATTCCTTTTCAAATAAAACATTAAATGATAAAAATGTACGAAGATTCAACATTCTGTTTTAAATCTGGGCTTTAAAGTGTATATTAAACTGGCCAAGTCACGTGATTTCAGAAAACGAGTCTTTGTTAGGTCATACAATGTCAAACGAAAGTTGAAATTCTGATAACTTGATACTAAAACAGTGGTTCTCGAACATTTTTGATCACGCCCTTCATGACACATTGATGTAAGCAAACATCTCCTCACTGTCCGCTAGCTGCCTGTCCCCTGAACACACTGTTAAAAATGCCGTCTCTGTAGACAGCCCAGGCTCCACAAACGGCAAGAAAAACAAACTGGCCCAGCCTGGACACGAAACATAACAAACAGTGTTTCAGCCAATAAGAATGATTTGGGGGTGGGGGGGTGTGTTAGTGCGCGTGCACATGAAGGGCGGTGTGGGGGGTAGAGGAGAGAGAAGCATGAAGAGGGAAGTTAGCTAGAGGAGAGATGTCCTAACACGACACACGACCAAAGAGACGACGTTCCGATAAACAAATAACAAAGAATAGGGAAAAGGAACAAGCGAAGTCCCGAATTTACATCGGAAAAGCGTTCAAAAGGTGGCGAGAACTCCGCCGGTAGAAGGACATCCGATCCGACATTCAGGAGGCTCTGTTTTTGCTGGACAGGGTAAATCCAGTTTGGTTTTTCTACATGGTATGGTTCATGACTGTTTCAGAAAACACAGGAGGGAGGGGGAGGGGACGGGATGAGGAGGAGGGGGCCAAGCTAGCCTCCGTTTTGTTTGACTTTAGGCTTGTTTGAGATGAGCAAAATCTGCGCAGAACCGATCACCGGTGATCACCGCGAGATGCATGCCGGTTAGAAATGTGTCCGAGTGCGGTCCAACTTGCTTGCTGACGTATGTCAAAAAACTCTCGCGATCGCAAGGCGGACGTGTCGGATTCTGCAGTAGAGCGCAGTTGCTCTCCACCGACTGCGCTGATCAAAAGCATGATGGGAAACGACTTGCTGACGACACAGCCTATTGCTCATTGGTTTAAACAACCGTGATGAATTGTTCTCTTATAAAAATTTTGATTTTAAAACTCTTATCTCATGTTTTTATGTGTATAAATTGTGTATTTAGTATTCCCAAACTCTCTGACAGTGTGATCTATGGGTTATTTGATTGTTGTCATAGGCCTATTTATAAAAAATATATATAAAACATGTCTTTAATTAAAGTAAAAATGATTTATAAACACATATTTGGTATGTAATTGTGTCTTGTTCATTATAATTATTTTCATATAAAAGCAACAGAACTTAAATTACATCCAGTTTATTAGCAGCACTGTGCGTGAATCCCGCGATATCCATCTTTGATCTCGCAGGTGTCTGATCCACTGCGAGAAGAGAGAACTGTCCGTCTTGCCTGCGCTTTTTTCACTCCTCCCCTCACTGCAGCCGCCTACTCTCGACTACATTTCAGGCGAGGCAAGGCGCATCTCAAACAAGCCTAATACTTTGAACTTCAACAAAAGTTCTGGATAATTAAGGGCGTGGCCACTTGAGTGACAGGTGGATTGCAGCTGATGTCACTACTTGCCGTTTGTCTGCTGTGAGTTAAGAGTACCGTCACCTCAGCTAATCCGCCTCGCTCAGGGCCGGATTATCCATAGACGGGATTGGGCGAGTGCCCTGGGGCACCAGCCAATAGGGGGGCACCAAGTGATTAAGATAATGACTAGACTTTAAAATATTTTTCATGTTTTGTATATATATTATTTTGCTGGAAGAGATGCAGATACAAAATGAACAGTTAATGATACATTATATACAGAGAGAATATTAATTATATCCATAAAGAATTGACCGTTCGCAAAACCCCGCCCTCGAACGGTCCTCGTCCAATCCTAGCTCAGCAACTGTAACTAAGGAGAAAGACCCCCGTGACCGTCAAACATTGCGATTTTCAGCAAGATGGTGAAACGATGCGCCTATGGCACCTGCAAGTCTGACACCAGGTACCCCAAAAGTTTATAGGGAGGGGTCGTTTTTTTTCGCCTTTCCAAAGCCCAAGATCCAAGCGGAAAGATGCCGACAATGGATTAAGACAACCCCGACAACCTCACTCATGGGCGCCAGTTTGGTTTGAAATGTGCTGGGGACAGAGACGCATTCGGAAGTGCATTTTCAGAAGTGCTGGGAATAATGACGCATTATTTATTTTTTTCTCTTTCGCGCAGGTCATGTTTTGAAAGACGATGTCCTGTAGCTTACTAATGTAAATAAATAAAAATGTATACAAAAATGTGATGATGTCCAACTCGTTTTATGAATAAGAAAGCCTTAAGTTTTCAAAAAGCATTAGACATCTCTGACCCACTAATCTACTTCATAAGTACCATGCTGACAATGACATGACGTGGTTTAACAATGATTACCAAATTTCTCTCTCATATTGCTCCTCATAACCACTGAAAACGGTAAAAAAAATCGAACCAAAAGTCCAGGTTAAAGTTAAGGACGTTATCTGACATTAAGCGTTTCTGCTTCACATTTCTAGGGGGGCACTTCAAATGTTGTCACCCAGGGGCACTACACGGTGTTAATCCGGGCCTGGCCTCGCTGCATATTTTCGGTTATTGCGGTGCCGAGATGGTGACGTCAAAAATGGCAAAAATGCTAAAAATGCTCTTCAGGAAACTACGGGTGACATTGCAGACACTACGTCCATATTTTTTTTTACAGCCATTGAGTGCAAAGCGACGTTTAGACACGTGTTAAGCCCCGTTCACACCGCCAGCGACACGCAGCGACAAAGCGACATGATCCCATTCATTTCAATGGAGCGCTGGCGACATCCGGCGACACGAGCGACAGTGACCGTTGGCGACAGAATGTGGGCGTGTCAAGCGACACGAGACGCGCGACAAAAGTTCAGAAATTTCAACTTTATGCAAATGAGAAGCGATTTTCGCGAGCGACAACCAATAGGAAAGAAGACTTTCAGTGGAGTTCAGCTCACGTCACCGTCTCGAGTGCAGGCAAGAAGAGTTCGAGGGCGATTTCACTGCTTTATATGATTTGACTGTATGGATATAATAAAATGATGCATGGAAAAGAAACTGTCGACATTCTCAGTGAGTTTAATTCACACATTTAGTTCGAGTGTTGTCATTTTATGATGCAAGTTTAGCATTGCTGCAGACAGTTCATTTTACAGTTTCCCCTGCATTATGTGGATTATAAGGGACAAGAAATGGATTATTTGTCAAATTCGAATGACGTTTTAGTAACTATTGACAGTATGAGTGAGTTTAATTTGTTGATTGATCGATCGTTAATGTAGTTAAATATTTAATGCACTGCACTGCTGTGGTTAATATAACAACACTCTCCCAACAGCATAATATTGATTTTAAATCTTTTAAGACCAATTCCTAGTCAAATTAGAATTATATCTCAGTTTTATATAACACTTGTGATGGTATATGCTCAGACGTGCAGTCTACCAATAACATTAGAGCGACAACACTAGGAACGCCCACAAGCGACTTCACTGTACAGAGACTAGCGACATGCAGCGACAAAATCGCTGGCGGTGTGAACGGGGCTTTAGTGTCGCTGTTGAAGGAGTAGTATGAAGCTGCAGACTCGGAGCCTGCATCTACAGTCCCGCACCCAGAGTCCCGCATTCTCAGACCCCTTGTTTTTCGAGACAGCGCCTCCTATCAAATTTAATTTTATTTAGCGAATCATACTCATTCGATTTCTTTTTTAATCAAACTACTTCATAGCTCATCGATACACCAACGTATAGTCCATTTCATATTTGTAAAGATAGTTAAATTTGAGCCGTTAATGTATGTTTTTTCGCCTTTTTTCCCTGAAAATATTTTGAAAGTTATCCTTTAACCTTGGACTTTTTGTAGACAAGCATGTTGTAAAAATTTTATTAAAATTAGTTGACATTAAAGTAGACCAATTAAATACATTAAGTGTGTTAATATCAAAGAATGTCATCATTAATTATTTAATCAGATTTACCGTTTGACCTTTTTTTAAACTATAAATTGAATTAGCCTAATTAATGTCGGAGTAATTATTTTACTTTAGGCCTATATAATTTATGTAGACTACTTAAATTAGTTCTTATAAAACGTAAGTATTAAAATTACTTTCATTCATCTGCATTCATCGGCATTCATCTTTTATTTGTGACGTTGAGGAATTTGACAGCGATTGCAAAAAGAATGAAAAAAGAAGGAACATTCGCCTACCAGAAAGTATTATTACTTATTACTTATTACTTATGCATTTACATTTTATTTTACATTTATTCATTTAGCAGACGCTTTTATCCAAAACGACTTATAAATTAGTTTTTTTTTTTTTTTTTATGTTAGCATGGTATACTATAATGTTAATTAGACCATTATAGGTTGAACTGAAAGAAAATAGGAATTTGAATAATAAAAAAACAAAACATTGTTGCAATATAATATCACATAATATTTTTCAGAAGATAGTTCAATCTGTAATTGTATCCCTTCCATCAGTCAGTAATTTTCTTTCAATTACACCCACGCTCAAAAAATAACTACTGGGTAATTTGTTAGTCAGAGAACACAATGAGTTTTTTTGGCACATTCATTAAGCAGGGAACGCAAATATTTATTTGGATAACTTTAAATAAAACAAGACCGTATTGCATCCTATTGTTTTCAATGGCATTTGGATAAGGGTGTTATACGATCTTTTGGACAGCGGGAGGCGCTGTCTCGAAAAACGAGGGGTCTGAGAATGCGGGACTCTGGGTGCGGGACTGTAGATGCAGGCTCCGAGTCTGCAGCTTCATAATGTTGTGTTGAAGGGGAGCAGCAAGTTCACAATAGCAGTTTGTTTGCGATGACTTTTAACGCTTAAGAAGAGGCAGAGGGCCAACCACCAACACATGAACGCTGTTACCATGGCTGTTACGCCTCCTCATCCCCTATCCTGACTGAAAATGCTGTGGGTTGTGTCAGTAATGAGTAAGATGTTGACATGTATAACATACAAATAAGATTTAAACCAAAAAGAGAACTAAAGTATACAAATAAAACTAAATACTGCATGGAACGTCCCCAGCTTCACCAACTTCTTGTTTGGATATCGTAAACAAGCTATTAGGCTGTTACTGCTTCTCAAAACTATACCTGAGACAAATGTGAGTGATTTCTGTATTAAATTCAATCATTTAAATACCATCTCAAGATAAGTTTTTTTTTTATTCACATTCTAACATTTTTTGACTTCCGGGCAAGATGGCGTGTTGATCAGTCACGCTTTAGAGTCGGAAGAAAAAATTGTCCCAAATTTTGATTACGTGCTTATTAAAGACACTCGAATATAAAAAGTTCAATGAAGTATGATCAAACCAGCTAGACTGATTTTTAAAGACGGGGTCAGTGAAAGAAAGCAAGCAGCGATGAGTGTCAAGGAAGCAAAGATTCAAGAGAAATCTACTGATAACGATTACACTATGGAAGTTAGCACAATCTGCAAAAGAAAAGACAATGTTCCAACAACTCCGAGCAAGATTCCAGCCGGTAAGAAGAGCAAAACTTCTTTAAAAGAAGCTGAGGTCTCTAACTTGGCCATATTGGAAGCCATTCAAAGTTTGGAAAAGAACTTTAATGAGCAACTGTCGCAACTTCGAGAGCAAGCTAAACAAACGAGCACCATGGTTGCTAGCCTTGCTAAAGCTGTGCAATTCAATGCAGAAGAAGGTAAGGAATGCAAAGGGAAAATCAATGAGCTGGAAAGATGCAACGATCGTCTGTCCAAAGAAAATGTCGAGCTTAAAGAAAGAATTCGAGACCAGGAGAGATACAAGATGAGATGGTGTCTGAAATTGAGAGGTTTATCGGAAAGAAAAGACGAAAACGTTAGAGCAGACGTCATTCAAATCTTCAGTGAGATCGCCCCCGACATGGAACGGCAGCAGTTCGAAGAAGCAGTCGACATTGTTCACAGAGTCGGTCGTAAAGAAGATAACAGGAGTAGACACGTAGTTGTCTTGTTTGTGCGGAGATTTGTCAAGGAGGAGTTGTGGCGTCGATGCAAAGATTCCCGGGTGTGCAGAGAGAAAGGCATCCGTCTCGCCGAGATGCTACCGCGAGAGGACAGGGAGGCAAGGGAGAAACTGTGGCCGCAGATTGAGCAGGCTCGTCGGGATGGAAAGCGTGCTTATTTCCGTGGGCCGCACGGATACATTGAGGGTCGACGAATTGGTTAATCGTAGAAAGGTTTGATCTACTTACACTAGATGGAAAAGAAGTGTGTTAAAAGGACAAGGGACTCTTTTTGTATTTGCGAAAAAGAGTTAATAAGCTTTGAAACAAGTTCTTACGAGTTTTTTTTGTTTTGTTTTTCTCTCGTTTTAGTTATCTTCATTATCTCTAGCAATGTCCAATTGTTCAGTCACGTTTGCTTCGTTAAATGCGAGGGGTCTAAAAGATTTGGTTAAACGAAAGGCATTATTTTTATTTTGCAAAGGGCGAAAACCACAATGTCTATTATTACAAGAAACTCATTCTTCCCTAGAGGATGTTAAGTTTTGGTCTAACCAATGGGGGGATCGAATATTGTTTAGTCATGGGACTAACAAGTCTGCTGGTGTTGCAGTTTGCTTTAATAGGTTTCCAGGTGATATAATTGCATACAGGACAGATAGTCAAGGGCACTGGCTGCTGGTGGTCTTGGAAATGGATGGTTATTTTTTCATATTATCTAATGTTTATGGTCATAGAACGTTTACCCAAAATAAACACATGCTTGAAGATGTTGAAAAAACTTTATCAGAGCTTAAAACAATTTATCCAACAGATTTTATTATAATGGGAGGTGACTGGAATATGGCACCAGATGAATGGGAAGATAGATGGCCCACTAAATTTGATAGACATCACTTTAATCATATAATTGGGAATTTTATGAATAATAACCATCTGATAGACATTTGGAGAAGTTTAAATCCAGGAGTTAAACAATACTCCTGGTTTAAATCTAATAACACATGTAAATCCAGGATTGACTACTGGCTCGTTGATCAAGCGCTTAAAGATTTTGTCTCAGATATCTTGATTTCCAAAGCCCCACTAACGGATCATTGCATTGTAGAAATTAAATTAAATCCATTTGATAAAATAAAGAAAAATAAAGGTTACTGGAAATTTAACTCCGGTCTTTTAAAAAATAAAGATTATTGCACAAAGATAAAAGAATTAATAATTGAAATAGAAAATAATGAGAATATAGAGAGTTTTTGCAATAAATGGGAATTTGTAAAGTATAGAATTCGAGAATGTTCCATTAAGATGAGCAAGGTGATTGCCAAAGAAAAAAGAAAAGAAGAAATTAATTTGTTTCAGGAAATTAGTAAATGCTGTGAAAAGACAGAATTAAATAGTGAAGATAGAAGAAAATTATTGATACTGCAAACTAAATTAGACGATATGTTTAGCAAAAGAGCTCAAGGTGCTTATGTGAGATCACGAGCAAAGTGGATAGAGGAAGGAGAAAAGAACACCTCGTATTTTTGTAATTTAGAGAAGAGAAGACAGGAAAGCAAGGCAATATCATGTTTACTGATAAATGAAGTTGAGTGTAAGGACAGTAAAACCATGGAAAATGCAGTGTTTACATTTTATAAGAATCTTTACACTTCTGCATATTCCAAAATAGATTCTTCCAATTTTTTAAATGAAATTAAGGACTTCATACCCAAGATTGATGCTTCGTTTAGAGAATTCTGTGAATCTGATTTAACAATTGAAGAATTGGATGGCGTAAGCATGAAATTGTCTTTAAATAAATCTCCAGGTACCGACGGGCTCACTGCTGAATTTTATCGATTTTTTTGGAAAGAAATCAGACATTTATTATTTAAGGCAATTCAAGAAATCATAGAGAAGAATGAATTAATGACAAGCATGAAGCAAGGTATAATAATACTTATTCCTAAACATGGCAAAGACAAAAGAATTTTAGATAATTTAAGACCGATTACACTTCTTAACATTGATTATAAGTTATTATCCGGAATCATTGCAGCAAGAATGAAAAGAGGCCTTCCTCAGATAATAAATGAAACTCAGTCTGGCTTCCTTGCTGGAAGATCTATACATAATAACATACGGTTGGTACTAGATTTGATAGATTACAGTCATACATTTATAGAAAAGGGTTTTATTGTATTTTTAGATTTTTACAAAGCCTTTGATTCAGTTGAACACCCCTTTATTTTAGAAACGCTAAATTATTTTGGTTTTGGACAGAAATTCTCAAATTTAATTCGTCTACTTTATAACGATATTAATAGCTGTGTATCTCTGGAGCACGGCACATGCTCTCGATTTGCAGTTAAGAGGGGCATTAGACAAGGCTGTAACAGCTCTCCTTTATTATTTATAATGGTCGCTGAGCTATTGTCTATTAGGATAAGAATGAATAATTCTGATGGCTTCAACATCATGGGAAAGCACATCATAATAAGTCAATTTGCGGACGACACAACGTTATTTTTAAAAGACAAAAGACAAATTTCCAAAGCGTTAGATTCAATAAGCCAGTTTTCTAAAGCATCAGGTGTTATACTGAACACTAATAAATGTGAAATTTTAGCTTTACATGACCAGCCAGACCACTTGATTGATAATATACAGGTTAAATCTGAGGTCAAATATTTGGGCATAATGATCACCAGAAATAAAAAAGTAAGAGAAAAAGAAAATATTCTTAAAAATATTGATAAGTGTAAAGTAATTTTGAATTCGTGGCTGCAAAGGGATATAACAATTTTTGGCAGGACTCTTCTATCTAAGACGGAGAGTATATCAAGAGCCATCTACCCTGCCTTTTCATTAGAAATTTCAAACAACATGATTAAATTAATAAATAAAATAAATTTTAATTTTATTTGGAAGGGTAAATGCCATTATATTCGGAAAAATGACATGATTAAGAGTTTTGAAGAGGGTGGCATGAATGCCATAGATTTTTCTGTGATGAATGGCGTACTTAAACTAAAATGGTTGAATTAATTTGTGTGTCATAGTGACTCTTTTTGGTTTAGCATCCCGAACGCAATTTTCCAGAAAATGGGGGGAATTGATTTTGTATTGCGATGTGACTATGATTTAAGCAAACTACCTGTAAAACTGTCTGATTTCCATCAGCAAGCTCTGTTGTACTGGAACCTATTGTTTAAACACAACTTTACACCACATAATACACCTCTGTGGAACAACAGATATATTTTGAGTAATAGAAAATCTTTGTTTTTAGAATCTTGGATGGAAAAAGGATTATGGGCATTAACCCATTTGATGGATAATTGTGGTAATTTTTTGAATTATAGAGATTTGTGTGAAAAATTCAATTTTCAGTGCCCGATTAAGGAATATAATAAAGTGTTAAAGGCCATTCCAGTACCCATGCAAATTATGATTAGACAGTTTGTAATGTATTCAAATTATACTTCAGAAATGAGACCACTTTGTATTGACGGAATAAATTTAAACAGTAAAGGGTTTACAAATAAGTTTATTAGGAATGTGTTATCCAAACAATATTACCCTGGTCAATTGAAAAGAAAATATGTTCTAAAAGATTTCAGTGATGATGAAGCCAAAAAAATAAGAAAGCGCTACTTATCTTACCCAATCCTCCCCAAGGCCAAAGAAGTGACGTTTAAAATATTGAATGATATTTATCCGTCTAATTGTTTTTTACATGAAAGATTTAACTGGGAAAACAATTCTTGTGGATTTTGTGAAAAAGAAATTGAAACTGTAGAACATATCTTCTTTTACTGTGAATTTGTACAAGAATTTTGGCTTACATTTCAAAGTTGGTTACAATCTAAAGAGATATTGTTTCAGCCTTTAAATGTGAATTCAATTAAAGTTGGAGTCTTTCTGAGTGATAAATACTCCGATTTTTTGATTAACAATTTGATTGCTTTAGGTAAACACTTTATTCACAGATGCAAGTATTTAAAAATCAAACCCCATTTCAATGGATGGAAGAATGACTTAAAGCTATTTGTGAAGTCTCTTCATTGGATGATGGACAAAAATGCCCTAAAACTCCTCTCTGTTTTGGATATGTTTAAATTATTGGACTAAGACCCTCGCCCCATTTTTTATTTTATTTTATTTTATTTTATTTTTTAATTTTTTTTTGTATTTTTATGTTCTTATATGTGATAGCAACACGATCATAATTGTATAATTATTCATTTCTGCCTTAAATGTTTGTACTTGAAATTTGTATATTAATAAAAAAAAAAAAAAAATTAAAAAAAAAACATTCTAACATTTTTCTGTTCTATATTAAAGGAACAATATGTATGATTTTTGTATTTAAATATCCAAAAACCACTTGCACAGTGTTATATATATTAGTTCAGTTGTGTACTTACAATATCCTACATTTTTCCAAGAATTTGTAAATTCAGAAAAATTCACAATTTTAAACAGTGCCCGTCCATCCGCGTTATCCCTGGTTTCCACTCATACTGCCATAGTAACCATGGCGACAGACTTGGACAACAGCATTACGTCTAGCGGCACGCTCACACTGTTGTTGTTCCATGGCAAGCAGAATTTGGGACAAAAGGAGAAATAAAATGAGGATCAATATCAGTGTGGCGTTTTCGAGATGCCGAGAGCTTCGCGACTAGCTTCGACTGGACAGAGATGCTGCTCCTGCATGAGCTTTATTTGACAGGTGAGCAAATGTACATAAAACTAATCAATGTTATATAGCTTAGCATGATGAAATGTTAGAATATGATCACTATGTTGTTCTCTAATGTTGATCTAGCTTACTGATAGTCTCATACAGACAACAAACTACTACATAGAATAACATTATGGGCCCTATTTTAATGATCCACTTTTGCTAGGTTAAAAATGGTCGGCGCTCCCGGCGCATGGTCTAAAAGGGTTGTCCCTATTAATGAGTAATGGGTGTGTTTTGAGATTTACGTGCATTAATCCAATCAGAGTGGTAAACCAATCTCATCTCCCATTCCCTTTAAATGCCAGTTGTGCTCGCAGCTCATGGGCAAACAAATGGGCGCAAATGCATTTGCTATTTAAACAACTTGGCGCATGACATGAAAATGATAACTGCGTCGGACTGAAACTAGCAAAAAACACTTTGCGCCGGGTGTAAGATAGGGCCCTATAACTTTCAACACACTCAAATGCAGTTTAGTGTGATAGTGTAGACCAAGGGAAACAGTGCTGCGTTACCTCACAAGTTTCATTCGTCTAATAAACTGACCTGTGTGAGTAATAATTCAGCACTTGCATGTAAGTTAGTTTGGTAAAATAAAAGTCCTCATTCCTTTATATCCACGGGACTCGCGTGTGCCGCTGATATCTGTCTCTCATTAGCAATCGAGCCCTGCTTCATACCACAGTCATGTTAAAAACATCAATGTATTCACTTATCCATAAACATTTCCCAGTAAACATTATTAGATCGATCGGCATGACGACAAGTTCCATGATTCCACGCTCATTCACTGCGTCATCAATCTACGCCTTTGTTATTGTTTTGAAGAGGTTAGCCATTCCTAGCGGCGAAAAACTACATATTGTACCTTTAACAAAAGGCTGTATCAATTAATTCTGTAAATGTAATATTTTTTATTTTATTTTGTGAAAACAACACAAAAACTTGTGATGCTGACAGAGGTTGGATGATCGTATCTGCCAGAGGAATCTAGGGAGTTGATGAGGATTCAGTGATCAATAGTGTGATAGATCACCTCTTCTTGAACAGAATCCGCTGTAAATCTGCTGTAAATACACGTGACTCCACGTGTAAAACTCCAAGTGTTTTATTTCATATTTGAGTAATAAGAGACATAGAATTGATGGATAATTAACTTTATACCGAAAACTCATTGTCGAGCACATTAAGAGTGCATGGTATTCATTGTGTTTCTATATCTGTATTTTCTTGCTGTTTATTTTTACACTTATATTTATTTTTGACAGTTATGTGACCGGATGAGCTGTAATTCACGTCTGTTTGGTGTCGTTTCATATGTCCTCAGGTATGATGCAATGTTTGTATGATATTACGTTTTCTGTGTTCAGAAAAAAGACTGAGCTCTTAATTATTGAAACAAATGGTTTATTGTTTGTTAAACTGGTGAAAAGAGTTTTATGCAAGATGTTGAGGAGAATGTTATGTGACCGGATGAGCTGTAATTCACGTCTGTTTGGTGTCATTTCATATGTCCTCAGTAAAAAAGCGATGATTGAGCTCAGCATACGTCTTCGTGTGGTCCTTTCTGGAAGGGTCGGAAACAGGAACTAGAGGGGGTTACATATACACTGCCTGGCCAAAAAAGAAAAAAAAGTTGCTATTTGGATTTAAGTAGGCAAATATATTACGAGTCTATGACTGGATCAGTATCGCAGTGATTATTATGTTTCTAGGATGTTATATGTTTGGCAACAGTCTTTCTAACCCTAATTGATGGAGTGTGTAGCTTTTCCTTTTTTTAAACATGTAGGAAGACACATCATGGCCATATTCCAGGATTACAGTGTCAGGATTCATCAGGCTCAGATTGTGAAAGAATGGTTTGAGGAGCATGAAGAATCATTTCCACACATGGATCGGCTCCTCTGAGTCCAGAGTTTAAGAGTCTTTAGGTTGTGCTGGAGGAGACTTTACAGAGTGCTGGACTCTTGTCAATACAATACACAACATTTATTTCCATTAAGAGATGAATCTTGATATGATCATCCTGGAATATGGCCCTGATGTGTATAAAAATAGTATCTCAATGATTCTAAAATAACACTGATGTTAAAACAACGTTATTAATTATGAATGAGATTTGCTGTCGTCGCTGCACTGGGTTTGATATTGTCCTTCGGTGAGGAGCAGAACCTGATAAGAACATAACGATTTAATTATCGATTTATTGAACTCTTGCAGAACTTCAACAGAAGATGTTTTGAAGAAAAAGACATGTTCTGTTAGCGCTGTAGTCTCACCTGAGTTACTGCGACTGCTGTGTGTTATGTTTTCAATAATTCACAGCAGAACAGACGAGATCAACCAGCTAGCATCAACTTAACTTGTTTCTCTTTTTATTTTGTTCTTCTTCACTGTTCTTACCAACATCCAGTATCATCCAGTAACATTCCAATTATAGTTTTCTTCCAGTCACGGTTTCAATGTCCTCTTCTTTTTTTTTTTTTTACTTACAATGTCATTCCCTCTTATTTCCCCTTCATCTTCCAGCACATACGCATTTGCACCAGCTCTCCGTGCCACCCTGGCAGGTCTATAGAACTTTGACAGTCCTTTCTTGACATGGAAGGGTTTCCGTACTCTTACTAGGCTTCCCTCTTTGATCCTTGGTATACTTGTGCACCTCTTCTCACATCTGTGTAAGCTTTTGATGCATTTTGTTTAGAGATGACACGGTTGCGCAGTTGCTTCTCTGTCAGCAGAGTAGATTTGCTTGCTGGACCGATGTTCACCTTTGTGCGCATTTTCCTGTTAAACATGAATTCACATGGTGACACTCCTGTTGTACTGTGTGGAGTTGCACGGTACGTGAGCAAGAAGTCCTGTATGAATGGTGTCCATGGTTTCCTCTCTTGCTCGGCAGTAAGAAGTGTCTCTTTGAGAACGCGGTTCCAGCGTTCAATAGCTCCGTTAGCTTGCGGATAATACAAAGACACTTTCCTGTGTGTAATGTCCCTCACTGTCAGAAATTCTGCGAACTCGCCCGAGGTAAACTGTGTCCCATTATCACTAATGAGTTCGGTGGGGTTGCCGAAGCGGGCAAACACAGTAGACAGGAAGGTGGTGACAGCCGTGGTTGTGATTGAGTGTGTAAAAGCCACCTGCGCACAACACCCTGGTGAGTTTCATGTGCCAGGTCCACCAGCTGTTTTCTCAGGGCCACAGGCACTAGCCGTCGGTGAGGGCCCCTGTATATTGTCACATCTTGAACTGAGAGTTCATCTCTCGTAGCAAAGTAGGGTTTGAGCACTGCAGATAGAGACTTTGCTGTTTTAGGCCACCCCTTTTTCATCTGTGCCCTGATGGCAGTAAGCTCTGGGCATGCCTCACATGCCACCGCGAAATCCTTCACTGAGAGAGCTTTCAGTTCTGTGTCCAGCAGGGCTACAAGTTCAGGCTCAGTCACTGGCTCTGCGTTCTCTTCTGAGGGTAGAGGCAAACGGGAGAGACAGTCAGCAGCATAGTTTTGTGCTCCTGCACGATACACCACGTCATACGTGAAGCAAAGAAGTCTGGCTGACCACCGGGCAATACGCATTCCTGCGCGGCCAAGTCCTTTTGTGTGTAGCAGTGTGGTCAGAGCCTGATGATCTGTACGCAGTGTAAATCTTGTCCCCCATAAGAAAGTCCTCCACTTTTCCGCTGCCCACACACAGGCTAACGCCTCCTTTTCTACGATGGCGTATTTCCGTTCAGCAGGGGTAAGTGAACGTGAGGCAAAAGCAACTGTACGCTCCGTGTTATCAGGGTGCATTTGTGTCAGTATAGCCCTCAAACCGTAATCCGAAGCGTCTGTAGACACTATTGTAGACAAGCTCGGGTCAAAGACGGCTAGCGCTGAACTGGTTACAATGCGAGTCTTGACCGTGTCAAAGCTTGACTGTGCTGCTGCTGTCCACTGAAATGTATCATCACGCAGGTAGTCTCGCATGGGCTCCACCAGAGATGCATAGTTTTGCACAAATTTTGCATACCATGCTGTGAGCCCCAGGAATGAGCGCAGTGTGGTGGCGTCGCTAGGCGCTGGAGCAGCTGTAATAGCCTTGAGGTGGTCTTTGTCTGGCAGCAAACCCTGGGCTGAGATGGTGTGTCCAAGGAACCGTAAGCTGGTCTGGTTGAAGTGGCATTTTTCGTTATTGAGCTGGAGGCCAGCTTCCTTTAGCGCAGCAAGCACCATCTGCAGGTTACGATCATGCTCCTCCTTTCCTGTGCCATAGACCATTACATCATCCAGATAGTTCTTGACCCCCTTGAGGTCTTTCAGCACCAGAGACATCATTTTGGAGAACGCACTTGGGGCTGAACACAGTCCATATGGAACCCGACGAAACCCTTTGTGAGTTATAAATGCAGTCATATCTCTGCTTGCCTCTGCCAGTAACACCTGATGATAAGCATTTGCCAAATCAGTGGTGGAGAACACAGTGGCTCCACGCATTTCAGAGAAGAGATCATCCATATGGGGAAGTGGGTGACTGTCCATCACTACAGCCTTGTTTGGTTCACGAAAATCCACGCACATTCTCACTGAACCATTCTTTCGTCGTGTGACAAATGCAAACCCACAATGAGTTGACTGAGAAAAACAAAACCGTGTGTGTGTGTGTGTGTGTGTGTGTGTGTGTGTTTGGGTGGGTGGGTGGCCTGGTAAAACCCTACATTATGGGGACAAAATGTCCCCACAAGGATGGCAATATCCGAAATCCTTGTTCGTGTGGGGACATTTTTTGGTCCCCATGAGGAAAACGGCTTATAAATCAAAAAAGTTATGTTTTTTTAAAAATGTGAAAATGCAGAAAGTTTTCTGTGATGGGTAGGTTTAGGGAGTTAGTGTAAGGGAATAGAATATACAGTTTGTACAGTATAAAAATCATTATGTCTATGGAAAGTCCCCATAAAACATGAAAACAGTACATAGTGTGTGTGTGTGTGTGTGTGTGTGTGTGTGTGTGTGTGTGTGTGTGTGTGTGTGTGTGTGTGTGTGTGTGTGTGTGTGTGTGTGTGTGTGTGCATGTGCATGTGTGTGTCACAAATTATGAGATCACAGATCACATTTTTTGCGTGCATCATTTGTAACTGACTTTGTCCTATTAGGGTAAATTATTTTTTGGAAAATTGTCTGAAACTTCATTCACATTCCTCTTCATTCCTTTCTTACTATGAGCGTATTTTCTGATGTCACTAAATTGTGTCACTTTATTGGCTGAAGGGAATGTCATGATATTACTTAAATAAAATTTTACATTTAAATGCAATACATTTAAATGCAATCTGATATCAAGACTAGATAAATTAGCTAAAAATCTAAAGATTTAACAGAAATGATAATTCTCATTGAGATCTTTGAATAAAATGAATACTCTTATACAAATATTGATGAAATCAGAGCCACGTAAATTCAAATGCTTCGATCTTATTTCTGATTTTGTGTCGTGAACATTGATTTTGCAGTGTATTTATCTTGAACACATTTTGTGTTTATTATTATAAACTGCAAATGTTGTTCTACATACATTACTCTGAGATCACGCTGGTTTTATGTAAGTGTATATTTCTGTAATGATCATGTGATTCAGATAGGTGGCGCTATGACACCATAAACCACCAGCGTACTTCAGTCACATAACATTACATTTCTTCATGAATTAGATATAATTCATTAGGTGTGTTTTTAATCCGCTGTTTTTATTCATTTATTTGATATTATACTTGTCATATTTTAAACGTTCATACCATTCAGTAAAAGGAAAGGAAATGAAAATGTCAAATGATTATCTAAATATAAAGAAACTGATTTTTATCTACTTGTCATTTTAATATCAGTATCTGGCCTCTATTAGTATTCTCATTCCTAACCAGAATAAATATATAAATATAAACTTAATTTAATTTAATATAGGAAAATAAATAAAGAAATAAATGAATTGACAAAACAAATATAATTCATTTTTAATTAAATATATTCCCGGTTTTATTTTGTGTATTACTATTCCTTTATTTAGTAGCTATTTTCTGTGTTTATTCTTCATTTATTTAAACTTTTATTTGCTCGTTCGTTTATTTTTTCATGTATTTTTATATTTATGCGTTCATTTATTTTTATATTAATGTATTTATTCCCACATGTATTTATTTACTATCGCATTTAGTCTATATATTTATTTATAAATGTATTAATTTTATATGTTTTATAAAGGTGGATACGTTTATTTATTTTTAACGGCTCTGGGTCCTCAAGAGGGCGGGGCTATTAAAAATATCAATTTGCGGAGAAAGTCTGCAGCCAATGAAAAGCGGAAGGTCAGAATATGCTAATGAGCTCTTGACAGCTGTGAGACTGGAAAGTCTGGAATCCTGCAGCTCGTGAGGAGGAGAGGAACCGTTAACTCTCTCAAGTCTCAAACTGACAGGATTTCATCATGGATACCACATTTACTTCATTAAAAACGGCTGTCGGTGTAGTGTAACATTAAGTGTGCGGTTTCCCTCCACTTTAGATGTGTTTGCGGTGAAGGAGTCGTTAATAATGTTCCGTTTGTTCTCGTCGGAGCGCGGGAGACAGAAGCAGCGGCTCGAGCTCAGTCTGGCGGGAATCTGCGAGCTCGAGCTGCTCAAGCGCAGGCACGAGGCGTTGGTCATCAGCGCGCTCGCGCTACACGCACCCGAGCCGGAACCGAACCAGAACCCGAACCCGAGGTGCCCGCCGCCGGTAAGCCTTCTTCACGGATATCTTTATGCACTTTAGAAACACTGGAGAAGGAGTTTGTTAAATACGCGAGGGAGATGTTTTAGGCTTCATAACGTATTAATCCTCTCGAAAACTTAAAGAAAACACGTTTTGTTTTTATAGTTGTGTGGTGTTCTCCTACACTGAAATAAAGTCCTTTCACTCATAAATTCCACACATAATTTGAAGTATAAAGACTTAAGCTGAATAGTAATTTCCTCTAAACTCAACTCTCTAATAAAAATGCTGTTTTTTTTTCCCCTCAGACTAAAGTTTGAAGAATATCATGAGCAGAACATAAGAATAATGTTCATATTGTTGAGCCACAGAAAGTGTTTGGTTGAATTTTTTACAGGTCCTGCTCTTCAATAATCATTCAAATAAGGTTATATTTGTTAGCATTAGTTTACTACATTAGTTCAAAATACTTCTGAAGCATTTATTAATCTTAGTTACTGCTATTTTTAACATGTACTAATCCATTATTAAAATGAAAAGTCGCGTCTGTTTATGTGATTTGATGGGTTCTGGATCTGAAGACAACACACACACACACACACACACACACACACACACACACACACACACACACACAGAGGCTAATTAAGGGCAATTAAATAATATTAACATATACAAATAATGTATTCCTTAATATCGTACTGAAACTAAGATTAATAAGTGCTTGGAAGTATTTATCATTGATAACTAATGTTAAATGGAAGCTACAGTGTAATTAATCTGAATTAAACTTACTTGTACATGAGTTACGTGTTACCATTTCATATAGATGACAACTATATAGTCATATTGATCAGTCTTTTAACTCGGCAATAAAGCTGATAAAGGAATGAAATATGATGAAAAACTCAAATAAATGTCCTGATCTTTGAAAGAGAAATCTCTGGGAACAGGTGACGTTTACAGTAGAAGTATTAAATCATTAATTAATGATCACAATGTTGAGAACAGTTATTTCAGACAGTAAAGCAGCATTAAGACAGACTGAATCAGTTAATATATTAACATCAAACTGAATTGATCTGAATTACGACTCTTTTGTCTTCTGTGAAATGATCTGTACTGTTAAAGCGCTGTAGAAATAAAGCTGATATAACAAGATAAAACACAGATCACAGGCAGAGGAGAAGCTCAGCGAGCTCCTCAGCAATTTAACCTTTTCTTCTCATCAATTATTCACACACACACACACACACACACACACTCGTTTGAACGCTGCAATTATTCCTTCACTTCTGAATCTGCAGGAGAAACACGAGCCGTTAATTACAGCAGAACTGGCCAATCAGAGCGCAGGACCACCAGCACTACACACACACACACAGACCACCAGCACTACACACACACACACTTGTGTTTATACAACACACACAGATGAAATGAGGGCAAGTGTTTCCGGCTGTTGTCTTGTGTCAGATTGCTGTCAGCGCTGATGCCAGGAATAAACACTGAGTATGTGCATGATTGAGTGATTGTTTGTTTGTGTGTGTGTGTGTGTGTGTGTGTCTTGTCAACCTTCAGTGTGATTTAGGCTTGCTACAATAGTCTGTGTTCCTCGGTGTTCAGACGCAAAGCGTTAGTTCAAAGCGTTAAAAATATTTAACGCAGTCTCTGTTGTGTTCCGTCACCGTTGGCTAGCGCTGTATGATCATGCTCTTATTAATGCAAATGCTTTTAAACCATTCAAGCGTGTCAAGACAAAAGATGTGACACACACACACACGCGTGCGTCAGTATCAAGTTCTCAGAACACGCAAATGATGCTAAAATATCCGTTTTGTCGAGTGTCCTCATAAGAGCAGTCTTAAATGAGTTAAATAAAGTCTTAAATGATCGTAAAGATTTGTGAATCCACTGACGTTAATCTTCTAACTCTCCTGACTGCTTTGTCAGACAAAAATGGCGGATTATGATTGGTCAGATCGCCTGTCAATCAAACCCCCTGCGAAGGGTGAATTGACACTGATTTAAAAGTGAAAGTAAAACGCACACGGTCGCACCAGCTTTTGATAAGCGATGTTTTTTTTATGTTTTATATCACGACTCGATTAACCGGTGGGAGAATGTTATCACCGTCACATCTCTAGTGTGATCGTGTCCTTGTGTAAATCAGTCAATATGAATAATTGACAGTGAAATGCTTTTGTCAGATTGGTTGGATCTCATGCGGCCGCTGTTTCCATGACGATGAGTCGCTTCATCAGGTTAAGCTAACAGCCTTAGCATGATCTTATTTGGGGGCCCAGGAGACATTAGTAAACACACACACACACACATACTGCTGACATCTGACCTGCTAACACTTCCCCCAAAACACACACACACACACAGTCGTCAGCTGTCGGACACACACACACACTTCTGTACTGATTAGATCTGCTGAGGTGGTTTTCATTAATCAGAGTCTGAAACTAAACTAGTCTTGAAATACTAGAGATCATGTTCAGGGTGGGTCGGTTTAGTTGTACGAAAAATTTTGATATTCCTGAAAAAATTATGTTTTAATGAACAGTAGGGCTGGGTATCGATTCAGATGTTACAATTCGATTTGATTTTCGGTTTCGATTCTCGTTTCGATTCTCGATTCGATTTTCGGTTTCGATTCTCGATTCGATTTTCGGTTTCGATTCTCGATTCGATTTTTCGATTTCGATTCTAAATTAGATTTCGATTCAACGATTGAAAATTGGACAAGTCAGAACAGTCGCATGTCTTGATCAAACAGGTTAACAATCCTCACATAAACCCATATAAAAACATTGCATATAATTTTTATCTGTGCCCTTCCTGTCCAGTGTTTCCCACACATAGACTAATTCGTGGCGGTGCGCCACAGAATCAACACCGGCCGCCACATATTGCGTTTCGTTATATATTTTTTTTACGCTATTTAAAACACGCAGCGTATTCATTCAGCTGCATTTCCTTTCCCTGCTCTCCCTCCGTCTCTCTGTCACTCACGCGTCTCTCTCACAAGCAAATTTTTGTCTCGCCAAAGTCTTATTTGATCGGTGAGTGATGATAACTGCTGCGCTTGCGATAGGGCGTATTGCTGAAAGAACGAGCAGAGAGAGAGGCCCGGTCGCGCGCGCGCGTCTTCAAACTGCCTTGATCTCTCGCTCCCTCGCGCATATTAATCAAAATCACGATGGTAAAAGATCGGATTTCAAAGTCACGACATTCACAGGCAGCTAGCTCTTTTTTGTCTTGTCGCGCATGAATGGTTTAAAAGCATTTGCATGAATAAGAGCGGGATCATGTAACACTAGCCAAAGGATGACAAAAAATTAACAGATGCTGCGTTAATTGCGTTAAAAGCCCGAATTTGTTTATTTCATATAAAATCGCAGCATTTTGCGTCATATAGCCTAATTGCGTATAGGCTTGACATCACGATTGCGATATGATTAAACGTGCAGCACTAATTGAGGTTATTTTATGATTTAGATAAAACTAACATAAAATCTCACAGCATTAGCTATAAAACTGAGTTTGCAAGCCTATGAACAGTGGAGGGAAACTAATACTTGGGTAATAGATAAATAAAGAATTCTTGTAAAGAATAAAGAAATTCTTGGCGTTTGAGAATCGATTTTGAATCGACCACATTTAAAAAAATGATTCATCGGAAAATCGATTTTTTTTTTGCCCAGCCCTAATGAACAGTATTATTATTATTACATTATTACATTCTACTGTACAGTAATATATTTCTGTCCTAATTTCTTCAAGTTAAACTGAACTTATTTTGGCTCCGACATCATAGATGTAGACGTTCATGTTTAATTACACGCAGGACATTACGTTCCTCGTTCCCAGAAACCCACTCTGCATCCGCACTCATCTGAGTTTAATAAACCTGCTCATTTCACAGTGTGTGTGTGAGCGAGCAAGTGAGTGTGTGTGTGTGTGAGCAAGCAAGTGAGTGAGTGTGTGTGTGTGTGTGTGTGTGTGTGTGTGAGCGAGCAAGTGAGTGTGTGTGTTTGTGTGAGCAAGCAAGTGAGTGAGTGTGTGTGTGTGTGTGTGTGTGTGTGTGTGTGAGCGAGCAAGTGAGTGTGTGTGTGTGTGTGTGTGAGCGAGCAAGTAAGTGTGTGTGTTTGTGTGTGTGAGCAAGCAAGTGAGTGAGTGTGTGTGTGAGTGAGCGAGTGTGTGTGAGTGAGTGAGCGAGTGTGTGTGTGTGTGTGTGTGTGTGTGTGTGTGAGCGAGCGAGCAAATGAGTGTGTATGTGAGCGAGCGAGTGAGTGTGTGTGTAAGTGAATGAGTGTGTGAGCGAGCGAGTGAGTGTGTGTGTGTGAGCGAGTGAGTATGTGTGTGAGCGAGCGAGTGAGCGAGTGTGTGTGTGAGCGAGCAAGCGAGTGAGTGTGTGTGTGTGTGTGTGTGCGAGCGAGTGAGTGTGTGTGTGTGTGTGTGTGTGTGTGTGTGTGAGTGAGTGAGTGTGTGTGTGTAATCTCAGGGACTGTTTATGTGCTTTATTTACATGCTGTTCTGATTGGCTGTGGGTTTTGACGCATCTCGCAGTCGCGTCGCATCTAGTGTGGACAGACAAATATTTGTCTCTGGAATCTTATCGCGTCTGGTCAGGACATGGTGTCATAGTTTGCGTTCTCAAGCACCAAACACTGTTGTCGTGCAAATGAACGTCCAGAACACATGGGAAAATGTGTGTGTGTTAGCGGCCCCTAAGTTAATAACTAATGATCTTTGCAACGGAAGTGAATCAGTCAAAACTAACTTTAGCTGGACAATAACTTTATTCTAGATCTGCTGTAAAGCCTAAACAATCTCTGTTTTAATCTGCTGCTTTGAAACTCTATATTGTTAAAGCGCTGTATAAATGAAGGACACTTGACTTGTTGCTGTTTAGGAGGCCGGCTCATCGTGTGTGTGTGCTGATTGTCTTGAAATCGTGTGTGTGTGTGTGTGTGTGTGTTTCAGGAGGGCGTGTGGAGTTTGATGAAGCTCCTGCAGCATCAGGTCGGAGAGCTAAAGATGGACGCCGTCGAGACTCTCACTGAAGCGTCACACAATCGACCCGGCTCAGGTACCAAACACACCACATCATCCACATCATCACGGCTCAAGAACCACATCATCACATGTCGTTCACTGATGCTTACATTTACATTTATGCATTCGGCAGACGCTTTTACCCAAAGCGACTTACATTGCATGTCAAGGTACACATTTACGTTTTTATCAGTTCTTGTTTTCCCTGGGAATTGAACCCATGACCTTGGTGTTGCGAGCACCAGTGCTCTACTGTCTGAGCTCCAGGAAAGCCTACTGATGCTTGATTGTGATTGGCCACTGGGGTCATTCTGTGGTGATGGAGCGCAACAGTCAAAATCCCATTCATCTTCTCCGCTAAACTACTGTGATCGAGGTTGACGGTGGGAATGGAATATGAACGGCTCAATATCATTTTTTTTTTTTTCGATTCTAATGATACTTGATACTGATTCCAAATCCAATACCAGTTGCACAGACACAGCTGATTAGTTAAAGGGTTAGTTCAACCAAAAATGAAAATTCTGTCAGTAATTATTCACCCTCATGTTGTTCCAACCCCGTAAGACTTTCGTTCATCTTCGGAACACAAATTAAGATATTTTTGATGAAATCTGAGAGCTGGCTCACTCCTCCACAGGCTTATGGACACTATAACTTGCTGGCCCAGAAAATGTATTAAAGACATCGTTAATATAGTCCAAGTAACTCCAGTGGCTCAATCTTAAGTTTATAAAGCGACGAGAATACTTTTTGTGCGCAAAAACAAACAAAAATAACGACTTTATTCCACTATTCATTTCATTCTCTCTCTGTGCCTCGAGTTAGTTTACGTAGTGTTTTTGCGCAGCGCGTCTGTGTTGCACGTCACCACGTAGGCTCACTATTGGGCGATGCTGGTCATTGTCAGCATTTTTTTTTTATTTGTCTTATTTTTAAGAAATTATCTTATTTAATCAATTTATTCCGTTATATTTTAGTCATGCTTGATGAAGGTTAAACCGATAATCAGTTTATTTTTCTCAAACTTGTAATGATTTGTTGTCATGTCATCAGAATCATTGCAGTTTCACCTATAAGCTCAAATCAAGACACTGTCGACCCGTACGCATTCACTCATCTAGCTTCATGATTTATAATATTATCATATAAATTAACAAGAGATCTATTGGGCGAAGTCCTCCACCGCGCCGCTGAAAAGGCCAGCCTGGGATATAGAGTCGAGGAGACGGGTTCGCTCGGACTCTCTCACATCGGCCAGGTTGAGCCATAGGTGTCTCTCCTGGACCACTGCTGTGGACATCACCTGACCCAGGGAGCGTGCGGTCACCTCCGCCGCCCGGAGAGCGAGGTCAGTGGCGAGCTCATCGAAGAGCCCTGGGTCAGCTCTACCCCCGTGCATGTCCGTGAGCCTCCTGGCCTGGCAGACCTGAAGGATGGCCATGGCCTGGGAGTGAGGCGGAGGTTTGCCCCGCAGCTCTGTATGATCTCGCCACCAGGGTAAACCTACTGGCCCTGGAGGGGTGCTTAGGATCACCAGGCCATGTCGACGCACTCTGAGGACACAGTTGCATCGCAACAGAGCGTTCAACAGGGGGAATCCCAGCGTACCCTTTAGCCACGGCCCCGTCAAGGGCAGAGAAGGTGGAGGAGGGCGCCGAACGATCACAGGAAGACAACGGGGACTTATTCGTTACATTTATATAGCGCTTTTCTAGGTACTCAAAGCACTTTACATGGAAGGGGTGATCTCCTCAACCACCACCAATGTGCAGCATCACCGGGATGATGCGACGGCAGCCATATTGCACCAGAACGCCCACCACACACCAGCTTACTGGTGGAGAGGAGACAGTGCTGAAGCCAATCAGTGTATGGGGATGATTAGGAGGCCATGATGGACAGAGGCCAAGGGGCAAATTTGGCCAGGATGGGCCGGGTTACACTTTTTTGAAGGACATCCTGGGATTTTTAATGACCACAGAGAGTCAGGACCTCGGTTTAACGTCTCATCCGAAGGACGGTGCTCTTTGACAGTATAGTGTCCCCATCACTACACTGGGGCATTAGGACCCACACAGACCACAGGGTAAGCGCCCCCTACTGGCCTCACTAACACCTCTTCCAGCAGCAACCTGGTTTTCTCAGGAGGTCTCCCATCCAGGTACTGACCAGGCCCAACCCTTCTTAGCTTCAGTGGGTGACCAGTCTTGGGCTACAGGGTGGTATGGGTACTGGTACTTCCAGGATCTCGTGACCTCCTCATGCACCTCTGGGAAGAAAGGAACTGGGGTGGAGCGCTGACTGTCCCCAAGAACCAATCATCCAACTGCGAGTGCTCAGGACAGGGCGGAGGGAAAGCATGGCTGTCAATTCCGGGTCGGACTCGGGCAATGCTGGCACAGCCGAATCTTCATCCTCGGAAGACTCCAGCCGTCTCATCATCTGGAGCCCCGAATGAGACACAGGGAACGTCCGTAGACGGCCCCGCGATCATACTCGGAAGACTCACGGGTTACGGGGCACAGGAGGGGTGTGGCCTGAGGAAGCATCAGCGGGGCGTTGTTCCTCACCGTAACCCTCAGCTCACCCTGGCCACCGGCCGAAGCATCACCGCTCGTTTGGTAATACTCGAAGGTGATAGGCTTGCTAAGCGAAACCCCGTAACTCGGAGTGACTGAACGAAAGGGAACAAATATTAACCAATAAAATACAGTCAAATAAAGCTGTCGAATGTCTTTAAAAGTCCAGGATAATGAAACATATTTATTTATGGTGCTTTTATTATATTTTTGTGTGTTTTGTGGAGCTTGACTGTGGCAGTCTGGGATGTTTGATCAGCCCATGTCTCTCGACAGACTCTTTTCACACAGAACGAAATCATTTATACTCTAATCAATATTTCACATTCATTCATTCATTTGTTTATTTGGTAAATATATCTCTAATAAGCGGGATTATGTACCGTCGTTATGCAGGATA
Organism: Rutilus rutilus; assembly: GCA_021464565.1. Classification (NCBI taxonomy): domain Eukaryota; kingdom Metazoa; phylum Chordata; class Actinopteri; order Cypriniformes; family Leuciscidae; genus Rutilus; species Rutilus rutilus. The sequence continues at coordinate 748,045 of JAJAQA010000025.1, read as the reverse complement.
ATCCCCTCAGGGTGATCAAAGAGAGCATCACCTGAGTCTTGATCATCAGAGTTTATTCTTCCGTAATAATGTCTGACTGTATATTATCTCGTATACTCAGGGGTTTTCTCTGTAACGTGTGTGTGTGTGTGTGTATATATCAGGCTCCTCTGAACACACTGAGGGTCCTTGTCCTCTCGGCCCCGTCCGGCTCTCTGAGAGACACGAGTCTGTTGGTAAGTGGACCACCCAAATATACTCATACACTCGTCAAACACACACACACATGTACACACACATGTCTGTCTGCCAGCTCTGCACACACGCGCACACACACACACACACACTCACACACTCACTCACTCACTCACTCACTCACACATACATACACATGTACACACACTCACACACACTCACTCACACATACACACACATGTACACACACTCACACACACTCACACACACACGTCTGTCTGCCAGCTCTGCACACACACGCATACACACACACACACACACACACACACTCACTCACTCACTCACTCACTCACTCACTCACTCACTCACTCACTCACTCACACACACATACATACACATGTACACACACTCACACACACTCACTCACTCACTCACTCACACACACATACACACACACACGTACACACACTCACACACACACACACACACACACGTCTGTCTGCCAGCTCTGCACACACACAGCACAAATGTTATAGAGATCCAGTTCACTCAGTGTGAAGAAAATATTTTCTTCCTCAGTGTCTCTGTCTTGTTTTCCAGTACAAATAGCTTAAAATTCTTAAATCAAGACACATTTACTGGAGAAGCAATAGATAGAAGATATGAAGTCTTGTATCTCACCTTAAATACATACAGTTAAGGTTCTTGCACACTGAGTCCGAAATGAAATGAAATGAAATGAAATGAAATGAAATGAAATGAAAAATGAATACAGCCTCACGTTGTGCCAGTCGCTCACACACACTGCCTCCGGAACTTTCCTCTGTCATAAAAAAATTCGGATCAGGTTTGATTTTCTGCGTTTTCCGCATCCGTAGCAACACGTGTTCATTATGATTGCGAGATGAAATTTCGGACTCGGTGTGTGAGGACCTTTAGTCTTAATCAACTTTTTAAAACATTCCAGAATGTAAACTGGGTTTTTTTTTTTTGGCCGTGAACTGGTTAAAGCAGAGACTGGAGAAAACACACTCAGAGTCATGAGATCTTTAAGCTTCAGTGTGAATATACACACCTGTGACACTGAGGAGAAGAAAGACCCGCTCTGTTAGAGTACACACACACACACAGACACATATATATACACACACACACACAGACACATATATATATATACACACACACACACACACACAGTCAAACTCTCTCTCAATCTCACACAGACACACTCACTCACACACACATTGACAAACACAGACACACTCACACACACACAGTCAAACTCTCTCTCTCTCACTCTCACACAGACACACTCACACACACACATAGACAAACACACACACAGACGCACACACACACAGTCAAACTCTCTCTCGCTCTCACACAGACACTCACTCACACACACACACACACACAGACACACTCATACACACACTCACACATTTTTTTAAATTATTATTATGTAAAGCACTTTCCATTAGTGTGTGAGATGTGCTTCATAAAGTGTTTGACAGTAGCTGTGATTCATTCAGTGTGAGGATGTCGTGTTGGTTAGTTGTTTCCAGTATTATAAAGATTCTCCCTCCCAGCATGCAGTTCTGCGTTTAAAAGACGTCTAATGGCATCCAAAGCAGCCAGACGTGTAGACTAGAACAAGGCCACTAAACCATCATCAGAGAATAGACTATCATCAGTTAGAGAACATGTCAAAGAAATGAAACCACACACCCTGTGATCACTGATGACTGACATGATGGAATATCATAAACCTCAAGTTATTTTGGCAAAAACGACATGTGACCAAATTCAAGGTTATTTTGGATGGAAGTGTGTGACTCACAGCCGGACTATATCGGGTCTATAGTTAATCTAGATGGTGAAATGATGACTATTGTGTGCTGGGCTGTCATTGTGTCGGTCTGTAGGTGATGTGTGTGTTTCCCTCTTTCCCAGCAGCCTCTCCTGCGCTGGAGGGCGTGAGTGAAGACGAGCCGTGGGTCTGGCCCGATGAGGAGCCCAGCGCTGAGGACTACAGACAGGCTCAGCGTGTGGAGACGTACATCATCGGGCTAATCCAGCGCCGCTCGCCTCACGCTAGACCCAGCAAACCTCCGCGCACTAGCATGGGTCCCGAGACCAGAGTGATCCGGCAGAGTAGCATCAGCCGGGCCGGGATTCGCTCTACTTCTCTGGATTTTCCCAGCAGCAGCGAAGCAGAATCCCCACAGCATGTCTACACACACACACACTCCTCCGACGAGCTGGTGAACGCTCAGTACATCCCAGCGCAGCCGTGTCGCGCTCTAGCGCACAAACCCGAGAGGAAGCCGAAGAAGTGCCGTTTCACGGAGGACAAGATCGCGCCGAAGAAACCCGGAAGAAAAACCTGCCGCGCGCAATCCGAGAACAACCTGGAGCGCAAATACAACACGGCGGAGAGGAACGTCACGGCTAAAACACGCCGCGGATCCACTCACGCTCACCGGCGCTGGCGCTCCACGCTAGAACTGAGTCAGGACGAAGCCGAGCAGCCAATCAGACGGTCCCGTAAGCCTCGCGTGTACCGAGTCGAGTCCGAGTCGAGTCTGAGCGAGGCCGAGTCGCGCGGGTCCAGCTCGCGGTCCAGCGACTCTGACGGGAGCAGCGGATTGGTCTGGCCACAGCAGTTGGCTCCGCCCACTCAGCCTGGAAACAGCAGCGGATTGGTCTGGCCACAGCAACTGGCTCCGCCCACTCTGCTGGCTCCGCCCACTCAGCCTGGAAACGCCCTGCAGCCCAAAGCCTTCGTAAAGATCAAGGCGTCGCACGCGCTCAAGAAGAAGATCCTGAGGTTCAGAACTGGGTCCCTTAAAGTCATGACCACCGTATGAGACACACACACACACACACACACACGTTTACTTAGCTATCTAAATGGGGACTCTCCATAGACGTCATGGTTTTATGCTGTCCAAACTGCTTATTCTGTCTCCTTACACTAACCCGACCCCTAAACCTTCCCATCACACACACACACACACACACACACACAGGTTTGTTTAGCTATACTTGTGAGGACCTCCATAGACGTAATGGTTTTTATACCGTCCAAACTGTATATTCTGTCCCCTTATACTAACCCGACCCCTATTTTTGTCATTTTTATTCATTTTTTTCTTTTTCTTTTCTTGAATCCATACATTTACTGGAGAAGCAACATGTAACAAATGTATGTTTCAGGATAAAGCCCTTGAGATGCATCAAGGAGGTCCTAATACACAAAAATAGATAACACAAGACAAAACAATCACAACAATAATCACCTCATTCAAAACAACAAACTCACCACCAGGGCTGTGCGATAGAGCTAAACAATGATCACGATATCATGTTTCATATCGTTCGGTATCGATAATTATTGGCATTTTTTATGACATTTTTTTTTTAAAGACAAGTAGAAAAGTTAGAATTTAAACCACTGATTTATTTATTTATCCACATTATTAAGGCAAACAACAAATTATATTAGTTTTAGCAGTCGAAGAGTAGGGGTGTAATGGTTCACAATATTCACGGTTGGGGTATACGACAGTGGTGTCAGTGTCACGGGTCTGTAAGCTTTCAATACAGCAAAAAGAAAGAAATGCCAGAGAAATTTCCTTGATTAAAAAAAAAAGAAAATGTATAAAAAGTGACTCAAACTGAGTGTGAAGCTCTAAATAATGAGTAGCGCAGGTTTCGTTCCGCTTTCAGTACGTTTGCCATTTGTAAACAATATTGTACCGTCAATAAATACCAATACCGTTTTATCGCCCAGCCCTACACACCACTACTAAACCTACCCATCACACACACACACACATTAACCTGACTCCTAAACCTACCCATCACACACACACACACACACACACACACACACACACACACAAACCTGACTCCTAAACCTACCCATCACACACACACACACACACACACACACACACTAACCTGACTCCTAAACCTACCCATCACACACACACACACACACACTAACCTGACTCCTAAACCTACCCATCACACACACACACACACACTAACCTGACTCCTAACCCTACCCATCACACACACACACACACACACACACTAACCTGACTCCTAAACCTACCCATCACACACACACACACACACTAACCTGACTCCTAAACCTACCCATCACACACACACACACACACACACACACACTAACCTGACTCCTAAACCTACCCATCACACACACACACACACACTAACCTGACTCCTAAACCTACCCATCACACACACACACACACACACACACACACACACACACACACACACACACTAACCTGACTCCTAAACCTACCCATCACACACACACACACACACACACACTAACCTGACTCCTAAACCTACCCATCACACACACACACACACACACACACACACACACTAACCTGACTCCTAAACCTACCCATCACACACACACACACACACACTAACCTGACTCCTAAACCTACCCATCACACACACACACACACACACACACACACACACACACACACACACACACACACTAACCTGACTCCTAAACCTACCCATCACACACACACACACACACACACACACACACACACACTAACCTGACTCCTAAACCTACCCATCACACACACACACACACACACTAACCTGACTCCTTAACCTACCCATCACACACACACACACACACACACACTAACCTGACTCCTAAACCTACCCATCACACACACACACACACACACACACTAACCTGACTCCTAAACCTACCCATCACACACACACACACTAACCTGACTCCTAAACCTACCCATCACACACACACACACACACACACACACACTAACCTGACTCCTAAACCTACCCATCACACACACACACACTAACCTGACTCCTAAACCTACCCATCACACACACACACACACACACACACACTAACCTGACTCCTAAACCTACCCATCACACACACACACACACACACTAACCTGACTCCTAAACCTACCCATCACACACACACACACACACACACTAACCTGACTCCTAAACCTACCCATCACACAACTTTCTGCATTTTTACTTTAAAAAAAAAAACTTTAATTACTTTATTTTTATGCCAGATTTGCAAACGAGGACGTCCCTAAAGGAGGTTTCTGGAGATTTTGTCAGGTTTTGGTCACTTCTGGGTACAAATTTGTCCCCAAAATATAGTTAAGTAGGTACACACACACACATATATATACACACACACACGCACATATACATATATATATATATACAAACACACACACTCACTCACACACTTCTTATTCCTGTTGAATATCCTGTGTGTTTTGGCCACTTCAGTTCCAGTGGATCATGAGAACAGGAGTGTGTCGTTGGGGCCGGCCGCTTCCCCCTTCACTCTGGGATAGAGACACTTCACCGTGTGTTTGAGTTAGAGGATGATAGACTCACACAGACCGAGTGACACTCGACCCGCCGTTACCACACTCATGGCTTGAGACAAAAAAAAAAAAAGACAAAAAGTCTACATTGACCAATACTTTAAAATAGCACAGATACAACACGCGTAAACACCCATCACGACGCCGATGATGATGTCACACATGTAAATGTCTGTAAATGTTCCCTGTATTTATGAATGTAACCTGTAAATAAAGACCTGTTCGTAACGATATGCTCTCAATCTGTTAAGCGACATCCTTTCTTACGTATTGTGAATGATAATAAATGTAGGGCGGAGCTTGACTCTATGCAGTGCGATGTGGGCGTGGCTCTCACAAGTCTATGCAAATGAGCGTGAGTTTCCAGGGGCGGAGTTTAAACGCACCACATGATTCCTGAATCCTGCTTACGTCACCGGTTATGACATTTTAATTAAACATTACAAGGTCAAAACAATTAAACATGCGCAGATTAATTGTTCATAACAAGATCTATAATATGCTTTTCGAAAAAACTTACATTTAATTTAATGTCACTTTAAAGAGCAAATTGTATATTGTGTAGTAACTCTTTACAGTAAGTTTATTTGGTTACACTTTATTTTAAGGTATCATTGTTACAGTGTAATTATATATTTAAGTGCTGAGTAATATTAAAGGATTAGGGTTTGTTGAGGGTTGCATGTTATTATGCATAATTTGCTGTTATTACTACGGTAAGTACATGTAACAAGGACACTGTAAAATAAAGTGTTACCGTTTATTTTAGTTGATGATAAGAGTTTATATTTTCATGTAAAGATGAACAAAGTAGTTTTGCTGATGAATCTCTGCGAAGGGAAATTATTATTTTTTATTAAAAATTATTTCTTTATTAAAATCTTGTTTATTTTAATAAAGTTAACGCACTGTGAACAAACAATGAACATCTGTATTAGTTAACAGAGATGAACAAATACTGTAGCATATTGCTCATGGTTAGTTCATGTTAGTACTGTAATGTAAAGTGTTACCGCTGCAAATTCTCTCAAAAAACGTTCAAATGTGAGTTTACATTTATGTATATAAAATTTGCCAAGAAAATAATTGAAGTGTATCAGAAAGCAAGCTTAGTTTTTATTGGGGTCAAAATCAAAGTATCCAAAAGTAATGTCCTTCATGATTCCTGAGTTCTGCTGATGCATGATGGGATATCTCTGCTCTTGTGTGTTTATTTGTAGAGATTGTGAAAGTGTGAGTGTGTGTCGCGTCGAACACTTCATCTCTCGGAGACGCTGGATAACGAGCTCCAGCTGGAGCACAAACACAGGCCCATTGACGGACCGGGCTGGAGGATTCTGGGAGTTTGCATAGCTTGAGTCACATGACTGTTCTCTCTCACTGATAGACTGTCTCGGAGAACTGGGAACGCCTCAGAACAAACATTCCTCCAGTAACGTTTACAGAAAATCATCTAGTCTTTATTAATGGCTTTAGTTGAATGTTCATCTAATGTTACTTGTATCCGAACGTTTCCCATAATGTTTGAGGAATGATACAATGGAATGTTCCCTTAATGTCCATATAACTATGAAAAAAGCATTCAGAAATAATGTTTTCATAACTTAATGGGAACGTCAGACTTTTTTATTTACTTGGGATTAGTTTTTCTGGTCACACTTTACGATAAGGTTCATTAGTTGACATTAGTGTATTTACTAGCATGAACTAATAATGAGCAATACATTTGTTACAGTATTTATTAATCTTAGTTAATGTTAGTTAATAATAATACAGCAGATCATTATTCATGTTAGTTCACAGTGCAGTAACTAATGTTAAGATTTTAATAAAGTATTAGTAAATGTGGAAATTAACATTAAGAAAGATTAAGTGCAGTTCATTATGAGTTCATGCTAACTGTAGTTTACTAATGTTAACTAACGACCCTTATTGTAAAGTGTTACTGTGTTTTTAAATGTTACTTGTTTCGTTCAGAAGAAACATCCCATAATGCTTGAGGAATTTCCCTAACGTTCACATAAAGCAGTCAGAAATATTGTTTTCATAACTTAACGAGATTTTTAGTTGGTTAGTCGAGTTGATTAGGTTTTTTTAATAGATTTTATATAAATATTTATTTTGTTCCGTTTTCATTTATCGTTCAAGTTTTCGTGGTTTTGTGTTTTTGTTTGGTCATTTTTATTCGTTTTTTATTATTATTTTTTTACATTTACTGGAGAAACAACATGCCTGAAGACATCAAGTCTTTAAGTGTGTTTATGTGTTAAACTAATATCTGCCTCTGGAGCCAGAAACACAAACTTCATTCAAAGGGAAAACATTGGTTAACTAATTAGAAAAACGAATTAGACATTAGTTCTTGTTTTAATGCACAAACTCACTTCATTTTGATGCATTTTTCAGAAACCAACACTTTAATATCTTCAGTCATTTTGCTTCTTCTCCAGTAAATGGATCTTGATTTAAGAATCTTTAGATATTTGTGCTGGAAAACAAGACAGAAACACTAAACCAGCATAAACCAGTCAGAACCAGTACTGTGAGTTTGTGCAGGATCATGTCGGTGGAGAGAGAGATGAAGAGGAACGGAGAGCAGCGAGTTTGGACTCAACTCTGTGTGTGTGTGTGTGTGTGTGTGTGTGTGTGTCCATCTGGAGGTGGTTACAGAGGCACGTTCCTTCAGGGCCAAGAACCTGGAGTATTTCCGGTGAGAGCGAGAGGAAGACGAGGGAATTAAAGGAGAAAGAGTGTATTAACCACATCTGGACTCCATTACAGGAGACGTGATCTCACAGATGAACACACACACACACACTCCAGATCTGATGAAGGACCTGTGCCTGGACACACACACACACACACACACACACAGATCTGCAGCTCCGAGTTATTTCTGCTCACGGCGCTGATGAGATTCTCCAGACCTCCAGAAGAACAGCCTCCGTCTGATAGGGTACACACACACACACACACACACACTGTGCTCTTGGTCGAGTTAGACAGGCACATACCACAATCTGGGATCTTGGCCAGAGAAGGAGAGACAGAATCACATGCTCATACTCTCACTGTTCCTGTGTGCTGAACTCTACATGTGTTCACTGTAACAGAAACATGATTTATGAATGTTTTGCTAGCATTCCCATTCAGTTATGAAAACATTATTTCTCCAAACGTTCAAAATGTCCAGTTAAAAAAAAAAAAAAAAGTTCTTGTTTATGTGAAATCTAAGGGAACATTTCATTCTAAATGAACTGGTTTCATTCAAGTCCACAATGTTATTTAATATCGCTGAATTTACCTTAATATGTTAAACCAAACAAATCAGCTCTAATAATTGGTGACTGTCACTCACTCTTTAACCCCGCCCTCACTGTGGAAAGGGGAGGGGCCTGTTGATGATTGACAGTTTGACTTGACTCTGCCAGTATCACAACTACGTTTTCTTCCACAAGCAAACAGAGTTTACAGAATTATTCCTCTCTGATGAATAATTAGATCACTTAAATATATAAAAATCCAGCTTTTAATGTTGTTTATGTGTGTATGTGGTGTTTTTAATGTGCTTTAAGACAAAGCATGTGTAAGTTCATAAGTCGACACCATTGCTGAGTATTTCCTCCTTAAAACTGCAGTGAACCAAAGACAGTCTCAAACACACGCTTTGAAATCGCTGGTGTTTCTGACGTCACAAACTACCTTGTAACCAATCAGATCAACGTGTGATCGTCAACCAGTGGATCTCTGAGCTGAGTGAGTGAGTGGAGCCGGGGCTCATTTGCATATTCATATAACCGTGCATACTAAATGAGGCGAGGGTGTCGAGTTACATTCAGGATATTTTAAGGAAAAAACACTTCAATATGTAATTTTGCAATCAAAGATGAGTTTTTGACTACAGGGGGATTTTAAATGATATATAATGATGTTTCTAAACGAGATGATTGTTCCCATGCAGAGATTTCTCGACTTTCATCAGCCATGTTGAATTTATGTAGTCATATATTATAATATGAATATAAGAAACAGTAGAGATGGGATTATGGGTGGTTTGGATGCGAATGGTTGAGTCTGGCGAGGCTCTCTGGATCCGGGAGGAATGTGAGCTGTGGAAACACAGGAGTCAGGAGATGTTTAGTCTACAGCATCGAGCGCTGATCTCTCCGTCCCGCACACACACTGTGTTTACTTATCAGACTCATTTCGTAACGGGTTAGTTATTACTGTGCATGCTTGGCTTCTGACAGTAAACACAATCTACTTCTGAACCTCAGATCAGGCTCTCGTTGAACATGTAGATGAGGAAGATTCTCACTGTGCTTGTGTTGCACTGCCTCCTTGTGCTCATGTGAGGAACACACACACACACACACACACACACACACACACACACACAATCCAGTACAAGCTCATGTGAGGAACACACACTCACACACAATCCAGTACAAGCTCATGTTTTATTGTTTATTATGGCCAGAAACAGTCACACAAATCCAGTGTCAGACATTAAAACGGGCTTTATTAGCACAGTCGTGTGTAAGGGAAGACATACTGTGCGTCTCACTGGAAGTGTGTGTACAATGAAAAACACAAACTCTGAAGAAATGCTGGAACTCAAACCTGTGGCTTAAATATCAAGACAGATGCGAATCTAACACTCATCTTCTGCACTTATAATAAACTTTATTCAGTCTAACACAAACACTGCAAAACATGTTCTTCCTCAGTATTTGTCTTGTTTTCCAGTAGGCGACTAATATCTAAACATTCTTTTCTTTTTTCATTTTTTTTTTCAAGTAAATTAGTTTTATAATTGTAATATTTTTAGGGGATTTTATGGAACTACATTATACTTATGCAGTAGTTATAATCTATTTATTTGCTTTTTGAGCATAGAGGTGAGATCTTAAACTGGTAAATCTCGAACGCTTTAGAGCGACAGACTGAAGTTTGATCTCTAAGACGACACTTGGCAGATTATTGATGAAGTGAAAAAAGTTTAAAAAGTGAAATACATTTTTTTTTATTGAAGTTTAAGTTTATTATAATAAAAAAGCATAAAAATACTATTTTTAATTTTTATATGACATACATATTTTCCAAAACATGTTTTACTCTGAAACTATGATCTTTCGGTGAGATGTTGTTCGGCTGCAGTTCCAAACGCTTCCACTAGAGGAAACTCGGCATTTCTGACCGCGAGCAGAACAAGTGTGGCTGTTTTTCAGGACCATTAAACCTGTTCGAATCACGTCTATGATTGTGTTGTGTTCACACAGTAAGTGCCAAAACCTTTACCAAGTTTCGTACCATTCCAAAGAAGTAAAAAAAAAAAAGCTAAAAAAGCTAAATGTTAATATTTTCGGTCAAATATTACAGAGTTCAGTCTGTTTTTTTTTGTTGTTTTTTTTTGTCTTTGTTTTTTATTTTATGAAAATGCATCAAAATGAAGTGAGTTTGTGCTTAAAACATGACTGAAGATATTATGAATTATTATTATTTCCAGTGGAGTCAGAAATATATACTTAATTTAAAGAGAAAACAAGTTTATTTTTCTGACCGTAAACTGGCAGATATTTGTTTTTAAAAACATTTTTTAAGCACAAACTCACTTCATTTTGATGCATTTTTCATAAACAAGACTTAATATCTGAAGTAATTTTGCTGCTTCTCCAGTAAATGTATCTTGATTTAAGAATCTTTAGATATTTGTGCTGGAAAACAAGACCGAAATATTAAGAAGAAACATTATTTTTGTAATCTAAACACTTTGATATGGTATTGATCGAATACTTTGATTTCCCGGTTATCAGCATCAGCAGAAGTGTTTTCAGTCGATAGACGTGTGCACAAGTCTGAGACCACCAGAGAAATATACATTTACATTCATGCATTTAGCAGATGCTTTTACATTGTATTGAAAGAATACTGTACATTTCCCTGGGAATCGAACCCATAACCTTGGTGTTGCTAGTTGCATCGAAGAAAATACTTTTATTTTGCATTTTTCTTAATTTATATCAGTCTTACAATCGCAGTGAAATATTGAGCTAACACATTCATCCAAAGAACATCTAGAGCTTCAGTCTGTACGTACAAAGAGTCACATGATCAACGACACTTAAAAATTAGTCATATAGAAATCGAGCACAATCTGTTTGTTGTATATTTTTTTTAAATACTAAAACTTTTCATTTAGGCCTATAACTAGGTTTAAATCCCATATTTTCCAGTTGTGACTGAATGTAAATATCCTGATCTGTGCTGATGTTTCTGTTCGTCTCTCAGCCGGGGAAACAGGGCGGGGCTACGCGTGATGATGTAGGCGAAGGGGGCGGAGTCAGTCTGCTGTAGTCGATCTGAATGCTGGGTATGGATGAACGTTTAAAGCCAGGAACTCTGGAACAGACAAAGAAGAAGGTGGATTAATTTATTCACATGCTAGTAAAACTTCACTGGCTGCGTTTACATGCACAGCTTTTGTTTCAATCGGACTGAATTCATTCCGATTGATGAATCTGACCGTAGTGTTTACATGAACGCTAAACGTGATCGGGTTGATGTGCGAGTTTATATGTCACAAGCTTCAAATCGGAATATATTTTTTGACATGCGCACACGAATATACAGAGTTTTGCGCTGTTTGCGCATAATAACCATTCTCATACACTGGTTCTTTATTTGTTTTAAACAGCAGACTTAATATTTATCCGTTTCTGGTCATGATTTGGAGACAGTGAGCGTCTAAACCGTTGTAGCAGAGAATGTCTACTAAGGGGAGAACTTCCACTCTCAGTAAAACTTCCGGCTTCTGAACTGGTTGCAGTTCCACTCTGGCTCCACATGAGGGCGCTCACAGGACGAGTGCAGTTCCACTCTGGCTCCACATGAGGGCGCTCACAGGATGAGTGCAGTTCCACTCTGGCTCCACATGAGGGCGCTCACAGGACGAGTGCAGTTCCACTCTGGCTCCACATGAGGGCGCTCACAGGACGAGTGCAGTTCCACTCTGGCTCCACATGAGGGCGCTCACAGGACGAGTGCAGTTCCACTCTGGCTCCACATGAGGGCGCTCACAGGACGAGTGCAGTTCCACTCTGGCTCCACATGAGGGCGCTCACAGGACGAGTGCAGTTCCACTCTGGCTCCACATGAGGGCGCTCACAGGACGAGTGCAGTTCCACTCTGGCTCCACATGAGGGCGCTCACAGGACGAGTGCAGTTCCCCTCTGGCTCCACATGAGGGCGCTCACAGGACGAGTGCAGGATGAATGGAGGTCTATGGCGCTATGCCCCTCAAAATCCACTTTTCTCAGGATATAATTTTTTGTCTAGTAATTTGAATGTTGTATTCGGAGATGCAAAGAAATTACACATTGCTGGGTGTTAGATTTTTTAGAGTCACTTATTTGCTTTAAAAAGTCTTTTAAAATGTCAATGACGTCATACACATCGTACGACCAGAGATACTGCTTTACGGCGATCCTTCAGTCACTTTGGTGCTGTCGCGCTCTGCACTTTCTTTTCTCTCGAGGCATCGACAACACAGCTGACACAGGTAAACACACACAGCTGACACAGGTAAACACACAACACAGCTGACACAGGGAAACACACACAGCTGACACAGGTAAACACACACAGCTGACACAGGTAAACACACACAGCTGACACAGGCAAACACACACAGCTGACACAGGTAAACACACACAGCTGACACAGGTAAACACACACAGCTGACACAGGTAAACACACACAGCTGACACAGGTAAACACACACAGCTGACACAGGTAAACACACAACACAGCTGACACAGGCAAACACACACAGCTGACACAGGTAAACACACACAGCTGACACAGGTAAACACACAACACAGCTGACACAGGCAAACACACACAGCTGACACAGGTAAACACACACAGCTGACACAGGTAAACACACACAGCTGACACAGGTAAACACACACAGCTGACACAGGTAAACACACAACACAGCTGACACAGGGAAACACACACAGCTGACACAGGTAAACACACACAGCTGACACAGGTAAACACACACAGCTGACACAGGCAAACACACACAGCTGACACAGGTAAACACACACAGCTGACACAGGTAAACACACAACACAGCTGACACAGGTAAACACACAACACAGCTGACACAGGTAAACACACAACACAGCTGACACAGGCAAACACACACAGCTGACACAGGTAAACACACACAGCTGACACAGGCAAACACACACAGCTGACACAGGTAAACACACAACACAGCTGACACAGGTAAACACACAACACAGCTGACACAGGTAAACACACACAGCTGACACAGGTAAACACACAACACAGCTGACACAGGGAAACACACACAGCTGACACAGGTAAACACACAACACAGCTGACACAGGTAAACACACACAGCACAGCTGACACAGGCAAACACACAACACAGCTGACACAGGTAAACACACACAGCACAGCTGACACAGGTAAACACACAACACAGCTGACACAGGTAAACACACAACACAGCTGACACAGGCAAACACACACAGCTGACACAGGTAAACACACACAGCTGACACAGGCAAACACACACAGCTGACACAGGTAAACACACAACACAGCTGACACAGGTAAACACACAACACAGCTGACACAGGTAAACACACACAGCTGACACAGGTAAACACACAACACAGCTGACACAGGGAAACACACACAGCTGACACAGGTAAACACACAACACAGCTGACACAGGTAAACACACAACACAGCTGACACAGGGAAACACACACAGCTGACACAGGTAAACACACAACACAGCTGACACAGGTAAACACACAACACAGCTGACACAGGTAAACACACAAACACAGCTGACACAGGTAAACACACACAGCTGACACAGGTAAACACACAACACAGCTGACACAGACAAACACACAACACAGCTGACACAGGTAAACACACACACAGCTGACACAGGTAAACACACAGCACAGCTGACACAGGTAAACACACACAGCTGACACAGGTAAACACACAACACAGCTAACACAGACAAACACACAACACAGCTGACACAGGTAAACACACACACAGCTGACACAGGTAAACAACACAGCTGATACAGGTAAACACACAACACAGCTGACACAGGTAAACACACAACACAGCTGACACAGGCAAACACACACAGCTGACACAGGCAAACACACACAGCCGACACAGGTAAACACACACAGCTGACACAGGTAAACACACAACAACACAGCTGACACAGGTAAACACACAACACAGCTGACACAGGTAAACACACACAGCTGACACAGGTAAACACACAACACAGCTGACACAGGCAAACACACACAGCTGACACAGGCAAACACACACAGCTGACACAGGTAAACACACAACACAGCTGACACAGGCAAACACACACAGCTGACACAGGTAAACAACACAGCTGACACAGGTAAACACACAACACAGCTGACACAGGTAAACACACACAGCTGACACAGGTAAACACACAACACAGCTGACACAGGCAAACACACACAGCTGACACAGGTAAACACACGTGCTGGAAGAGTTTTTTTTTTTTTTTTTTTTTTTCTGGTCCCGCTTCGGATGCCACGATGCCATTAAGCGGTATCTCTGGTCGTAATCAGTCCTTCACTGACCAATCAGCGTTCATTAGCAGAATGCTAGCGTGTTATGGGCAACAACAACTCAACCTGTAAGAAATCTAAAGGACATAAGTACTCGTTCATTCAACTTTCGACCTATAACCCATGTTGAACTTGCAAAACCTACAATCAAATCTGAGATTTCTCAACGGCAATCGGGTGAAAGAGACAAATTTAGCCGTCAAGCCCCATAGACTCCCATTCATTCTGCACTCATGGGCGATCGCCCCCAGTGGAGCTCTGGTGGAACTACAACCAACATTCGGTACAATAGGACTTAATAGGGAGTGGCCAGGCTCTCCGTAGACGGGCTCTGATTGTATCGTGCTGCTTGTTCAGCACGTCACATGTCATTACGCTATTTCTGAGGCATTGCACATGCGCAGTCCTTTCAGTTTGGGTTTACTTGTGTTTACATGTTCTCTCCATCGGATTAGAAAAGGAATAAACCACCCCTTACAATCCGATCGAAATCTCATTTGGATCGAGCTCAATCGGATCGTTTAAAGGGTTAGTTCACCCAAAAATGAAAGTTCTGTCAGTAATCACTCTCTCTCATGTTGTTCAACCCCGTAAGACTGTCGTTCATCTTCGAAACACAAATTAAGATATTTTTGATGAAATCTGAGAGCTGTCTCACTCCTCCACAGGCTTCTCTGTTACTGAAACTTGCCGGCCCAGAAAAGTTAGTAAAGACATCGTTAAAATAGTCCAAGTGACTACAGTGGCTCAACCTTAAGTTCATCAAGCGACGAGAATACTTTGTGTGCGCAAAAAAAACACAAAAATAACGCCTTTATTCAACTCTTCATGTTCCTCCGTGTGTTTCTCTGAGTGAGTTCACGAGACGCATGCGCCAGAACTGAGGAGACGACGCTCACCATCATTGGGAAAGTGTGAAAGGTAAGCCATTCATTGGTCAGGCACTTTCACGTTTTCTCGTTGGTTTCTCACGATTCGGACATCCAGGAAATGCACACTTCAGAACCATTTTAAACATCGAGACCCGTCTCCGTCTTCTCCTCAGTTCCTCATGCGTCTCGTGAACTCACTCAGAGAAACACAGAAGAACATGAAGAGTTGAATAAAGGCGTTATTTTTGTGTTTTTTGCGCACAAAAAGTATTCTCGTCGCTTGATGAACTTAAGGTTGAGCCGCTGTAGTCACTCGGACTATTTTAACGATGTCTTTAATAACAAGTTTCAGTTACAGAGAAGCCTATGGAGGAGTGAGACAGCTCTCAGATTTCATCAACAATATCTTCATCTGTGTTCTGAAGATGAACGACAGTCTTGGATTAGAACAACATGAGGGAGAGTGATTACTGACAGAACTTTCATCTTCGGGTGAACGAACCCTTTAATGTGTTTACATGAAGGCTTTTCAGTGCGAGTGAGCCGTCGATCGCATTACTAACGGATTATTTGTTGGCATGTAAACGCAGCCGCTGAAGACCGGGACGTGATCGAGCCGACAGGTAACAGAATCCGGTGTGACGCCGGTACCGACCCGTCCACATGGGCCTGAGGCTGAGCGCTGCCGGCGGGGTCACAGGGGTCATGGAAAGGGTCGTCCTCCTCAGGGACGGGGTGTCCTCCGCTCTCCTCCGACGGCTCCACCACGATCGACGGCAGACGCTCCTTCAGTCGCGCCGCGGGGCTCTTCATCTGCTCCGACGGCTCCGGGAAAATCTGACGGGAAAAGTGAAATGGAAGCGTTTCAGACCCTGAGAGGAAAGAGCTGACGCTGCAGATCATGAAGACATTCACAGTGATTTAGACCTCGGATGCGGGAGAACCTGTTGTAGGAGACTCTGAAATATCATTAGGAGCCTTTAAAACAGCAGAATAGAGGCACTTTTAAATGCTTTATAAGCTTTTCTGAGTGGATCACTCTTTTTGTAGGCCTAGATATGCAATCTGAACAAACAAAGAACTGGAATAAATATCTAAAATGTATATTTATTAAGCATAATAATACTTGCAGAGATGATGCACAGCATCTACTGGCTATTACTGTTATAAAATGATTTTGACCAGACAGATTATTGATCTTTTTCCACAAAATTACAGCAGTCTGGCCCAAATACATGATAAATAATTCCTTTATGATTCAACTCATAGAAGTGTAGATGTTTACTGTAGTTAAGTTCCAAGAGTTTGCATATTTGCTTATACATATGATGGTGAGATAGAGCAATGGACATGCAAATAAGATCTACATGACATAAAAATGTTGTTACACTTTATTTTAAGGAGTCATTGTTACAGTGTAATTATATATTTAAGTACTGAGTAATATTAATTAACCACATGTACTTACTATAGGGTTAGGGTTTGGTTGAGGGTTAATTGCATGTAATTATGCATAATTCACTGTTATTACTACGGTAAGTACATGTTACATATGTAACAAGGACACTGTATAATAAAGTGTTACCCAAATGTATTGTTGCTATTCCAGGGAAATTAGTGTTATACAATTTCTTTAAAAAAATTATTAGATGTGTTTGATGCTTAGCATTTCAAGCTGTAGTTTAACAACAACCTCCAACAAACATGAATCCACACAGAGAAACACAAACTGAGACAAATGATTGGTCTAATATGAGAAGTGTGTGAGATGTGTGTGAGAAGTGTGTGAGTACCTGATGTGACGTGTGTTCTCCTCTCCTCTTCAGACGAAGCTGCTCCATGCTGGAGTCCTGTGGACCTGTGGACATCACACTACACACACACACACACACACACACACACAGAGAGAGAGAGAGAGAGAGAGAGAGTCTTGCAGTTACTCTACTCATCCAAACACAAATACAAAAACCTGCACAAACGGTCTAATGAGAGCCTTCACCTTCACGCTTCACAGGAACGCTGTGTGTGAGTGTGAGTGTGTGTGTGTGTGTGAGTGTTTGCAGTGTCAGTGTTGAATCCGCTAGGAAAAGCTTTAATAATCCCTGTAAGATCCTAATGAGGGAACAGGTCCATGCGTCACTGAATGACACAGCAGGACAGAAAGTGTGTGTGTGTGTGTGTGTGTGTGTGTGTGTGTGTGTGTGTGTGTGTGTGTGTGTGTGTGTGTGTGTGTGTGTGTGTGTGTGTGTGTGTGTGTGAGAGATAGAGGGTGTGAATGTGTGTGTGTGTGTGTGTGTGTGTGTGTGTGTGTGTGTGTGTGTGTGTGTGTGTGTGTGTGTGTGTGTGTGTGTGTGTGTGTGTGTGTGTGTGTGTGTGTGAGAGAGAATCTGGACGCCAGCATCTCAGTCGATCACATGTTGATCAGAAACAAACAAACACTGTATTATGGCAAGCCGTTCAGGAAATAATTCATGTGTATTGTGTGAATATGGATTGGTTCACTGGTTGAATGTATGGTTTAATGACAAACGCATTGGTTTATAATACATTGGTATAACCAGACATATACTGGTTTAGATACATCGGTCTGATCAAGTGTACATGGGTTTGCTCCTTTATACACAGGTTTGTTCAAGTAAACATTGGGCTCCTCAAATATGCATTGGTTTCCCCAACTATATATTGGTTTAGATACATCGGTTTCCTCAAGTATATATTGGTTTCTTCAGTTATACATTGGTTTGTATAGATATTGTTTTCATCGAGTATATTTTGATTAGATTCATTGGTTTCCTCAACTATATATTGGTTTAAATACATTGGTTTCCTCAACTATATATTGGTTTAGATTCATTGGTTTCCTCAACTTTATATTGGTTTAGATACATTGGTTTCCTCAACTATATATTGGTTTAGATACATTGGTTTCCTCAACTATATATTGGTTTAGATACATTGGTTTCCTCAACTATATATTGGTTTAAATACATTGGTTTCCTCAACTATATATTGGTTTAAATACATTGGTTTCCTCAACTATATATTGGTTTAGATTCATTGGTTTCCTCAACTATATATTGGTTTAGATACATTGGTTTCCTCAACTATATATTGGTTTAAATACATTGGTTTCCTCAACTATATATTGGTTTAAATACATTGGTTTCCTCAACTATATATTGGTTTAAATACATTGGTTTCCTCAACTATATATTGGTTTAGATTCATTGGTTTCCTCAACTATATATTGGTTTAGATTCATTGGTTTCCTCAACTATATATTGGTTTAGATTCATTGGTTTCCTCAACTATATATTGGTTTAGATTCATTGGTTTCCTCAACTATATATTGGTTTAGATACATTGGTTTCCTCAACTATATATTGGTTTAAATACATTGGTTTCCTCAACTATATATTGGTTTAGATTCATTGGTTTCCTCAACTATATATTGGTTTAGATTCATTGGTTTCCTCAACTATATATTGGTTTAGATACATTGGTTTCCTCAACTATATATTGGTTTAAATACATTGGTTTCCTCAACTATATATTGGTTTAAATACATTGGTTTCCTCAACTATATATTGGTTTAAATACATTGGTTTCCTCAACTATATATTGGTTTAGATTCATTGGTTTCCTCAACTATATATTGGTTTAGATACATTGGTTTCCTCAACTATATATTGGTTTAAATACATTGGTTTCCTCAACTATATATTGGTTTAGATTCATTGGTTTCCTCAACTATATATTGGTTTAAATACATTGGTTTCCTCAACTATATATTGGTTTAAATACATTGGTTTCCTCAACTATATATTGGTTTAAATACATTGGTTTCCTCAACTATATATTGGTTTAAATACATTGGTTTCCTCAACTATATATTGGTTTAAATACATTGGTTTCCTCAACTATATATTGGTTTAAATACATTGGTTTCCTCAACTATATATTGGTTTAGATTCATTGGTTTCCTCAACTATATATTGGTTTAAATACATTGGTTTCCTCAACTATATATTGGTTTAGATACATTGGTTTCCTCAACTATATATTGGTTTAGATACATTGGTTTCCTCAACTATATATTGGTTTAAATACATTGGTTTCCTCAACTATATATTGGTTTAGATACATTGGTTTCCTCAACTATATATTGGTTTAGATACATTGGTTTCCTCAACTATATATTGGTTTAGATTCATTGGTTTCCTCAACTATATATTGGTTTAGATACATTGGTTTCCTCAACTATATATTGGTTTAAATACATTGGTTTCCTCAACTATATATTGGTTTAGATTCATTGGTTTCCTCAACTATATATTGGTTTAGATTCATTGGTTTCCTCAACTATATATTGGTTTAGATACATTGGTTTCCTCAACTATATATTGGTTTAAATACATTGGTTTCCTCAACTATATATTGGTTTAGATTCATTGGTTTCCTCAACTATATATTGGTTTAGATTCATTGGTTTCCTCAACTATATATTGGTTTAGATACATTGGTTTCCTCAACTATATATTGGTTTAAATACATTGGTTTCCTCAACTATATATTGGTTTAAATACATTGGTTTCCTCAACTATATATTGGTTTAAATACATTGGTTTCCTCAACTATATATTGGTTTAGATTCATTGGTTTCCTCAACTATATATTGGTTTAGATACATTGGTTTCCTCAACTATATATTGGTTTAAATACATTGGTTTCCTCAACTATATATTGGTTTAGATTCATTGGTTTCCTCAACTATATATTGGTTTAAATACATTGGTTTCCTCAACTATATATTGGTTTAAATACATTGGTTTCCTCAACTATATATTGGTTTAAATACATTGGTTTCCTCAACTATATATTGGTTTAAATACATTGGTTTCCTCAACTATATATTGGTTTAAATACATTGGTTTCCTCAACTATATATTGGTTTAAATACATTGGTTTCCTCAACTATATATTGGTTTAGATTCATTGGTTTCCTCAACTATATATTGGTTTAAATACATTGGTTTCCTCAACTATATATTGGTTTAGATACATTGGTTTCCTCAATTATATATTGGTTTAGATACATTGGTTTCCTCAACTATATATTGGTTTAGATTCATTGGTTTCCTCAACTATATATTGGTTTAAATACATTGGTTTCCTCAACTATATATTGGTTTAGATACATTGGTTTCCTCAACTATATATTGGTTTAAATACATTGGTTTCCTCAACTATATATTGGTTTAGATACATTGGTTTCCTCAACTATATATTGGTTTAGATTCATTGGTTTCCTCAACTATATATTGGTTTAAATACATTGGTTTCCTCAACTATATATTGGTTTAAATACATTGGTTTCCTCAACTATATATTGGTTTAAATACATTGGTTTCCTCAACTATATATTGGTTTAGATTCATTGGTTTCCTCAACCATATGTATTTAATACATAAGAATAGGTGAATAAGAAACCAATATATATTTGAGGAAACCGATGTATCTAAACCAATATATAGTTGGGGAAACCAATGCATATTTGAGGAGCCCAATGTTTACTTGAACAAACCAGTGTATAAAGGAGCAAACCCATGTACACTTGATCAGACCGATGTATCTAAACCAGTATATGTCTGGTTATACCAATGTATTATAAACCAATGCGTTTGTCATTAAACCATACATTCAACCAGTGAACCAATCCATATTCACACAATACACATGAATTATTTCCTGAACGGCATGCCATACTGTATTGTTATTCTAGGATTTGTGTCTAATGACTCTAACCTCGTTACATCGTTGTGCTGGATTCATGTCTCTCGTCTTGTATCACACATACACACACACACACACACACACACACACACACACACACACTCACAGAGTAAAATTGTTTAACTGGTGATTGTAACATCCAAGGTACTTTTTGATATAAACCATGATAATGAATAAATATCATATTCATTTACTATAGTATTCCAGGTACTTCTAAGAATACCATGACATTAGCATACATAAAAACATAAATTCATTACTTTTTTTTTTGGTACACATGATTTCAGATACATGTGAGTATTTGTGTGTGTGTGTGTGTGTGTGTGTGTGTGTGTGTGTGTGTGTGTGTGTGTGTGTGTGTGTGTGTGTGTGTGTGTGTGTGTGTGTGTGTGTGTGTGTGTGTGTGTTCTTTCCCTCTGATGAGCATTAGCAGGTCGAGAGCAGGATTAGCGGCTCTGGAGATTAAAGGTTCATGGCACACACACTTCCCGCACAGGGCTCGACATGCTGAACACACACACACACACACACACACACACACACACACGTGCAGGACCTGTTGCTTTTGTAATGATAATGAATGCATTGATGATATCTTGATTAATGCCAGTGATGATGCCATAATGAGTGCAGTTGTGATGATTATTGAGTGATTGTGAGTTATGAAGCTTCGGCTGTTTACATCTTCTTACTCTCTGTTTCTCCGGTTCTGCATCTTTATATCAGTCACTCCAGCATTATCCCTCTACTGTTATGCCGGTGTTTCCTTTAGGAACTTCTCATCTATTTTTATTATGTATATAATAGTTTAGTTCTCCATTCACGTCACATGCTGCTGGTTGTGTGTGTGACTGAAGGTGTGTGTGGTTGTGTAACACACCACTAGAGGGAGACAGACGACACACACTCTCTCAGGCTGGTTTGCGGATCCTCAACACATTGAACTCAAATAGTTTTCATAAATAATCCCAAACCTGATTCCCTCATGAACAGTGTTAGTGTTCTAGTTTACTCTGCAAAAACTCATTTACTTTAGAGATGTTTCACATAATGTAAAAACTGGCACAACAGAATTCAAGTCATTTATTTTGTTTAAAAGATCATTTAATTTTTTTACTGAAATTCAAGAGATACTGATTATGAATGTTGTTTTTTTACAGTGTGTCATTGTGGATCCTCCGTGTAAAAATAAGCTTTCAGCACAGACAGATAGAACGAGGAGAGAGACTATAACTGAGTGTTATATAGTTACTCTTGTTGTGTGTAAACTGTATTTTGGCAGCACAGCAGTGAAGTGTGTGTCTGTGTGTGTGTGTGTGTGTGTGTGTGTGTGTGTGTGTGTGTGTTACGCTGTTAGCAGCAGCATGAACACTCAGGACTTTCCTCTGAAAGGGTGTAAAAGAATCAAGTTTATTGAAGACAGAGACGACATGCAGCAGATCTCACAGCTCGTGTTGTGTTCAGAAGCCAGGATTAACAGCATGTGAAAGAGTAACACAAACATAAGTATGTTACATCGTTGTCATCTATGCTGCATGTTTAATTCCTCGAGTGCTAAAATATTGGGATGCACGATATATTGGCCACCATATCGGTGTCGGCTGTTCAGCATGTGCAGCGCAAGTCTGTCATATCGGCTACAGAAAATTATAATGAGAACGTCATAATTGTGTGTTTGGGACGTGGCTTTTAATGGTGAGACTTTTGTTTTTGTAATCAGGCTCTCAAAAATTATATCAAAATGTGGATTTTGATTTATCGGCCAATATATCGGTTATTGGCTTTCAAATATATAGAATTATCGGTTGTCGGCTTTCAAATACAAAGAATTATCGGTTGTCGGCTTTCAAATAGAAATAATTATCGGTTGTCGGCTTTCAAATAGAAATAATTATCGGTTGTCGGCTTTCAAATACAAAGAATTATCGGTTGTCGGCTTTCAAATAGAAATAATTATCGGTTGTCGGCTTTCAAATAGAAATAATTATCGGTTGTCGGCTTTAAAATACAAAGAATTATCGGTTATCAAATATAAAGAATTATCGGTTGTCAGCTTTCAAATATAAAGAACTATCGGTTATCAGCCAAAATGTTCATATTGGTGCATCCCTACTAAAATAAATAAGAAAATATTGAGTGTCATACCCAGCTCACAAAAATATGTTCTAAGAACCCATTAAGTTATGAAAACGTTATTTCTAAATGTTCAAACATCATGGGAATGTTACTTTTGGAAGTTCTTCTGAAACAAGTTTTAAAAAATGTAAAAACTGAACGTTTCAGGAAAAAACACTCCTGTTTTGTGTGAGAACATTATTAAAAAGTAGATAACGTTGAACGAACGTTCTATTGACGTTACTGGAAGAACGTTTGTTCATACTTTGAGAGCTTTGGCTTTTAATGGTGAGACTTTTGTTTTTGCAATCAGGCTCTCAAAAATGATTTACATTTATCGGCCAATATATCGTTTATCGGCTTTGAAATATAAAGAATTATCGGTTATCGGTAACATCCAAAATTTACACATCGGTGCATCCCTACTAAAAATAAATACAAAAATATGTTCTATGAACCCATTAAGTTATTATGCAAATGTTATTTCTAAATGTTCAAACATTATGGGAATGTTCTTCTGAAACAAGTAGTAACGTTCAAGAGTAGTAAAATGTCAAAACATCCAACTGAACGTTTGAGGTAAAACCGCTCCTTGAACGATGTTTTGTGTGAGCACGTTATTAAAGAGCAGATAAGGCTGAATGCACTACATCTACTGACGTTACTGTCAGAAGGTTTGTTGGTCTCTGAGTGTTTGATGCTGGTGTTCACATGTAGAGGCCGGCGGAGGGATACAGCACGAAGGGCCCGATGCCGTGGCCGGACGGGTTCTCCAGCAGGTGTTTGCGGTAGTAGCGGCGCAGGGCCGGGCTGCTCGGGTGCTGCTGTCTCACGTGGAGGAAGTATTCGTCGGGTCGGCTCGAGGTGAAGCCGCAGTCCTCGCACACGAAGATCTTGGAGCGCCGCTGCCGGTACGCGTACTTTTGCCGCACGCCGTGGATCTTCCTCAGGTGAGACTCCAGAGAGCAGCGCTGAGTGAAGGCCTTCTCACACAGATCACACCTGTACGGGCGGATACCTGCGCACACACACACACACACACACACTCAGAACACACACTGTCTCTGATACGACACTGCGGTCGCTAAGATTAAGCCTGTATAATCAGCAAGGATGCATTAAATTGATCATTTATAAAGATTCTATGCTCAAAGAATCATTCAATTGATCAAAAGTGACAGTAAAGAGATTTATAATGTTACAAAAGATTCTATTTCAAATAAATGCTGTTTTTTATTTTCTATTCAACAAAGAATCATGAAAAATAAAATGCATCACAGTTTTCACCAAAATATGAGCAGAAAAAACATTAAGAAATCTCACTGACCCAAAGCAAGCAGTCTATGGCGATACATCCAGTTTTGTACAAATATATGTTTGTGCCAATGTTCACATCAAGGATGATAACTATAATGATAAAGATATTGTTCCATGTATAAAAGAACAACAGAGTCACATACACTCACCTAAAGGATTATTAGGAACACCATACTAATACTGTGTTTGACCCCCTTTCTCCTTCAGAACTGCCTTAATTCTACGTAGCATTGATTCAACAAGGTGCTGAAAGCATTCTTTAGAAATGTTGGCCCATATTGATAGGATAGCATCTTGCAGTTGATGGAGATTTGTGGGATGCACATCCAGGGCACGAAGCTCCCGTTCCACCACATCCCAAAGATGCTCTATTGGGTTGAGATCTGGTGACTGTGGGGGCCATTTTAGTACAGTGAACTCATTGTCATGTTCAAGAAACCAATATGAAATGATTCGAGCTTTGTGACATGGTGCATTATCCTGCTGGAAGTAGCCATCAGAGGATGGGTACATGGTGGTCATAAAGGGATGGACATGGTCAGAAACAATGCTCAGGTAGGCCGTGGCATTTAAACGATGCCCAATTGGCACTAAGGGGCCTAAAGTGTGCCAAGAAAACATCCCCCACACCATTACACCACCACCACCAGCCTGCACAGTGGTAACAAGGCATGATGGATCCATGTTCTCATTCTGTTTACGCCAAATTCTGACTCTACCATCTGAATGTCTCAACAGAAATCGAGACTCATCAGACCAGGCAACATTTTTCCAGTCTTCAACTGTCCAATTTTGGTGAGCTCGTGCAAATTGTAGCCTCTTTTTCCTATTTGTAGTGGAGATGAGTGGTACCCGGTGGGGTCTTCTGCTGTTGTAGCCCATCCGCCTCAAGGTTGTGCGTGTTGTGGCTTCACAAATGCTTTGCTGCATACCTCGGTTGTAACGAGTGGTTATTTCAGTCAAAGTTGCTCTTCTATCAGCTTGAATCAGTCGGCCCATTCTCCTCTGACCTCTAGCATCAACAAGGCATTTTCCACCCCAGGACCACACCCCTAAATGCATTGAAGCAACTGCCATGCGATTGGTTGATTATTTAATTTCATTAATGAGAAATTGAACAGGTGTTCCTAATAATCCTTTAGGTGAGTGTATAACGATAACGATACAGAGAAACCATACTTTCTTAAGTTTTCAGCCAATCAGAATCCATCATGCTTTAAAGAGCCTGAGCATTTAAAGCGACAGACAACAAAACTGTAGCGCTTATAATAAACAGATATCATGCTCTGGTGTGACGCTGATATAGTCATCGTTCTTGTTAGCCTTTTATTCTACCGTCATGCTAAAGGGGTGGTTGATTATGATTTCACTTTTCTAACTTTAGTTAGTGTGTAATGTTGCTGTTTGAGCATAAACAACATCTGCAAAGTTATGATGCTCAAAGTTCAAAGCAAAGGGAGATATTTTCTTTAACAGAAATGGCTTTTTAAGAACTACAACAAACAGCTGGTAGAGACTACACAACATTCCTCCCGGGTTAGTGACATCACCAACCCTAACATTTACATAAACCTGCGATTTATAGATTATCAAGACAGAATATGCTAATCAATGACTAGAAGATAACTCCACATCAGCTACATAAATTCATCAACTAACCATTCAGAAAAGTTGTCTACATGTTGTCACTTCTTCTTGAGGAGCATCATTGTCTGACTCCGGTTGAACATAACAAGCTGTTGAAGCTCCGCCCCCTGCGCCGGGAGCAGCAGCTCATTTGCATTTAAAGGAACATACACAAAAACGGTGCATTTTTGCTCACCCTCAAAAAGTGGCAATTTTACCATGCTATAAAAATATCTGTGGGGTATTTTGAGCTAAAATTTCACACACACACTCTGGGGACATCAGAGATTATTTTACATAGTTGTGTAAAGGGCATTATACCACCGCTTTAAATGTTGTCTGGTTTTCTCACCGGTGTGTGTGCGCATGTGTCTCTTGAGGTCGAAGGTGTCGTTGAAGCCTTTCCCGCAGTATCTGCACGGGTGTCTCTTGATCAGACTGTGACACTTCAGGTGTCGCGTTAGCATGCGCTGGAGCGGGAACGCTTTATGACACACCGAACACAGAAACTCAGACGAGCCGCCGGATTCACGCGCCTGTATCAGAGGAACACATGTGCAGGTGTAAACACTCAATGTTCTCTGAAACGAGCTGCATTTATAAAACATTAGACCCCATTTATTAGACCAACATTATAACACAACTTCACACACAAGAGTCGTGAATTATAAACACACACTCGCCGGGAGAATGTGTGTGTGCATCTGTCAATGACTCTGATCCTGCGTACGAACATTAGAGACGGAGCAGTTTAACGACACCGATGGAGATCTGAGGAAAACCACTTTAATATTCATTATGAGTCATAATCATAAATACAGTGATGTTCACAATAACAGTTTACATTAATAAAAGAATGATTTAAACTCTGTTTTACATCTGATAGACACTTTTAGATTAAATATGCCATTCTCATTAATGGAGTAACACTTAAAGGTGCATTGCGCGAGAGTCTGAGTTTTCGCAGAACTACGCCCCCTCTGGCGGCAAGCGAAACTGCAACCAGAGGTGTGCACGCTCACGGACCACACGCACACGCACGCTTGCACGAGCTCGAGCTGGTCATAACCCAAGGAGCATCAGCCGCACAAATCTTTTGTTTACAATCATAATGTCTTCAGAGGTAATAAAGTTTTAAATCTGCAAGTAATTTAAAATATGTGAAAGGAAAGGCAATTGAGTAAATAACACACTTATGTGTGAGGGAAAAAATGGGGGAAGTAGAAAACTTCGTTTTTTATTCCCATCTATCTCCATGTTGAACTGTGTTATGTGTTTACTGTATCCACTTATGACTATTATTATGGAAACACGTTCATGAACAAGATAAGTTATAACTTTGTAAAAGCTCAAAATTGTAATCATGATACCATACCATACACAGTCGGTCAACAAAGTACACCCAAATGTCTCAAGGTAATAAACAATCAAGTGGCACTATGACGTTACCATAAAAGCCAAACAGGCTAATCCGCCGAAGATTTGCGGGGGTTTAGCCTGTTTTATTGATCAGCTAAGTAGCATATTCCAATAGCAATACATCGTAATTAAGCAGTAATTTGCTCAAAATTTGTGTCTAAGTATCTAACGTATATATCAGCATTTTATATCACAATCATTCTGAACCTGATCACTGACAATGGTAAGTTAGTAAAACCTATTCCGATTGTACATTTATCTAGCTTACGCTAAAGCATTACACATTTTATGGATCGTCATTTATTGTCATTATTGGCCGTATCAGACATTAGAGAATGGGATATATCTTACCTTTTTATCAAGAAAAAAGCCAACTGAGGATCCCGTTTGAGCCCTAGAGCAGACCGGAGATCTCTCCATTTGTTGAAAGCCTTCCCTATGTTTACTCTCGTCTTACCCCGACGCCTGTCTGACTCCAATTTGGACCTTTTGGTTGCACTAGACAAAAGTTCTCTTTTTTTTTTTATCTTACGTGGAGTTTGCGTTGGTGTTTGAAATGAACTACAAGCCGGTCTCTTAGAATCCATTTTCTACGGAGAATGGCGGCGTCGGCGCATACACAAACCTGCCAGACATATGAGCGTGCCGTGAACGCGCATGACGTCACGCCCAGTCTCAGATTCCGACCCGAATCCCTCTTATTTATTTTACTGTACAGGATTATAGAGGCAATCGCAGTGATCAGAGAAGGGCTCAGTCAGCCCATCAGGCAATTGTTTAAGCATGTATGGGTTAGAAAACGGGTATTTTTAACATGAAAAGTTGCGCAATGCACCTTTAAATTACATCAAATCGTTACCGAGAAGTTACAAAAAAGTATATTCTAATAAATAGTAATATTAGTAGTGTATGCGCTGCTGTCGAACACTTCTCCTGAGGCGTGTGTTAATGTTCGCTCAGCGCATGATAACAGCAGAACTCGTGATCTGAGGAAATATGATCAATAAGGCCTTTCTGTTTCCATTAAAAATATAAAGCAATTAAAAATACTATTTGGCCAGTGGAAAAGATTGAGAAAAACTTTCTCTGAAATGTATTTTATATCAGGCTATTTTATTTATTTATTGAAAAACAAGGCAAGGATCGGCTACTAAATGCTTTAGCAATGTAATGTGACGCAAATCCGTATCTCATATTTTCCTAATGTCTTGTACTGTTAAACATGGGATCACGTGGATGAATATGCATATGCAAATGATATGCAGATGAGGTTATGCATAGTAAAACGAGGCGTTGTAAGCTCATATATGGTTATTTCGGTGAGGAGACGCGTGTTCACAGTCTTCCTCTGACTGGGATTATAAAGGGAATCTGGCGTTCTGGCGTACACACGCTTTTATAGATCCTACACACAGTTTTATAAACGAGGCCCCAGATAACTCTGAACGAACGTTCTGTTAATGTTACTGGATGAACGTTTGTTCGTATCCATGTGAGGATGTGTGTAGTTCATGTTTGTCGTCACCTTGTTCAGCGGTGCTGATGTTAATGCAGCGGGAGGAAGAGGAAGAGGAAGAGGAAGTGAACTCTGAGACGCCTGAACTCTCTCCATCCCATAATCCTCTCTGCGACGCTCCAGAGCTTCAGAAGCAGGTGTGTGTTTATGGACACTCTCCGACACTGATTCCAGACCAGCACTGTGTGTCTGTACAGCTACTGAAACACACACACACACACACACACACACACAGAGACAGACACACACACAGGTTTTCTGTTTAGTTTTCAACACAAAAAAAGAGTAAAATATGATCAAATAAAACAAAAATTCTCTCTTTTTTTCTTCTTTTTTTCATTAATATTTGTATTGAATTTTCTCAGTTTTTTTGGTTTGGTTTTCAGCACACAAAAATATTAAATATAATAAAATAAAATATTTTTCTCAGGCTTTTTGTTTCGTTTTTAGTACAAAAAATATTAAAAATAACATTAAAATTTATTTTTTTATTTGGTTTTCAGCACAAATACATAATTAAAATATAATAAAATAAAATAAAAATTTCCTCAGGTCTTTGTTTGATTTT
>JAJAQA010000025.1:662500-702500 GCA_021464565.1 Rutilus rutilus | reverse complement strand
TGCTGTTTGAGCATAAACAACATCTGCAAAGTCACAGCGCTCAAAGTTCAAAGCAAAGGGAGAGATTTGCTTTAACAGAAATGGCTTTTTAAGAACTACAACAAACGGCTGGTAGGAACTACACAACATTCCTCCCGGGTTAGTGACATCACCAACCCTACAATTTTAATCTATAAATGGTGCCGCCGGACCATTTATAGATTATCATGACAGAATATGCTAATCAATGACTAGAAGATAACTACACATAAACTACATAAATTCATCAACTAACCATTCAGAAATGTTGTTTACATGTTGTCACTTCTTCTTGAGTCTCTCCATCACTAGCCGTGTTTCCGTTACCCTTCAAATTGCGCAAATTTTGAATTGAAAATACGCCCAATGGAAACACGTCATTTTTACAAAGACTCCCATTTATCGCAAAAAAGATTTAGGGTCGCATGAGGGTTTTTTTCAGGCAATGCAAAAAATAAATATTTTGCGCAACTGCAATGGAAACAGTTCTTGTGCATTTACAGGTCAGCTGACGTAGATGACGCGGTGTGTTTGGATAGAATACGAGACTTTCTTTATTAAAGTCATAAAAGACAAAAGAATTACAGGAATACTGGATTCTAAACCTCAAATAAATGCCACAATCAAGACCTCGGAGCAGAACTGAGGGAGAAACACCCAGAACTCTCCCAGTATAAGGGTCTTTCCTCACCATTAATGATTGGATAACACACATACGTCTATAATGGCCAGTGCAGTGGCTGGGATATACGTAAACCCACCAACATCCGTCGCCATGATGTTTGGAATGACTGATCGCGAGAGGAAAAAATGACGTTTTAGTCGCATAACATCGGTTAATGGAAACGCCGTCATTTCGCAATAGTTTTTTGTCGACATTTAGAAAAAATCGCAAAAGTTTTGCGCAAATCTGTAATGGAAACGCGCCTATTGTCTGAATCCGGTTTGAACATAAAAGGCTAAAGGTTTTTGAAAATTTCAGTGCATGTCTGTGTGAGGTAAAAGGACACCAGCTCTTGAAGCTCCGCCCCCTGTGCCGGGAGCAGCAGCTCATTTGCATTTAAAGGGACACACACAAAAACGGTGCGTTTTTGCTCACCCTCAAAAAGTGACAATTTTAACATGATATATAAAAATATCTGTGGGGTATTTAGAGCTAAACCTTCACACTCTGGGGACATCAGAGACTTACTTTACATCTTGTGAAAATGGCATTATACCACCGCTTTAAAGCCATTTAAACCAGGTAAATGGGCATTTAACGTGTGAGACAGGTTTAGACAATCATGGGAAGTTTAGTGTGTGTGTGAAGCCACAGCATGAGGAAGGAGGAAGTCACAGAGATTGTGTTGTAGATACTGTATGTACAGTTTTACACTGAATATCTTCATGTTTGCTGTGTTAATGCATTCGTTGCTGTTTATTTGCATGCTGGGCATCGTTGGAAAGTGTTATTTGCTGCAGATCTCTGTGGTTTTCTCTGAGACGTCTCGGTCTCACAGCTCCTGAATTGTCTTTCATTTCCTGTGAGATTGTTTCGTGTGCTGATGCACGCCGTCTGAGGTATAAAGAGTACCTAAAAACAATACTTGAGCAAATGTACAGCGAAAATATCTCTTGAGTTACAAGTCACTCATTCCAATGCAACTTGAGTGAACGAAACGTGAACAGAACTGAAGTGTTTTACTGGTGCTGAATGTTGGCTCAAAGATGAACTAGTCCTCAACAATCCAAAAGGGCGCAAGTAAACCAATATGCCTCAAAAAATCTCTTCAATACATTGGATAAATAAATGAAATAGTCATTGGTTTCGGCCTCATCATGTCCTCATCTCGTATATGAAACACCTGCATTTCAGCAACGTCCTGCTAATGCACGCGCATCATGTGAAGTGGCCTTGATGACCAGTTTAGGGCGAGTAAGAGAAAAACGCACAAGCTGTAGTACCTTCACTGCCCTGTAGATGGCGATATCACTACTTTTGTAGCTGAAATAAACTTAAAGTTTGGTGCCATGCAAAATGTAAGGAGTAACTGCATTCATATGCTAAAGCTACATGATTAATCTTGATTCAAACTCCCACGCAATCTTACTCCTAAATGACAACAATTCCGCTCTGTCTATTAAACCGAGTTCGATCACAGCGAACATTACATTTACATTTATGCATTTGGCAGACGCCAAAGCGACTTACATTGCATTTCAAGGTACACATTTATATTCTTATCAGTTCTTGCTTTCCCTGGGAATCGAACACATGACCTTGGTGTTGTAAGCGCCAGTGCGCTACTGTTTGAGCTCCAGGAAAGCCTATAGACATGCAGATCTGCGCTCTGATCCAGAGAGAGCAGTTGTCATGAACAGATATGAAACTTTTTAACCACAGAGTATCATTATTTCTGTTTTACAACAATTCAGATTATCACAGAAGTACTGGGATAAAAGTTTATAGTTCACATATAAAGTTTGTAAGCAGAGCTCCAGTGTGTTCTGATGTGTGTGTGTGTGTGTGTGTGTGTGTGTGTGCAGGTGGTCATTAACTGTCCTCTGGTCCGCGGGATCAAATATAACCAGGCCACTCCCACGTTCCACCAGTGGCGGGACTCGCGGCAGGTGTGGGGGCTAAACTTCATCAGTAAAGAAGACGCGGCTCAGTTCGCTAGTTGGATGATGCACGCGCTCGACGTGCTCAGCGGTCAGACGGATTCGGGTCAGTGATCAGGAATTATTACTGTCTCGTATTACCTGTATGTTTAGAGTTTGGTCTTATCTGTGTGATTTGGTTTCTGTCGTACAGGTGCGTGTCCTCTTCCTCCTCGACCGGCTCAGAACGGCCCGAGCGCTGAGGAGTTAGAGCAGAAGAGGAGGTATGACCATCATCATCTTCATCTTCATCATTAGATCAGACCTGCACAACAGTCCAAATCAATCCTGATTCACTTCACTTACTGTTAGTGATTCATCAGTGATCTTATTCTACACTCATCAGAATGTAACACTTTTCCTCCTCAGCTGATGTCATCAGTCCCTCTTATTCATCAACCAATTACATCAAGTCCCGCCCACATTTATTTCTCACTGAACATGCGTTTCATGCGTCACATTACAGAAGCGATACGAGTTTTCTATTTATTTGTCTGTCTGAGAATATACAATATATATATATTTATTTATCAGTCCCTCTGAAAATATATAATATAAGGTATATTTCTTTTTGTATAATATTTCTTTGTTTATATATATATATATAAATAAATTTTGGGTCCCTGAGAATATATATTTATCCATTTATGTATTTGCCCTTGTGAAAAAATATATTATTTATATATTTGTGCATTTATTTATTTGCGCATTTAATTGACTTATTTATTCAAGTTTTTATTTGTGCGTTTATTAATTTATTTGTGCATTTATTAATTTATTTATTTGTGCGTTTATTAATTTATTTGTGCATTTATATTATTTATTTGTGCGTTTATTAATGTTGCATTTATTTATTAATTTGTGCATTTAAAAACTTATTTCTGTATTTATTTATTTGTGCATTTATTAATTTAATTGTGCGTTTATTAATTTAGTTGTGCATTTGTTAAATAAAAAAATGCACAAATACATTAATAAACACACAAATAAATTATTTATTTATTTTTGTGTTTATTTATTTGTGCATTTGTTAATATATTTGTGCATTTATTCATTTATTTGTGCATTTATTCATTTTATTCATTTATTTTTGCATTTATTTATTTGTGCATTTATTTATTTATTTGTGCATTTATTAATTTCTATTTTAAATGGTTCTCATGTGGATGTCAGTGAGATGCTGAGTGTAACTGGTGTGTGTGTTCAGGCAGGAGCAGCAGGAGAGAGAGAGACAGGAGCAAGAGCGACTGGAGAGAGAGAGACAGGCATCTGCGGCGCCAGCCCCGCCTCCTGTTCCTCCTCCCGGTCCGGCCTCTGCTCCTCCTCCTCCTCCCGGACCTCCACCTGCTCCAGGACCCCCGCCGCCCCCACCACCACCACCACCTCCTTCAGGAGGAGGAGGAGGAGCTCCACCACCCCCGCCCCCACCCTCAGGAGGAGGTGGAGGAGGAGGAGGAGGAGGAGGAGGAGGAGGAGGAGGGGGAGGAGGAGGAGGACTAGGAGGAGATGGAGGTCTGGCCGCAGCACTCGCTGGAGCTAAACTACGGAAAGTGGCCAAGGTCAGTCCGAAGTTCACCTGATCCACTGTGTTCATCTTCAGTGATGTTTAATAAGAGGCCTGTATAGAGAGAGAGCGCATTCCAACAGTCTTCATTGATTTTATATTGCGAGAAGCTGCCTCCTTGTCATTTCTGACTTATAACAAAAAACAAATCAATGTCTAAAAGCTGCTATGTGACAAGGTATACAGCAAACAAGCTAACAAACCCAGAAATAAGTTTTTATAAGCTGTCGACCCCAAAAAACTAGCGTTTAAGGACACAAAAGTGCACAAAAGCGCACAACAGATTTGTCTCTTCTGGCCACCAAGGAGACGGCTAAGTCAGTAGGCCGGTCAATGGCAGCCACGGAGAGACATCTTTGGTTAAATCTATCCGACATGAAAGATAGGGATAGATCTGTTCTAATGGACGCTCCGCTCTCGTCTTCTGGCCTTTTCGGCAACTTGGTTAACATGGTCGTTGAGAGGTTTCAGGAGGCGAAGAAACAAGCAGCGGCGTTCCAGAAGTTTCTTCCTCGCCGAACTATGGTCCTCGAGACTGCTTCGCCCAGCTTCGTGGAAGCTACTGCCAAATATACCTCGTTGGGTCCTGCTCACTATAGAAAAGGGTTACAGAATTCAGTTCGGTTCTCATTTGACCAGATTTCTTGGGATCCTCCCTACGGTGGTGGACCCCGAGCAGGCTTTGGTTATGTAGCATGAAGTTCAGACTCTTCTACGAAAGGAGGCTATAGAAAGGGTTCTTTCTCCCAGCAGGGAGTCAGGGTTTTACAGCCGTTACTTCATTGTTCCAAAGAAGGATGGAGGGTTGCGTCCTATTCTAGACCTGCGCCAACTAAACCGCAGGGTTCAGAAACTCAAGTTCAGGATGCTACACTCAAACAGATCGTGTCACAGATTCAGTCTTTGTCACGATAGATTTGAAGGACGCATCCATGTAGCCATCCATCCTCATCACAGGAAGTTCCTAAGGTTCGCTTTCGGGGGGCAAAGCGTACCAATATCGGGTTCTTCCCTTCGGCCTAGGTTTATCACCCCGCACATTCACCATGCGTGGATGCAGCTCTGGCTCCACTGAGACTCCAGGGCATTCTCGTGTTGAATTAAATCGACGACTGGTTGATTTCAGCTCTGAGCAGATGACAGTCCTGCATCGAGAGGTCGTTCTGTCTCACATAAGAAAGTTGGGGTTGAGGCTCACTTTTCCAGGCGTGGTTTGGGATTCGACGACGATGCAGGCACAATTGTCCCGTTCGTATAGCATCGATTCTCTCAGCCGTAAATGGGGTAAAACTCGGCCAGACACTCACTGTGAAATAGTTTCAGAGACTGTTGGGTCTTATGGCAGCTGCGTCCAACCTAATAACTTTTAGCCTTTTGTACATGAGACCCCTGCAGTGGTGGGTCAGAACATCTTGTCGAGGCAGGGGCTGAGGCCCGGGGAATGGAGACTTCACCCCAAGTTGGTGAAGTTCCTATGGGAGAAGTTTGGTCAAGCACAAGTAGTCCTAATTGCATCTTCAGAGACAACTCACTGTCCCACATGGTTCTCCCTCAAGCATCCAGCTCCCCTGGGGTTGGATGCGATGGTTCAGTTGTGGCTGAGGCTAAACCTGTATGCCTTTCCTCCGATATCTTTGCTCCCAGGAGTTCTGTAGAGGGTTCGCCGGGAAGGGGCCCGTCTATTATTAGTAGCCCTGTACTGGCCGGCCCGAGTTTGGTTCTTGGACCTGATGTGTTCCTTCTAGACGGCTCTCCGATGGAGATTCCGATCAGGAGGGACCTATTGTCCAAAGCAGGGGTCACAATTTATCGTCCTCACCCAGAGTTGTGGAAACTGTGGACTGTTAGGGGGCCCAGCTCATAGAATCGGGTCTCTCGACCGAGGTCGTGGAAACCATACTCCAGTCCAGAGCTCCCTCCACGAGAAGACTATATGCACTGAAGTGGAGACTGTTCTCTTCTTGGTGTGGAGAACGTCAATTGGATCCAGTCAACTGCCCTTTGGTTCAGTACTTGATTATTTGCAAGAACGTTTCTCTGCTGGATTATCTTCTTCCACCTTAAAGGTGTGTGTGGCGGCAATATCTGCTTACCACACTCCTTTGAGTGGTGCATAATTGGGGAGAGATCCTCTCATTACTCGTTTTCTTCGTGGCACTCTTAATCTGCTATGCCCTGTTAGGGCTTTGGATGCCTATGTCCACAGAGCTGCCCTGTGGCGAAAGTCAGATCAACTCTTTGTCTGTTTCGGGTCACCTAGAAAAGGCTACTCTGCATCTAAGCAGAGGATGAGCAAGTGGGTGGTCGAGGCTATCTCACTTGCTTATGAAGTGGCTGGTCAGCCTTCACCTATGGCTATTCGGGCCCATTCTACCAGGAGTATGGCTGCCTCAAAAGCTTTATTGTCGGATGTCTCCCTTCATGACATTTGTGATGCGGCAGGCTGGTCCTCACCACACACATTTGTGAGGTTTTATAACTTGGATCTAGGCTCCAGGGTCTAGGATGCTTGTATCTTAGTGTAAGCAATGATTTCACACAGACAGGCATTGGTTATTATGGGGTATAGTGGGTATCGTCACACCATTGGACTGATTTCACACGTGCTTCATGACGCAACCACGCAGGGGCGTTCCGACAGTGTCTCGACACAGGTTGAGTTCCCTCTTCAGGGAACCAGGGTTACATACGTAACCTGAGACGTTTTCCCCCTCGGTGGGCTTGGTTTTCAGATTATGTCACGTGTCGCTCTGTCTCTATGTTTGAGCTTTTGTACATGTTCCGAGTGAATGATTGACAGGTGAGTGGGCGGTCCTTCAGTGTTGTCCATGATATATCAGAACTACAGATCTGATCACCTGACAGATGTAAACACCCACTGTATGAGGTCGTGGACCGGCGCTTTTCAACCAGGGGCCTCGAGATGACTTAAAATGAGACAAACTAATCTAAACAACATAAAATCAAGATGTTTTTTATTTTAATTCTGCCCCTCAAAAATGTTGAATATTGTTGTGTACAATGAAAGCCCTTAAAGTCAAAAGCATAGAGAAACTCTCATGCATGAACTCAGAGCCCTCTGCTGGTTATTCACTGGATGTGCAGGACGACAGTGGAGCACCGGCTCCAGCGGCGAGCGCCAGTTCAGGAGGTGGAGGAGGTGGAGGAGGAGGAGGTGGAGGAGGAGGTGGAGGAGGAGGAGGAGGAGGACCAGGACTGATGGGAGAAATGAGCGCAATTCTTGCTCGACGGTCAGTTAAATGCCACCACAATCATATGATGTTTGCTCTGGAATACTATTGCATAAATTTAGTCCAAAACCACCCGCTTAGACAGGAAGTCGTTTAACAGCCAGATCTTACATCTCTTTACCAAATACTTTACTTATACAAATTACTTATACTTGTATACAAAGACTGTACAC
Organism: Rutilus rutilus; assembly: GCA_021464565.1. Classification (NCBI taxonomy): domain Eukaryota; kingdom Metazoa; phylum Chordata; class Actinopteri; order Cypriniformes; family Leuciscidae; genus Rutilus; species Rutilus rutilus. The sequence continues at coordinate 694,851 of JAJAQA010000025.1, read as the reverse complement.
TCATATTACTATGAATGGTAGAGAGTGCGACGCACAATATAAGTGGAGCTGCTTTATTCACCGAAACCATGCACATACCCAGCTGACAAAAATATGTTCAAAGAGCGTTTTGCAAACGTTCCCATGACTGAATGAATGTTCTCCAACTGTTCAAAATGTCCAGTTTTTGTCTTAAAAACGTAATTTTTCCAGGTTATGTGAACGTTAAGGAAACGTTCCATCATATCATTCTTCAAACATTATGTGAACGTTACTTTTGAATGTTCTCTGAACGTTCTGAAACAAGTAACATTTAATAAACGTCTAACTAAAACATTTCAGAAGAAAACATTCCATGAACGATGTATTCGATTCAAAACGATGAACGATTTTGAACAGTCGGAGAACATTCATAGACACACAGTCATGGGAACGTAAGCAAAACGCTCTTTGAACATATATTTGTCAGCTGGGAATGAGTCATTCTGAAATCATGGTTTCGGTGAATAAAGCAGCTCCACTTCAGTAATGTGTCACGACCATCAGCCTTATTTACAGATCTTCCTCTCTGTGTGTTACAGAAGAAAAGCTACGGACACTCCAGGGGCGAAGAAGGTTGAAGCGAGCAGCGTAAGTGTGTTTGTGTTTTACTGGAGCTCTGTGTGTGACGCTGATCTCTGATCTCTGATCTCTGGTCTCTGGTCTCTGGTCTCTGATCTCTGTTTTCAGGCTGATTCTGTGAACAATGACTCCAGATCTGCAGGTGAGAAAATCACTTCTTACCGCACTTCCTGTTTACTTCCTGTTTACTCTGAACGGTTCACTTCACATCCTGACCTCAAACGTGCTTTATGTTTCTCATTCAGATAAAGCAGACGTGGTGAAGAAGCCGTGGGAGAAGCCGTCGTCCGTTTCACGGTAAAGTCGCGTCGTCTTCTGTGTGTCTGTTCACAGGATCAGTTAAACCTGTCATCAGTTTTCATTTTAATTTTGTTTATTTAGTTATGTGCTTTTGTCATTTGTATTAGTTTTTGTTTTTAAAAATATTTCTAAATAGTTTCCTTTTAGTTTTATTTCAGATAGTAATAGTTGAACTCCATCTTGTTTTAATTATTGTCTAGTTTTTTTATTTTATATTTATGTTTTGTTTCATTTCAGCTTAACAAAAATGTTTTTAGTTGGTTTAGTTAATGATATGCACACTGGTTTAAACAGGGTGAACTCAGCGTCTAAGACTCAGGAGAAGAGCCCAGTTTCTCCGGCATCCGCGGCTCCGTTGAGCAGGTATTTCATGCTTCGGACTGAGTGTTCTGTGTGTTTATAAAGGTTCTGTGTGTCTCCAAGGGTTCTGTGTGTCTCTAAGGGTTCTGTGAGGGTTCTGTGTGTCTCCGAGGGTTCTGTGTGTCTCTAAGGGTTCTGTGAGGGTTCTGTGTGTCTCCGAGGGTTCTGTGTGTCTCCGAGGGTTCTGTGTGTCTCCGAGGGTTCTGTGTGTCTCTAAGGGTTCTGTGAGGGTTCTGTGTGTCTCCGAGGGTTCTGTGTGTCTCTAAGGGTTCTGTGAGGGTTCTGTGTGTCTCCGAGGGTTCTGTGTGTCTCCGAGGGTTCTGTGTGTCTCCGAGGGTTCTGTGTGTCTCCGAGGGTTCTGTGTGTCTCTGAGGGTTCTGTGTGTCTCCGAGGGTTCTGTGTGTCTCTGAGTGTTTTGTGTCTCCAAGGGTTCTGTGTGTCTCTAAGGGTTCTGTGAGGGTTCTGTGTGTCTCTGAGGGTTCTGTGTGTCTCTGAGGGTTCTGTGTGTCTCTTCTGTGTGTCTCTGAGGGTTCTGTGAGGGTTCTGTGTGTCTCTGAGGGTTCTGTGTGTCTCTGAGGGTTCTGTGTGTCTCTTCTGTGTGTCTCTGAGGGTTCTGTGAGGGTTCTGTGTGTCTCTGAGGGTTCTGTGTGTCTCTGAGGGTTCTGTGTGTCTCTTCTGTGTGTCTCTGAGGGTTCTGTGAGGGTTCTGTGTGTCTCTGAGGGTTCTGTGTGTCTCTGAGGGTTCTGTGTGTCTCTTCTGTGTGTCTCTGAGGGTTCTATGAGGGTTCTGTGTGTCTCTTCTGTGTGTCTCTGAGGGTTCTGTGAGGGTTCTGTGTGTCTCTGAGGGTTCTGTGTGTCTCTTCTGTGTGTCTCTGAGGGTTCTGTGTGTCTCTGAGGGTTCTGTGTGTCTCTTCTGTGTGTCTCTGAGGGTTCTGTGAGGGTTCTGTGTGTCTCTGAGGGTTCTGTGTGTCTCTTCTGTGTGTCTCTGAGGGTTCTGTGAGGGTTCTGTGTGTCTCTTCTGTGTGTCTCTGAGGGTTCTGTGAGGGTTCTGTGTGTCTCTTCTGTGTGTCTCTGAGGGTTCTGTGTGTCTCTTCTGTGTGTCTCTGAGGTTTCTGTGAGGGTTCTGTGTGTCTGAGGGTTCTGTGTGTCTCTTCTGTGTGTCTATGAGGGTTCTATGTGTCTCTGAGGGGTTCTGTGAGGGTTCTGTGTGTCTCTGAGGGTTCTGTGTGTCTCTGAGGGTTCTGTGAGGGTTCTGTGTGTCTCTGAGGGTTCTGTGTGTCTCTGAGGGTTCTGTGAGGGTTCTGTGTGTCTCTGAGGGTTCTGTGTGTCTCTGAGGGTTCTGTGTGTCTCTTCTGTGTGTCTCTGAGCACTAAAGCTCCATGTGTCTGTGGTTCTTGCAGGACGAGGCCCGGCAGCAGCACCGGAGGAGACTCTGGATCCAGAGACGGTTCCGACCTGGAGAAATTCAAAGAGGTCAGCAGCTCCTTCTCACACATCGACTCGTTTCTCTTTTGAACAGACTGACTTACTAAAGCATGATGTGTCTGATAACAGGAAATCCTGGAGGAGATGCGCAAAGAGCTGCAGAAAACCAAAGATGAAATCATCAGTGGTCAGTCGTGCTCTTCCTCTGCTGTTCTTGAGGCAAATACAGTGCGGTTCTAGATTTGACACTGGGATTGTTGTGTTTTCATCCACAGCTCTGATCGAGGAGCTGCAGAAGAGCAGTGTGGTGTAGCAGCTTCACGCGTCAGCATCCGGACGACGAAGAGACGTCCGCTCAAACCACAGACACAAGACGCTTCGTTCTTATGCACTGCAAAAAATGAGCTTCTTCCTCAGTATTTTTGAATAAAATTAAGATATATTTACTTGAGAAGCCAAATGACATCAGATATTAAGTCTTGGTTTGCACAACCAAGATCACATCACAACCAAATCAATCAAAAATCACAGCCAATCAGAAGAGCGTGTGGGCGGAGTCTCAGCAAGCGCACAGCACTCATTCTGTCATTGGCCACATAATTTTATACAATATTAATAGACGTGAGAATAATTCTTAAAAAATTATATTTATTACAATTTATTTAAAATATCATGTATGTAATTTTGCTTCTAAAGTAAATGTATCTTGGTTGAAGAATGTTTAGATATTTTTACTGGAAAACAAGATGCCTTCAGTTCTGGCCCACTTGCTATTTTTTACACCTGCTGCCTTTCACTTCTCTTTTTCTTTGCATCATTTTGTATGTGTGTGTGTGTGTGTGTGTGTGTGTGTGTGTGTGTGTGTGTGTGAACATTAATGATGTCTATTAATATTTTTCTGATCCGCTGCTGTTTATTCCACCCAATGCGCATGTTTAAATCAGCGGTTCACCATGTGCATCTAGAACTAGTGTCAGTAGTTGGTTGTTTACATGTGTGTGTGGGCTTCTGTGTAACTGCAGGTTATTTATCATCCACTGTTCTCTGATATTTATCATTCTCTGTTCTCTGATATTCATCATTCTCTGATATTTATCATCCGCTGTTCTCTGTGTTTGACCGGGGGTTTTCAATCTGGCCTCCATAGAAAAGCTCAGAGAAAAAGTGCACAAATAAATGAATATAAGATTGGATGAAATAAATAGAAATAATTTTAAATTATATAACAGTGCAGCATTAAAGTGAGGTGAAAAACATAGTAATGTAACATACAAATCAAAGCGAGATATTTTGAATAATATATACTTTTTCACCATATAAATTGTGAGTATATTTTAATTGTGTTTATATTTTGGGGTCCTTGGCATGTGAAAGATAGAAATCCCCCTGCGTTAAATGATATGCTTGAAGTTGAACCCGATGTGAGTCTCAGGGAAGAATTGAGTGTGTGATTGCAGAGCAACATCAGATGTGACGAACGAACGAACTACTGTATTAATTTTGTATGTCATTAACGAAAAAGTACTGTAGTATTTCCATGCTTTTTGGTCATGTACGATGGTACCGTCAAAGTACTCCTGCTGATTGTTTTACAGACTGTGAAAGATCCGCTATGCAGCGCTTGAAAGTGCAAATAAAAGCTGATCCCGGATCAGTGTCTCAGCCTCAGTGTGATTACAGAACATAGAACGCGCCGCGCGTCCACCTGACCGGAGATCAGTGCGCGCGCACGCACAGGGGGCGGGGCCTGGCGCGCTGACGTCACTCGTCGTGATGAACTCTGAACACGAGAGTCAATCGTGCAAAAGCGTGTTGAATATTTTCACTCGATCCGGATCAAGACGCGATAAATGAGGCGAGACACCTGTCAATGAACTCATATATTCATAATCAGAGCGGAGATATGGTTAATATAGTGCTTGTGTGGTAAACAACAGCTTAGCTCTGACAGTAACAGGTAGTTTGGATAAATCACTCAATTTATTCAGATTTAATCAATGTTTTTTTATTTTAACTTAATCATCAGAGATATTATGTGAGTAATATCAGAATTGCAGTGATGATTTGTTGCGTAGTGATTAAAATCAGTTTGGTTGGTGAAGCTCAAAGTTCATGTTGTGTTAGTTTGTTCAGGTAAGTTAGCTTAGCTTCAATAACTCAAAACCTTCATCATCTGACATTAATAACGCGCTCATGATGATCATCACAAACATGTTCGTGACGCGATTCGCTGTTTTAAATCGTAATATGACAATAATTATGCCAGTTACACTAATCAGTCGGTACTGCCATGTTTGTCTGAACTGTACTATGGTAATATCATACTCTACACCATTCCAGTCACGTGATATTCTTTGAAGTACCATGTAAGTTTCATAATTATACGAGTATGGTAATAATTCAGGACCATGATGTTAATATATAGTTTTAACTTGTAAAAAGTTTATCTTAAAAAAATAATAAGTTTTCCCTGATCAAGAAGAAGTAAAGATATTATAGAGATGTATTGTAATACTGATATAAACAAAGTTTAAATAATAAACCAATTTTCTATATTTAATAAGTTTTAACTTTAAAAAAAAAAAAAAAGATCATGCTGAAGCAAAGATGTTAAAGAGAGATGAAATATTCTGACTCTGATAAACCATTTTTTAAAATAATATTTTGTTTTTTTTCAATTAACCCTTGTTTTATTTTTATTTTTTATTAATCTCTTTTAAAAAGTTTAATTTTAATAAAAAAGTTTATTTAAAAAAAACAAAGTTGTATCCAGCCAGAGGAAAATCGTTAAAGAGAGATAAAATATATAAACTGAAAGAACTGTACTGGACTCACAAACACACATTTACTATCACACACTCACACACACACTCACACTTACTCTCACACTCACACAGTTTCACACCCTCACTTGCTCACGCACACACATACACACTTTCTCCCACACACACATACTCTCACACTCACTCACGCGCAAACATACACATTTTCACACATACACACACTCTCACGCAAATACTCTCACACACACACTCTCACACTCATACTCTCTCTCTCACACACACACACACACACACACACACACACACACACTCTCTTAATTCACTCATTTGATGTCCTGGTTTTGTCTTCAGGATCTGAAGGGTGTCGTGTGTCAGTCACTCTCAAGCCCCGCCCATCATGACGGAGGTCAGCGTGGTGAAGGAAGGCTGGCTCCATAAACGAGGTACGGCACACACACACTCGTGTTTCCTGCAGTGACGTCATCCTCTGATGTAACGTGTGTGTGTGTGTGTGTGTGTGTGAGACAGGCGAGTACATAAAGACGTGGAGGCCGCGCTACTTCGTCCTGAAGAGTGACGGATCCTTCATCGGATACAAGGAGAAGCCGGAGCCTTCGGTGGACCAGAGCTCACCACTCAATAACTTCTCAGTGGAAGGTGTGTGTGAGTGAGTGCGTGAGTGTGAGTGAGTGAGAGAGTGAGTGTGAGTGAGTGAGAGAGTGAGAGTGAGTGAGTGCGTGAGCGAGTGTGTGTGCGTGTGAGTGAGAGTGAGTGAGTGCGTGAGTGAGTGAGTGTGTGAGCGAGTGAGTGTGTGTGTATGAGTGTGTGATTGAGTGAGTGAGAGAGAGAGAGAGAGAGTGAGTGAGTGAGTGTGTGAGAGAGTGAGTGAGTGTGAGTGAGTGCGTGAGTGTGTGTGTGAGAGAGTGAGTGCGTGAGCGAGTGTGTGTGAGTGTGAGAGAGTGAGAGTTAGAGAGTTAGTGTGAGAGAGTGAGAGAGTGTGTGTGTGTGAGTGAGTGAGTGTGTGTGAGTGTGTGAGAGTGAGTGTGAGAGTGTGAGAGTGAGAGTGAGTGTGATAGAGTGTGATAGAGTGTGATAGAGTGTGATAGAGTGTGATAGAGTGAGTGAGTGAGTGAGTGAGTGAGTGAGTGAGTGAGTGTGATAGAGTGTGATAGAGTGTGATAGAGTGTGATAGAGTGAGAGAGTGCGTGAGTGTGAGTGAGTGAGTGCGTGAGTGAGTGTGTGAGCGAGCGAGTGAGTGTGTGTGAGTGAGGTGTGAGTGATAGAGTTCTCAACGGGTCGGGTCGGCCCGACAAACCCGACGGGACCCGCGGGTTCGGGCCGGGTTCGGGTCGAAAATATAATCAAATGACTCGGGTCGGGTCGGACCTCGGGCTTAATCTTTTCCAGTCAGTGAAAAAAAACATTTATTAATCATCGCTGCTGTTCACCGTAAAGAAAGTCTGGCTGCTGCGTGCAAGCGCATCACGGAGAGGGGCGGGGGCAGACCTGACGCCGCTGCGTGCACGCCGTCGCCTTTAGCCTGGAGAAGAAGATGGAGTTGGTGAAAAGTAAACTTGCCTCAGGTGACTTCACCGTCGCTACTACAGCCTATTTATATATTTAAAGTTTATTGTTTCAGTTGTTTGTATTGTTAAAAGGCGTGAACATTAAAGGTTGATTTGAATTTCCGTCTGCTGGTCATGATAATACGTGTATGAGAAAAAAAAAAATCCGACGCGGCATCGGGCCGCGGGCCGGGTTCGGGCAGATAATTCATGTTGATGTGTCGGACTCGGGTTACATCGGGTCCGGGCTTTAAAAGCCACGGGCCGGGTCGGGTCGGGTTGTTATTTTCAGGCCCGTTGAGAACTCTAGTGAGTGAGCGAGTGTGTGTGTGAGCGAGACTGAGTGAGTGAGTGTGTGTGTGAGCGCGAGAGTGAGTGTGTGCGTGAGTGAGTGAGTGTGTGTGAGTGAGAGAGAGTGAGTGTGAGAGAGTGAGAGTGAGTGTGTGAGAGTGAGTGTGTGAGAGTGAGTGTGTGAGAGTGAGTGTGTGAGAGTGAGTGTGTGAGTGAGTGAGTGTGTGTGAGTGAGCGAGACTGAGTGAGTGAGTGTGTGTGTGAGCGAGACTGAGTGAGTGAGTGTGTGTGTGAGCGCGAGAGTGAGTGTGTGCGTGAGTGAGTGAGTGTGTGTGAGTGAGAGAGAGTGAGTGTGAGAGAGTGAGAGTGAGTGTGTGAGAGTGAGTGTGTGAGAGTGAGTGTGTGAGAGTGAGTGTGTGAGTGAGTGAGTGTGTGTGAGTGAGCGAGACTGAGTGAGTGAGTGTGTGTGTGAGCGCGAGAGTGAGTGTGAGAGAGAGTGAGTGCGTGAGTGAGTGAGTGTGTGTGAGTGAGAGTGAGTGTGTGAGAGTGAGTGTGTGAGTGAGTGAGTGTGTGTGAGTGAGAGAGTAAGAGAGTGAGAGAGTGAGTGAGTGAGTGTGAGAGTGAGTGTGAGAGTGAGTGTGAGAGTGAGTGTGAGAGTGAGTGTGAGAGAGTGAGTGTGTGTGAGTGAGTGTGTGTGAGTGAGTGTGTGAGCGAGTGTGGGTGTGTGTGTGTGTGTGTGTGTGTGTGAGTGAGTGTGAGTGAGCGAGTGTGTGTGTGAGCGAGACTGAGTGAGTGAGTGTGTGAGCGAGAGTGAGTGTGTGTGTGTGAGTGTGAGTGTGAGTGAGTGAGTGTGTGTGAGTGAGTGAGTGTGTGTGTGAGCGAGACTGAGTGAGTGAGTGTGTGAGTGAGTGAGTGTGTGAGTGAGTGTGTAAGTGAGTGTGTGAGTGAGTGTGTATGTGAGCGAGACTGAGTGAGTGAGTGAGTGTGTGAGTGAGTGTGTGTGTGAGCGAGACTGAGTGAGTGAGTGAGTGTGTGAGCGAGACTGAGTGAGGAGTGTGTGTGAGTGAGTGTGTGAGTGAGTGAGTGTGTGAGTGTGCAGTAAGCGTCTGCTTGACCAGGTCACATGTTCCTCCAGAGTGTCAGCTGATGAAGACGGAGCGCCCGCGGCCGAACACCTTCATGATCCGATGCCTTCAGTGGACGAGCGTCATCGAGAGGACCTTCCATGTGGAGTGCAGCGAGGAGAGGTGTGTGTGTGTGTCCATGTGGAGTGCAGCGAGGAGAGGTGTGTGTGTGTGTCCATGTGGAGTGCAGTGAGGAGAGGTGTGTGTGTGTCCATGTGGAGTGCAGTGAGGAGAGGTGTGTGTGTTTATGTGGAGTGCAGCGAGGAGAGGTGTGTGTGTGTCCATGTGGAGTGCAGCGAGGAGAGGTGTGTGTGTGTCCATGTGGAGTGCAGCGAGGAGAGGTGTGTGTGTGTCCATGTGGAGTGCAGTGAGGAGAGGTGTGTGTGTGTCTCAACAAACGTGACCTGGTGTGTGTCAGTCACATCTGGAGTCAAGACAAGCATTTTCCCATAAGGATTTAAAAAATACACCAGGAACCAAAACCAGTCAGAGTCACAACATTACAGACTTTGATTTGAATATATTCAGTTTATCTCTTTTAAAAAGTTTAATTAAAATATTTATTTTCTGTTTAATTCATTCCGGACCGTCTTACTCGATTTACTCGGCCTCATGTTGTTCCTCTTTTGCTGAACACAAACAGAGAGATTTTAAAGAACACTGATTGGCTGTGGTTGGCTCTGCAGGGACGAGTGGATGTGTGCGATCCAGGCGGTGGCCAATGGGCTGCAGGCTCGGGAACCGGACCAACCAATGGAGATCAAGAGCGTCAGTGACATCAGCGGGCTGGAGGACATGGAGGTTTCCCTGTCCAAGTCCGATTCTAGAGTGGTGTGTGTCTCCACATCTCACATCTCATCTCCTTCTTCATCACTGCTTTCACTGGCTACGCTTACATGCACTACTTCTGTTTCAATCAGACTGAATCATTCTGATTGATGAATCTGAACGTAGTGTTTACATGAACGCTAAACGTGATCGGGTTGATGTGCTATACATCATTACGCTATTTCTACATCATTACGCTATTTCTACGTCATACACGCTATTTCTACGTCATTACGCTATTTCTACGTCATTATGCTATTTCTACGTCACTACGCTATTTCTACGTCATACACGCTATTTCTACGTCATTACGCTATTTCTACGTCACTACGCTATTTCTACGTCATACACGCTATTTCTACGTCATTACGCTATTTCTACGTCATTATGCTATTTCTACATCACTACGCTATTTCTACGTCATTACGCTATTTCTACCTCATTACGCTATTTCTACGTCATTACGCTATTTCTACGTCATTATGCTATTTCTACATCACTACGCTATTTCTACGTCATTACGCTATTTCTACGTCATTACGCTATTTCTACGTCATTATGCTATTTCTACCTCATTACGCTATTTCTACGTCATTACGCTATTTCTACGTCATACACGCTATTTCTACGTCATTACGCTATTTCTACGTCATTACGCTATTTCTACGTCATTACGCTATTTCTACGTCATTACGCTATTTCTACCTCATTACGCTATTTCTACCTCATTACGCTATTTCTACGTCATTACGCTATTTCTACGTCATTACGCTATTTCTACCTCATTACGCTATTTCTACCTCATTACGCTATTTCTACCTCATTACGCTATTTCTACGTCATTACGCTATTTCTACGTCGCTATTTCTACATCATTACGCTATTTCTACGTCATTACGCTATTTCTACGTCATACACGCTATTTCTACGTCATTACGCTATTTCTACGTCATTATGCTATTTCTACGTCACTACGCTATTTCTACGTCATACACGCTATTTCTACGTCATTACGCTATTTCTACGTCACTACGCTATTTCTACGTCATACACGCTATTTCTACGTCATTACGCTATTTCTACGTCATTATGCTATTTCTACATCACTACGCTATTTCTACGTCATTACGCTATTTCTACCTCATTACGCTATTTCTACGTCATTACGCTATTTCTACGTCATTATGCTATTTCTACATCACTACGCTATTTCTACGTCATTACGCTATTTCTACGTCATTACGCTATTTCTACGTCATTATGCTATTTCTACCTCATTACGCTATTTCTACGTCATTACGCTATTTCTACGTCATACACGCTATTTCTACGTCATTACGCTATTTCTACGTCATTACGCTATTTCTACGTCACTACGCTATTTCTACGTCATACACGCTATTTCTACGTCATTACGCTATTTCTACATCATTACGCTATTTCTACGTCATACACGCTATTTCTACGTCATTACGCTATTTCTACGTCATTATGCTATTTCTACGTCACTACGCTATTTCTACGTCATACACGCTATTTCTACGTCATTACGCTATTTCTACGTCACTACGCTATTTCTACGTCATACACGCTATTTCTACGTCATTACGCTATTTCTACGTCATTATGCTATTTCTACATCACTACGCTATTTCTACGTCATTACGCTATTTCTACCTCATTACGCTATTTCTACGTCATTACGCTATTTCTACGTCATTATGCTATTTCTACATCACTACGCTATTTCTACGTCATTACGCTATTTCTACGTCATTACGCTATTTCTACGTCATTATGCTATTTCTACCTCATTACGCTATTTCTACGTCATTACGCTATTTCTACGTCATACACGCTATTTCTACGTCATTACGCTATTTCTACGTCATTACGCTATTTCTACGTCATTACGCTATTTCTACGTCATTACGCTATTTCTACCTCATTACGCTATTTCTACCTCATTACGCTATTTCTACGTCATTACGCTATTTCTACGTCATTACGCTATTTCTACCTCATTACGCTATTTCTACCTCATTACGCTATTTCTACCTCATTACGCTATTTCTACGTCATTACGCTATTTCTACGTCGCTATTTCTACATCATTACGCTATTTCTACGTCATTACGCTATTTCTACGTCGCTATTTGTACATCATTACGCTATTTGTACGTCATTACGCTATTTCTACGTCGCTATTTCTACGTCGCTATTTCTACATCATAACGCTATTTGTACATCATTACGCTATTTCTACATCATTACGCTATTTCTACATCATTACGCTATTTCGACGTCATTACGCTATTTCTACGTCATTACGCTATTTCTACGTCATTACGCTATTTCTACGTCGCTATTTCTACATCATTACGCTATTTCTACATCATTACGCTATTTCGACGTCATTACGCTATTTCTACATCATTACACTATTTCGACGTCATTACACTATTTTGACGTCATTACGCTATTTCTACATCATTACGCTATTTCTACATCATTGCGCTATTTCGACGTCATTACGCTATTTCTACATCATTACGCTATTTCGACGTCATTACACTATTTTGACGTCATTATGCTATTTCTACATCATTACGCTATTTCTACATCATTACGCTATTTCGACGTCATTACGCTATTTCTACATCATTACGCTATTTCGACGTCATTACGCTATTTCTACATCATTACACTATTTCTACATCATTGCGCTATTTCGACGTCATTACGCTATTTCTACATCATTACACTATTTCGACGTCATTACACTATTTTGACGTCATTACGCTATTTCTACATCATTACGCTATTTCTACATCATTGCGCTATTTCTACATCATTACGCTATTTCTACATCATTACGCTATTTCTACATCATTACGCTATTTCGACGTCATTACACTATTTCGACGTCATTACACTATTTTGACGTCATTACGCTATTTCTACATCATTATGCTATTTCTACGTCATTGCGCTATTTCTACGTCATTACGCTATTTCTACATCATTACGCTATTTCGACGTCATTACGCTATTTCTACATCATTATGCTATTTCTACGTCATTGCGCTATTTCTACGTCATTGCGCTATTTTTACGTCATTACGCTATTTCTACATTACGCTATTTCTACATCATTGCACTATTTCTACATCATTACGCTATTTCTACATCATTACGCTATTTCTACGTCATTACGCTATTTATACATCATTACACTATTTCTACATCATTGCACATGCGCAGTCCTTTCAGTTTCGGTTTCAGTCGATCAAGTGTTCACATGTTCTCTGGATCACATTAGAAAAGGAATAAACCCCTTTCAATCCGATCGATGTTTCATTGGGATCGAGCTCAGTCGGATCGATTAAAGTGTTTACATGAAGGATTTTCTGTGCGATTGAGCCGTCAGTCCCATTACTAACGGATGATTTGGTTGCATGTAAACGTTGCCGATGATGATGATGATGATGATGATGATGATGGCGGTGGTTTGTGGCTTTCAGACGATGAATGACTTTGATTACCTGAAGCTTCTGGGTAAAGGCACGTTTGGGAAGGTGATTCTGGTGCGAGAGAAAGCCTCGGGGATGTACTACGCCATGAAGATCCTGCGCAAGGACGTCATCATCGCAAAGGTGACTAGAGAAACATTCCTTTTTTTTTTTTTACATTTTAACAAATCACAACAACGAACTAAACATTCCTTGGCAACAATGGTGGCCCAAATAAAAGAGATACAGAAATAGAAAAAGTGAAAAAGAAAATATTAGGGGTGTAACGATATCCTCATGTCATGATTCGATACATATCACCATACTGAACTCACCATACCATATTATTGCGATACTCCAAGACATATGATAAAAGATTTGCTGTTGATTAAATTCTATATTTGATATTTCATTGTGTGTGTAAATGAATATGATGGACTTGGTGCTGAAACCCAATGAACAATAGAGACGCCAGAATAACAATATTCATGATTCTGAAGCTGAAAATGCGAAGACGAATATTCTTGATCTCTGTCACTGATATATCTACAGTAATGTCGGACACTTTTACTGTAACATCAGATATTTGGCATTATCAGGACACACAAATATTCCCCCATTGCATTATTATACATCATATTCAACATTATATATAGTAGTTTAATGTAGTACTGACACTAAAACTCAAAATTAAAACTAAACCTAAAAAAATTTTCTCACACAAAAATTTTCATTTTGGGTGAATTATACTCAATACATATAGTCACTATCCACGATACATATTGATGTATTTTTGTATTGCGATATATTGTTACACCCCTAGAAAATACATAAAACACTATACAATAGTAAAATGGAAGAAAAGAAGACATTTTTAATATATATATATCATATGTCATATGTTCCATTTTATTGAGATGCTCAGATCTAAACGTGATCTGTGTGTGTGTGTGTGTGTGTGTGTGTGTGTGTTCAGGATGAAGTGGCGCATACGGTCACCGAGAGCCGCGTGTTGCAGAACACAAGACACCCGTTCCTGACGGTCAGTCTCACGCCTGTAAATCACTACGGTTGGGGATCGCTTACATTTTAACGATTCTTATCGATTCCTAATTTCGATTCCAATAAAGTAAAAAAACAAAACAACAACTTTAGATATTATTCACATTTAGTCTTATTGCAAAATATTTAATTGTATCTGAATATTATGAACAAAAAGTCAGAATACTTTTTGCACTTACAAGGAGCGTTTGCCTGTGGTTTAAAAACACCATAGAAGAACAACTAGCCGAACTAATATAAACTTCCAGCATTATTAAAGACAAGCAAACACTCAGTGATTAAAAAGGAACACATAAAAAATTAGCAATCACAACAAACAGACACAACTGAACACAGATACGACTGAACTAAACAGTGTTTTAAGATTTTCAGGTGCAGACACTGTAATCAAATGTAAAATAAAACACTGCAGTTTATAAATACAATATACATTACAAATATAGTTACAGAAGTTATTCAGTGAAGAACGAGTGGGTTTTCTCTTTGTCTTTTGTTGTTTGATTAGTGTTATTATAGAGCAGGAATATTAGTGTTATTATAGAGCAGGAATATTAGTGTTATTATAGAGACAGCAGGAATATTAGTGTTATTATAGAGCGGGAATATTAGTGTTATTATAGAGCGGGAATATTAGTGTTATTATAGAGCGGGAATATTAGTGTTATTATAGAGCAGGAATATTAGTGTTATTATAGAGACAGCAGGAATATTAGTGTTATTATAGAGAGGAATATTAGTGTTATTATAGAGCAGGAATATTAGTGTTATTATAGAGCGGGAATATTAGTGTTATTATAGAGCGGGAATATTAGTGTTATTATAGAGCGGGAATATTAGTGTTATTATAGAGCGGGAATATTAGTGTTATTATAGAGCGGGAATATTAGTGTTATTATAGAGCGGGAATATTAGTGTTATTATAGAGCGGGAATATTAGTGTTATTATAGAGCGGGAATATTAGTGTTATTATAGAGCAGGAATATTAGTGTTATTATAGAGCGGGAATATTAGTGTTATTATAGAGCGGGAATATCAGTGTTATTATAGAGCGGGAATATTAGAGTTATTATAGAGAGGAATATTAGTGTTATTATAGAGACAGCAGGAATATTAGTGTTATTATAGAGCAGGAATATTAGTGTTATTATAGAGCAGGAATATTAGTGTTATTATAGAGCAGGAATATTAGTGTGGGAATATTAGCGTTATTATAGAGCGGGAATATTAGCGTTATTATAGAGCGGGAATATTAGCGTTATTATAGAGCGTTATTATAGAGCGGGAATATTAGCGTTATTATAGAGCGGGAATATTAGCGTTATTATAGAGCGGGAATATTAGCGTTATTATAGAGCGGGAATATTAGCGTTATTATAGAGCGGGAATATTAGTGTTATTATAGAGCGGGAATATTAGTGTTATTATAGAGACAGCAGGAATATTAGTGTTATTATAGAGCAGGAATATTAGTGTTATTATAGAGCGGGAATATCAGTGTTATTATAGAGCGGGAATATTAGAGTTATTATAGAGAGGAATATTAGTGTTATTATAGAGACAGCAGGAATATTAGTGTTATTATAGAGCAGGAATATTAGTGTTATTATAGAGCGGGAATATTAGTGTTATTATAGAGCGGGAATATTAGTGTTATTATAGAGCGGGAATATTAGTGTTATTATAGAGCGGGAATATTAGTGTTATTATAGAGCGGGAATATTAGTGTTATTATAGAGCGGGAATATTAGTGTTATTATAGAGCGGGAATATTAGTGTTATTATAGAGCGGTAATATTAGTGTTATTATAGAGACAGCAGGAATATTAGTGTTATTATAGAGCAGGAATATTAGTGTTATTATAGAGCGGGAATATCAGTGTTATTATAGAGCGGGAATATTAGAGTTATTATAGAGAGGAATATTAGTGTTATTATAGAGACAGCAGGAATATTAGTGTTATTATAGAGCAGGAATATTAGTGTTATTATAGAGCAGGAATATTAGTGTTATAGAGCAGGAATATTAGTGTGGGAATATTAGCGTTATTATAGAGCGGGAATATTAGCGTTATTATAGAGCGGGAATATTAGCGTTATTATAGAGCGTTATTATAGAGCGGGAATATTAGCGTTATTATAGAGCGGGAATATTAGCGTTATTATAGAGCGGGAATATTAGCGTTATTATAGAGCGGGAATATTAGCGTTATTATAGAGCGGGAATATTAGTGTTATTATAGAGCGGGAATATTAGTGTTATTATAGAGCGGGAATATTAGTGTTATTATAGAGACAGCAGGAAAATTAGTGTTATTATAGAGCAGGAATATTAGTGTTATTATAGAGACAGCAGGAATATTAGTGTTATTATAGAGCAGGAATATTAGTGTTATTATAGAGACAGCAGGAATATTAGTGTTATTATAGAGCGGGAATATTAGTGTTATTATAGAGCGGGAATATTAGTGTTATTATAGAGCGGGAATATTAGTGTTATTATAGAGACAGCAGGAATATTAGTGTTATTATAGAGCAGGAATATTAGTGTTATTATAGAGACAGCAGGAATATTAGTGTTATTATAGAGCAGGAATATTAGTGTTATTATAGAGACAGCAGGAATATTAGTGTTATTATAGAGCGGGAATATTAGTGTTATTATAGAGCAGGAATATTAGTGTTATTATAGAGCGGGAATATTAGTGTTATTATAGAGCGGGAATATTAGTGTTATTATAGAGCGGGAATATTAGTGTTATTATAGAGCGGGAATATTAGTGTTATTATAGAGCAGGAATATTAGTGTTATTATAGAGACGGGAATATTAGTGTTATTATAGAGCGGGAATATTAGTGTTATTATAGAGCAGGAATATTAGCGTTATTATAGAGCGGGAATATTAGCGTTATTATAGAGCGGGAATATTAGTGTTATTATAGAGCGGGAATATTAGTGTTATTATAGAGCGGAAATATTAGTGTTATTATAGAGACAGCAGGAATATTAGTGTTATTATAGAGCAGGAATATTAGTGTTATTATAGAGACAGCAGGAATATTAGTGTTATTATAGAGCAGGAATATTAGTGTTATTATAGAGCAGGAATATTAGTGTTATTATAGAGCGGGAATATTAGTGTTATTATAGAGCGGGAATATTAGTGTTATTATAGAGCGGGAATATTAGTGTTATTATAGAGCGGGAATATTAGTGTTATTATAGAGCGGGAATATTAGTGTTATTATAGAGCAGGAATATTAGTGTTATTATAGAGACGGGAATATTAGTGTTATTATAGAGCGGGAATATTAGTGTTATTATAGAGCGGGAATATTAGTGTTATTATAGAGCGGGAATATTAGTGTTATTATAGAGCGGGAATATTAGTGTTATTATAGAGCGGGAATATTAGTGTTATTATAGAGCGGAAATATTAGTGTTATTATAGAGACAGCAGGAATATTAGTGTTATTATAGAGCAGGAATATTAGTGTTATTATAGAGACAGCAGGAATATTAGTGTTATTATAGAGCGGGAATATTAGTGTTATTATAGAGCAGGAATATTAGTGTTATTATAGAGCAGGAATATTAGTGTTATTATAGAGCGGGAATATTAGTGTTATTATAGAGCAGGAATATTAGTGTTATTATAGAGACGGGAATATTAGTGTTATTATAGAGCGGGAATATTAGTGTTATTATAGAGCAGGAATATTAGTGTTATTATAGAGACAGCAGGAATATTAGTGTTATTATAGAGCAGGAATATTAGTGTTATTATAGAGCGGGAATATTAGTGTTATAGAGAGGAATATTAGTGTTGTTATAGAGCGGGAATATTAGTTTTATTATAGAGCGGGAATATTAGTGTTATTATAGAGCGGGAATATTAGTGTTATTATAGAGAGGAATATTAGTGTTATTATAGAGACGGCAGGAATATTAGTGTTATTATAGAGCGGGAATATTAGTGTTATTATAGAGCGGGAATATTAGTGTTATTATAGAGCGGGAATATTAGTGTTATTATAGCAGGAATATTAGTGTTATTATAGAGCAGGAATATTAGTGTTATTATAGAGCGGGAATATTAGTGTTATAGAGAGGAATATTAGTGTTGTTATAGAGCGGGAATATTAGTGTTATTATAGAGCGGGAATATTAGTGTTATTATAGAGAGGAATATTAGTGTTATTATAGAGACGGCAGGAATATTAGTGTTATTATAGAGCGGGAATATTAGTGTTATTATAGAGCAGGAATATTAGTGTTATTATAGAGCGGGAATATTAGTGTTATAGAGGAATATTAGTGTTGTTATAGAGCGGGAATATTAGTTTTATTATAGAGCGGGAATATTAGTGTTATTATAGAGCGGGAATATTAGTGTTATTATAGAGAGGAATATTAGTGTTATTATAGAGACGGCAGGAATATTAGTGTTATTATAGAGCGGGAATATTAGTGTTATTATAGAGCGGGAATATTAGTGTTATTATAGCAGGAATATTAGTGTTATTATAGAGCAGGAATATTAGTGTTATTATAGAGCGGGAATATTAGTGTTATTATAGAGCGGGAATATTAGTGTTATTATAGAGCAGGAATATTAGTGTTATTATAGAGCGGGAATATTAGTGTTATTATAGAGCGGGAATATTAGTGTTATTATAGAGCGGGAATATTAGTGTTATTATAGCAGGAATATTAGTGTTATTATAGAGCAGGAATATTAGGCTGCTGTCCCTTTAAGAGCTGCACGGATCCAATACGCTGATTTCACGCAGCCGTTATTTTGAAATCGAAAGCGAGGCTCCGGTGGGAAGAAAACCGGAAGTGTCGCCTTTAATCACAGGAGAGTCGTGAATGCGATGGCGTATTGTTGTGTTTAATGATGTTGTGTCAATTCTAAAACTGTACATACATTTCTTTCATACTTTAGACTATATACAGTGAAATTCATTTATAAATAAAATAAATTTTTTATATAATTCAGAAAGTAAAAAAAGAAGCAGGAATGAACTATATACATATCCTATATTGGATATTAACATCCAAAAGTGTAAATCGCGGCAGCAGCTTCAGGTTGGTAGTCCAAAGGCATTGTTGTTTATCTTTACTTCCGGGGTTTTTCCCACCGGAGCCTCACTTTCGATTTCAAAATGGCGGCTGCGTGAAATCAGCGTATATACTGATACACATGAACACAGAATACAGAGTCACTTGCGCTCAAATGTTTTAAAATCACATTAAAATCAGATTTTCTGTAGGCCCGCTGATGATGTGTTTCACACAGAAAACAGTGTGCGAGTCGTCTCGCGTTTGAATGGTTTAAAGTCGAAATGCTCACAAAGGAATCGATAAGAGGAATCGAAAATGTAATTTTATAATAAGTTTCCAATTCCTGACCTCAAGTATTTGATTCCCAACCCTAATTGACTCTATAAACGACACACTCCCTTCATTCTGTCGCGTTTTGTGTCGCAGACCCTTAAATACGCCTTCCAGACTCACGACCGCCTGTGCTTCGTGATGGAGTACGCTAACGGCGGAGAGGTACGTGCAGGTTAGCCTCAGACACACTGCTGTGGTGTGTGTGTGTGGTTCTCACGCGTCTCTCGTCCTCAGCTCTTCTTCCATCTGTCTCGCGAGCGGCTGTTCTCCGAGGAAAGAGCTCGATTCTACAGCGCTGAGATCGTCTCCGCTCTCGACTACCTGCACTCGCAGAACGTTGTCTACAGGGACCTGAAGGTACTGCGCTCTTCATCAGCTGAAGTGTAGCGTCTTAAAGTTCCCCGTAGTCAATCATTTTCCTTTAAAACGCATCTTTGATCACCAAAATTACATATTTAAATGTTTTTTCATTCCTTAAAATATCTTGAATGTAACTCGACACCCTTGCCTCATTTAGTATGCGCGGTTCTATGAATATGCAAATGAGCCCCGCCTCCACTCACTCGCTCAGCTCAGAGATCCACTGGTTGACGATCACACGTTGATCTGATTGGTTACAAGGTAGTTTGTGACGTCAGAAACACCAGCGATTTCAAAGCGTGTGTTTGAGACTGTCTTTGGTTCACTGCAGTTTTAAGGAGGAAATACTCAGCAATAGTGTGGACTTATGAACTTACACATGCTTTGTCTTAAAGCAGATTAAAAACACCACATAGACACATAAACAACATTAAAAGCTGGATTCTCACCACGGGGGACTTTAAGGCTCGTTCACACCAAGAACGATAGCTATATTAGTGTTCATGATATCTTTCTGTTTATTCTCAGTTTTGTCGTCTGTCTCTTTAAATGCTGGAGCTCGTTAAAGCAGGATGGATTCTGATGGGCTGTCAGTGTTTTTATCGTTCATCAATCGCTCTGAAAGTGATTCTAGCAAAGTAGTTTCTCTTTGTAGTTATCGTTATAGTTGTGATGTGGTTTATGGAATGGTTTTTAGAACTATATCTTTATTGTTATCGTTATTGTAATCGTCTTCAGTGTGAACGCGGCTTAAGCTCTGTGTCAAACCTTGTTCTGTTTTTGTTTAATAGAAATAATAAAAAAAGGTAATTGCAACGTTTTAATTTGCAATTCTGACTTTATTTTTCGCAGTTATGAAGAAAAAAATCAGAATTGTAACTTTCTCCGAATTATGACTTTATTTCTCAAAATTGCGACTTTATTTCTCAGAACTGCAACTATTTCTCAGAATTATGACTTTATTTCTCAGAATTGCAACTATTTCTCAGAATTATGACTTTATTTCTCAGAATTGCGACTTTATTTCTCAGAATTGCAGCTTTAATTCTCAGAATTACGACTCTATTTCTTAGAATTGCATCTTTTTTCAGAATTACAACATATCAATGCAGAGAACCATGCAACCATGCATTATATCTCTGCAACATAAATATACAACTCGGAAACACCAGATACAAGTTCAGTAACAGTGTTAGTGTTGCAAAATTCATCAGTTATGAAACTCAATTTTACCATAAGCAGTTGAAATGCAGTTCAGTGTTGATCCAGTTCAGCTGAATGAAGTACAGTTATTCACTGGGAGTTTGTGCTGATGATAATGATGAAGATGATGATGATGAAGATGTTCTCTCTTCATTCAGCTGGAGAACCTCATGCTGGATAAAGATGGACATATTAAGATCACAGACTTCGGCCTCTGTAAGGAGGGCATCACAGACGAGGCCACCATGAGGACGTTCTGTGGCACCCCAGAATACCTTGCGCCGGAGGTAACCAACGGCTACGGCTCATCCAGGGGCCCGCTAGGGGCCTTACAACACGGCTAAAATAAAACTTTGTATTGTTAGCACTTCTCCTGTTTATCTACTCTGTGCGATGAATGGATTGTATTCCTGATGTTGTGTAAGTGTATGTGAATGTGTCAGGTGCTGGAGGACAATGATTACGGGCGTGCGGTGGACTGGTGGGGTCTGGGAGTGGTGATGTACGAGATGATGTGTGGACGCCTGCCGTTCTACAACCAGGACCACGAGCGGCTCTTCGAGCTCATCGTGATGGAAGAGATCCGCTTCCCCAGGAGCCTCTCGCCCGAAGCCAAAGCTCTGCTAAGCGGCCTGTTGAGGAAAGACCCCAAGCAGAGGTGAGTCAGCCCATAATGCACTGGTGCTTCAGACCCCAAACAGTCTGTCCCTAACACCTTACCTGTATCACACCTGTCCCTAACCTTACCCGTATCACACCTGTCCCTAATCTTACCCGTATCACACCTGCCCCTAACCTTGCCCGTATCACACCTGTCCCTAATCTTACCCGTATCACACCTGCCCCTAACCTTGCCCGTATCACACCTGCCCCTAACCTTGCCCGTATCACACCTGCCCCTAACCTTGCCCGTATCACACCTGCCCCTAACCTTGCCCGTATCACACCTGCCCCTAACCTTACCCGTATCACACCTGTCCCTAACCTTGCCCGTATCACACCTGCCCCTAACCTTACCCGTATCACACCTGCCCCTAACCTTGCCCGTATCACATCTGCCTCTAACCTTGCCCGTATCACACCTGTATCACACCTGCGCCTAACCTTACCCGTATCACACCTGCCATAAACTTACCCGTATCACACCTGTCCCTAACCTTGCCCGTATCACACCTGTCCCTAACCTTGCCCGTATCACACCTGCCCCCAACCTTACCCGTATCACACCTGCCCCTAACCTTGCCCGTATCACACCTGCCCCTAACCTTACCCGTATCACACCTGCCCCTAACCTTGCCCGTATCACACCTTACCCGTATCACACCTGCCCCTAACCTTACCCGTATCACACCTGTCCCTAACCTTGCCCGTATCACATCTGCCCCTAACCTTACCCGTATCACACCTGTCCCTAACCTTGCCCGTATCACACCTGCCCCTAACCTTGCCCGTATCACACCTGCCCCTAACCTTGCCCGTATCACACCTGCCCCTAACCTTACCCGTATCACACCTGCCCCTAACCTTGCCCGTTTCACACCTGCCCCTAACCTTACCCGTATCACACCTGTCCCTAACCTTACCCGTATCACACCTGTCCCTAACCTTGCCCGTATCACACCTGCCCCTAACCTTACCCGTATCACACCTGTATCACACCTGCTCCTAACCTTACCCGTATCACACCTGCCATAAACTTACCCGTATCACACCTGTCCCTAACCTTGCCCGTATCACACCTGCCCCTAACCTTACCCGTATCACACCTGTCCCTAACCTTGCCCGTATCACATCTGCCCCTAACCTTGCCCGTATCACACCTGTATCACACCTGCTCCTAACCTTACCCGTATCACACCTGCCATAAACTTACTCGTATCACACCTGTCCCTAACCTTACCCGAATCACACTTGTCCCTAACCTTACCCGTATCTCACCTGTCCCTAACCTTACCCGTATCACACCTGTCCCTAACCTTACTCGTATCACACCTGTCTCTAACCTTGCCCGTATCACACCTGTATCACACCTGCTCCTAACCTTACCCGTATCACACCTGCCATAAACTTACTCGTATCACACCTGTCCCTAACCTTACCCGAATCACACTTGTCCCTAACCTTACCCGTATCACACCTGTCCCTAACCTTACCCGTATCACACCTGTCCCTAACCTTACTCGTATCACACCTGCCCCTAACCTTGCCCGTATCACACCTGTATCACACCTGCTCCTAACCTTACCCGTATCACACCTGCCATAAACTTACTCGTATCACACCTGTCCCTAACCTTACCCGTATCTCACCTGTCCCTAACCTTACCCGTATCACACCTGTCCCTAACCTTACCCGTATCTCACCTGTCCCTAACCTTACCCGTATCACACCTGTCCCTAACCTTACTCGTATCACACCTGTCTCTAACCTTGCCCGTATCACACCTGTATCACACCTGCCCCTAACCTTACTCGTATCACACTTGTCCCTAACCTTGCCCGTATCACACCTGCCCCTAACCTTACCCGTATCACACTTGTCCCTAACCTTACCCGTATCTCACCTGTCCCTAACCTTACCCGTATCTCACCTGTCCATAACCTTACCCGTATCACACTTGTCCCTAACCTTGCCCGTATCACACCTGCCCCTAACCTTACCCGAATCACACTTGTCCCTAACCTTACCCGTATCTCACCTGTCCCTAACCTTACCCGTATCACACCTGTCCCTAACCTTACTCGTATCACACCTGTCTCTAATCTTGCCCGTATCACACCTGTATCACACCTGCCCCTAACCTTACCCGTATCACACCTGCCCCTAACCTTGCCCGTATCACACCTGTATCACACCTGCCCCTAACCTTACCCGTATCACACCTGCCCCTAACCTTACCCGAATCACACTTGTCCCTAACCTTACCCGTATCTCACCTGTCCCTAACCTTACCCGTATCACACTTGTCCCTAACCTTACCCGTATCTCACCTGTCCCTAACCTTACCCGTATCACACCTGTCCCTAACCTTGCCCGTATCACACCTGTATCACACCTGCCCCTAACCTTGCCCGTATCACACCTGCCCCTAACCTTGCCCGTATCACACCTGTATCACACCTGCCCCTAACCTTACCCGTATCACACCTGCCCCTAACCTTACCCGAATCACACTTGTCCCTAAACTTACTCGTATCACACCTGTCCCTAACCTTACCCGAATCACACTTGTCCCTAACCTTACTCGTATCACACCTGTCTCTAACCTTGCCCGTATCACACCTGTATCACACCTGCCCCTAACCTTACTCGTATCACACTTGTCCCTAACCTTGCCCGTATCACACCTGCCCCTAACCTTACCCGTATCACACTTGTCCCTAACCTTACCCGTATCTCACCTGTCCCTAACCTTACCCGAATCACACTTGTCCCTAAACTTACTCGTATCACACCTGTCCCTAACCTTACCCGAATCACACCTGTCCCTAACCTTACTCGTATCACACCTGTCTCTAACCTTGCCCGTATCACACCTGTATCACACCTGCCCCTAACCTTACTCGTATCACACTTGTCCCTAACCTTGCCCGTATCACACCTGCCCCTAACCTTACCCGTATCACACTTGTCCCTAACCTTACCCGTATCTCACCTGTCCCTAACCTTACCCGTATCTCACCTGTCCATAACCTTACCCGTATCACACTTGTCCCTAACCTTGCCCGTATCACACCTGCCCCTAACCTTACCCGAATCACACTTGTCCCTAACCTTACCCGTATCTCACCTGTCCCTAACCTTACCCGTATCACACCTGTCCCTAACCTTACTCGTATCACACCTGTCTCTAACCTTGCCCGTATCACACCTGTATCACACCTGCCCCTAACCTTACCCGTATCACACCTGCCCCTAACCTTGCCCGTATCACACCTGTATCACACCTGCCCCTTAACTTACCCGTATCACACCTGCCCCTAACCTTACCCGTATCACACCTGCCCCTAACCTTACCCGAATCACACTTGTCCCTAACCTTACCCGTATCTCACCTGTCCCTAACCTTACCCGTATCACACTTGTCCCTAACCTTACCCGTATCTCACCTGTCCCTAACCTTACCCGTATCACACCTGTCCCTAACCTTGCCCGTATCACACCTGTATCACACCTGCCCCTAACTTTGCCCGTATCACACCTGCCCCTAACCTTGCCCGTATCACACCTGTATCACACCTGCCCCTAACCTTACCCGTATCACACCTGCCCCTAACCTTACCCGAATCACACTTGTCCCTAAACTTACTCGTATCACACCTGTCCCTAACCTTACCCGTATCACACCTGTCCCTAACCTTACTCGTATCACACCTGCCCCTAACCTTGCCCGTATCACACCTGTATCACACCTGCTCCTAACCTTACCCGTATCACACCTGCCATAAACTTACTCGTATCACACCTGTCCCTAACCTTACCCGAATCACACTTGTCCCTAACCTTACCCGTATCTCACCTGTCCCTAACCTTACTCGTATCACACCTGTCTCTAACCTTGCCCGTATCACACCTGTATCACACCTGCCCCTAACCTTGCCCGTATCACACCTGCCATAAACTTACTCGTATCACACCTGTCCCTAACCTTACCCGAATCACACTTGTCCCTAACCTTACCCGTATCTCACCTGTCCCTAACCTTACCCGTATCACACCTGTCCCTAACCTTACTCGTATCACACCTGTCTCTAACCTTGCCCGTATCACACCTGTATCACACCTGCCCCTAACCTTGCCCGTATCACACCTGCCCCTAACCTTGCCCGTATCACACCTGTATCACACCTGCCCCTAACCTTACCCGTATCACACCTGCCCCTAACCTTGCCCGTATCACACCTGTCCCTAACCTTACCCGTATCTCACCTGTCCCTAACCTTACCCGTATCACACCTGTCCCTAACCTTACCTGTATCACACCTCAATAGCAGCAAAAGCGTTTAACAATACAACATCAACACAATAAGTACATAGTACTTAAAGCCACTTAATATAAAGTGGGACCCATTATGTTCCTGTTATCTGTATAGCTGCTTTGAAACATTCTGTATTGTAAAAAGCGCTGTATAAATGGAGGAGACTTGAGAACTTGATTAACGGTAAAGGCTTGTGATTGGCTGCAGGCTGGGAGGCGGGGCTGATGATGCGAGAGACGTGATGATGCACGGGTTCTTCTGTGGGATTCAGTGGGACGACGTGTTGCAGAAGAAGGTGCTTCAGTCGAGAGGTTAGTTTGGTCTCGTCGGGTGTGATGTGGCTTCTCACGCTCGTGTGTGTGTGTGTGTGTGTGTGTGTGTGTGTGTGTGTGTGTGTGTTCCTGCAGTTGCCTCCTCCCTTTAAACCTCAGGTGACGTCAGAGACCGACACGCGATACTTCGACGACGAGTTCACAGCGCAGAGCATCACTGTTACTCCTCCAGACACGCGTAAGTGTGTGTTCTTGCATCACTCACAGGGTTCGTACAAACAGGGTTTGAAATTTACTTTTTCACTCACCGGCCAATTTGGCAACTACATTTTTAAGTTAACGGCCATTCAGAACTTCTACTAGCCAAAAAAAGAGAAATAAACCAGATTACCTACGTCACAGCTTTATATATATATATATATACAGTATACTGTATATATATATAAGAAATGAATGTATGAAATCCAAATTTTATTTATATATATATATATATAAAAGTTGGATTTCATACATTAATTTCTTATTCAAACTAAATCCTGTCATCCAGCATCTCCTCCTCTTTCATCCTTTTCACCAAATACATGTTTTAGGTGCACAGATTAATACAGTACAAAGAACATGTAGGATGCTGGAAAATAACGATGTGTTTTCTGTTCACCAAATGCTTTTTAATCTTCACTTTTGCTTCAGTGCAAATGAACAAGCGTGGCGTTATTTGTTGTGTAGTAGGGACGTGTGTGTGTGTGTGTTCAAGTAAGCAGATGCGCATACCTCTCAACATTGGGATTTGAAAATAAGGGACATTTTTGCATTCACTCACAAAAATAAATGTTTTATATATTTATGGTCGGAATTTTACAAAATATCTTCATGGAACATGATCTTTACTCAATATCCTAATGATTTTTGACATAAAAGAAAAATTTGACCCATACTGTGTATTGTTGGCTATAGCCACAGATGTACCCGCGTGACTCGTGACTGGGTTTGTGGTTCAGGGTCACATATGATGATGCAAAGTGTAAATGATGAGAAAAACATTATTACTTTGTTTTGTATTTATTTTTAAAGATTGCAATTGTTCTTTAAGTCGGCCTTGTCAAGCGCTCCAGTCGTTTCCCTGAAGTGCGCGCTCTAGAAGTGTGCCGTCCGTGTTAGCGTCTCCGCTTCTCTCGCTCATGCTGATGTTTTGTTGATCACCTGTTCCACTTGTTCCAGTGAGCCGTCGAGGTGTGGAGGATTCTGGGTCATGTGCTCACTTCCCTCAGTTCTCTTACTCCGCCAGCGTACGAGAGTGACACGACCACAGCCTGAACGCATCCCAGAATGCATCATCACGGACTCCCACGAGGCATCTCTTCCCCGTACGGTCATGTGTTTCAGATGATGTCCTCCGCCTGCGTATGAGTGCATCATCAGCTCAGTCTCTCATATGATCAGATTCAGAGCAACAGAAAACATTAAAGACTTTCAGCTGCTGACTCTGAGTCTCATAACCCTGCTGGATCTCCACTGTGAACACACACATACACACACACACACACACACACTCACTCTGAGTCTCATAACCCTGCTGGATCTCCACTGTGAACACACACACACACACACACACACACACACACACTCACTCTGAGTCTCATAAACCTGCTGGATCTCCACTGTAAACCCCCACACGCAACCACACACACACACACACACACACACACACACACACACACACACACACACACACACACACACACACACACACACACACACACCCGGACTTATCCAAAATGCAATAAAAATTAATAAAAACCTACACTACCAGTCAAAAGTTTGGGGTCGGTAAGATCTTTAATGTTTGTAAGAGAAGTCTCTTCTGCTCACCAAGACTGCGTTTATTTGATTAAAAATACACTAAAAAAATACAGTAATATTGTGAAATATTATTATAATGTCAATCATCTGTTTTCTGTGTAAATATATAGTAAAGTGTAACTTATTCCTGTGATCAAAGCTGAATTTTCAGCATCATTACTCACAGGAATCACAGGAATAAGTTACACTTTACTATATATTTACACAGAAAACAGATGATTGACATTATAATAATATTTCACAATATTACTGTATTTTTAATCAAATAAACGCAGTCTTGGTGAGCAGAAGAGACTTCTCTTACAAACATTAAAGATCTTACCGACCCCAAACCTTTAAACAACAGTGTATATAGACATATTTAAAAAATAAACTATGACAAAAACATAACAAAATTACAAAAAATGTGACTAAAAACTATGAAAGTATCTTAATGTTTCTCATTTTAATTGAGTTAAATTAACTCTTTCCCCGCCAGCATTTTCTCGAGATGTACATGTGCGTCAGCAATACTTCTATCACTCGCTTCTTCTCCTTCTTCTTCCTCCTCCTCCTCTTCTTTTTCTCCTTCTTCTTCTCCTGTGTGTTGATCAGGATATTCTGTATTGTTCAGGAGATACTGTACTCCTTCAGGAGATGTGTGTTAGCGCCCCCTGCTGTATAACAGGAAACATGGAGAGCCGGAATATTCTGTGGATGGCAGGGAAAGGGTTAATGTACTAAAATAACTCAAACTAAAAAAAGTTAATAAAAACTATATTAGACATATAAAAACACTTCTAAAAATGATAAAAACACACAACTAAATGACTAAAACATTAACTGAAAGTAAAATGCATACCGAAAATAAAAAAATGAAAACTGATTTATAATATTAATAAACGCTATAATAGTATCTTAATGCCAGTAAAATAACGTTTGACCCGATCAGGAGACTCTAAAATCTGGCCTGTGCATTCTTTACTATATCTTCATCATCATCATCTTCATCTTCATCATCATGATAGAAACTAATGAATTTGCATAATATATATTATCCACAACAGCCAAAACAAACACTGGAGCATTTTATTTCCTCATTAGTTTGATGTCTCATATTTTGGCTTATTAAACCTATAAAGCTTCTGCTTCACATTTGATATGCAAATTTATAATTGCATGATGTTTAAAAATTACAGAGTTTTGATCATAAAACTGAGCATTTAAATAATATCTTACTAAGACATTATTGGCCAATACTGATATTTCAATGCGTTTTAAGTAAGTATCTGCTCTACTGTTATAAAGAGCTCATTGAATTACATTACAAGCATCAGATTTTCATATAAATATCAGCGTTTGCAGCGAATTACATTTTTTTGCTCAGTTTGAGTCTGAATAAAATTTAGCTTTTTTTAATTTTATTATTATGATGTTTTTCGATCGCATGTGACGTCACCGCACCGCTGTCAGTGTGAACCAATGAGGTTAGAGGAGTCGTCATGTGATCAAAACAGGAAGTGCTGCGCCGCTGGACTGGAGATGATCGATTATTATATTAATCTCTATGAGAAGGCGTAATTACTGCTGTTTAATTGCTGTTGCCATGGCATTACTCCTCTTCATCATGTTCATGTGTGGCGCCATCAGCTCTCACGTGAGTGACGGAAGTGTTCAGTGTCACCGGAGATTAAATATGAAGCGATGCTACGTGTTATTTCAAAGTATACCATAGTACATATCCGTGTATGGTGTTACTATGATTGGCATTACTATCGGTGTATTTCGAGTATTGCTATGGTAGCTTCTAAATGTATTTGTAAGTAGAACAAACAAACTAATGAATACCATAGTATATATCTAAAAATAGTGTATTACTATGGTATATTTAGTAATATGGTACTTGTCTGTGAGCCGAAAAAACAAATAAACTGACGAATGCTATAAGAGTGCCATATACTCTGGTAATACCATGGTGTATTAGGAGGAGGGTGTAACAATATATCGCGATTCAAAAATGCATCAATATGTAGATGGATGGTCGTGGATAGTGATGTTTATAATAAAATTATTGTGTAAAAATAAAATTTATGTGAAGAAAAAAATCAAGTTCACAGGGTTTTAGTGTCTTCATTAAACAACTATATATGTTGAATATTATAATAATGCAGTGGGGGAATATGTGTGTGTCCTGATAATGCCAAATGTCTGATGTGTTACCAGTAAAAGTGTCCGACATTACTGTAGATATATCTAGTCAGTGACTAGATATATAGATATAGTCAAGCATATTCATCTACAATAATCCTGTGTTTTCATCTTCAGAATCATGAATATTGTTATTCTGGCGTCTCTATTGTCCTGCTTTGGGTTTCAGCACCGAGTCCATCCTGTTCATTTACACACACAATAAAAGATCAAATTTAGCACTTTAATCAACACTATCAAATCACTTGGAGTATCGCAATAATTCAGTATGAATTATCGCAACAGTTCAGTATATGTATCGAATCGTGACATGAGATTATCGTTACAACCCTAGTTATTAGTAAATTGATGTTTTTAATTATTATTATTATTATTATTATTATTATTATTGCTATTAGTAAATGAATGTATGCTGTGTTTCCAGATCGCGTCGCGATCTCACGCGGACTTCCGGGTTTCCGGGCGCGCGCTTTATAAACTGGACATTTCGTGGCCCAGAAACCCCGAGCTGTTCACCGGTCAGGTGTTCGCAGTGGCTGTCAATCACCTGAGGGGGCGTGTCTATGTGGCGCAGGTGAGCAGCACACACACTCACTACCTAGGGGGAGAAGGCAGAATTATGAGATAAGATTCAGTTATTTTAGTATCATTATTTTAGATTTCATGTTTATATTTTCCATTGTTATTTCACATGCAATTTCAGTTTTAGTAATAATATTTTGTTTCTGTCATTTTTAGAATTTTTTTTTTTTCCATTAATTTTGTACATTTTAATTAATTGTATATATTTTAATTAACTTTTATTCTGGTTATATTTTGAAAATGAGAAATGTTGCCTTGGCAGCTAGCTGAAGTAAAATAAGTTTAAGGGTTTTTTATATTTATGGGTTCAAGTGTGAAGTGCTGAGACTCTATTGGACTCTCTAGTCTAGGTCAATAATAAAATTAAAAAAAAAGTTGACCTTTTGCATGTGGGTGTCTATAATAGGGTCACTTCAGTATGTGGGCTTGACCAAGTGCACCCGAAAGCCTGTAACTCCTCAAGGCATGCTCAGAAAAGTAAATTTGACTTATGACTCTAAACAAGAAGACAAACTTGTACGGAGATCTGGCAATAGTGCCTCTATAACAGTTAAAAAGGTGAAGAATGTTATATTCCTGTGATAAATTCTCTGAAATTGCCATTATAACCAGCGGATGGCAGCAGAGGACCACTCATCGCTCTTTCTGCTCACTAATATAGTTCTTTTCACAGGTTTTGCTTATGGATTCACATTTAGACATTAAAAAATTATTATAATTACATTAATAATCATATTTTGTCAAAGTTTACCACTTAATTTGTAGTAAAATATCATTTTGCAATTATATCACATTATGATGACAATGAGATCTAAAAAATGATGTAAATTAATGAGAGACCTGTGGTCTGTTGCTCAAAGCGGGTTTCAGTGCTACCCAGGTCTGAGATCAGTTTCAGCAAACTTAGCGGTGTTCATCGCCATGGTAACTTACGCTACACGGCTAATGGTGCAGGCTTTATTCTGGGTTAGAGATTGCAGACCCAAACTGGACCAATCAGCTGTGAGGAATCTGACATGTATCTGTAAGCCACGCCCCCTGCATCTCTCGCTCCAAATACAGCAGTTTATAGAGAAAAACCTTAGAGACAAAATTTCTCTTCTTTTGCTGCCAATTAATTATTATATTAATATTAAATTCATATAATATATTCATATAATTATATTAATTGACAAGTAGTATTAACTTTGCTGTTAAAGTAATATAAATATAATACATGCATTCATATATAACGCTTTTAAACAGCGTGTATTAATTCTTTGTGAACTAATAAGTATTTGGTCTGTTTCTTTGATTGACATCATGCACTGATATAGATATGTTCTGTTCAGCTGCTTCTCTAATGTTCTCTGCAGCAGAAGTGTTTATTCCTGCCTTATAAACGCTTTTAATTTCATCATAATTTTCCAAATGATCTCTTAATCTTCAGAAGAGAAGTGAACTGCACGGCCTCAGAGGTAATCGCAAACTCTAGATCAAGCCTGAGTTGACAGACACCGTTGTACAGAGCTTTGTGAGACCGCTGAGCCTGATCTAACCCAGGAGGGACTCTAAACCGGCTCTGAAACTCTGAGTTAGTTCAGCTAGCTTCATGCAACAGGCCTCCGGATTAAGCATTTCTTATCTATCGTTTATTCCAATCTATGTCTATATCTGAAAC
>JAJAQA010000025.1:560000-655000 GCA_021464565.1 Rutilus rutilus | reverse complement strand
TCACTCGTTTGTGTGCCGAACGTGACGTCTGCGTCTGCCGAACGTCTCGTCTGCGTCTGCCACATCACTCGTTTGTGTGCCGAACGTCTCGTCTGCGTCTGCCACATCACTCGTTTGTGTGCCGAACGTCTCGTCTGCGTCTGCCGAACGTCTCGTCTGCGTCTGCCGAACGTCTCGTCTGCGTCTGCCGAACGTCTCGTCTGCGTCTGCCGAACGTCTCGTCTGCGTCTGCCACATCACTCGTTTGTGTGCCGAACGTCTCGTCTGCGTCTGCCACATCACTCGTTTGTGTGCCGAACGTCTCGTCTGCGTCTGCCGAACGTCTCGTCTGCGTCTGCCACATCACTCGTTTGTGTGCCGAACGTCTCGTCTGCGTCTGCCACATCACTCGTTTGTGTGCCGAACGTCTCGTCTGCGTCTGCCGAACGTCTCGTCTGCGTCTGCCACATCACTCGTTTGTGTGCCGAACGTCTCGTCTGCGTCTGCCGAACGTCTCATCTGCGTTTGCCACATCACTCGTTTGTGTGCCGTACGTGACGTCTGCGTCTGCCATAGTCTGCTGCAAGGGCGGTTTCCAGCACATTCCACACACTCATTCTTTTATTATTTTTTCCCACTGATCTTCAGTTGTATTTTATTAGCAATTAACTGATTTTACCTGTATAGCTTTTATTCCAAATAGTAAATATGAATTTACACAAATGTTCATGTTAAAATATTTGTTTGCCATTGTTTCTTGTCAAAATATCCACAGATAGCCTACTTATCAAGAAATCATAAAAAGCATGTATGTAGCCTACTATTCACCACTAGGAGTCTCTTGACCAACACAAAATAACGTGGTTGTAAACATTTGGGCTGATTTAACTCATTTATAGTTAGGTATAAACGCAAATAATAATAATAATTATCATTATTAATATCAGGCTAGTCTAGGCTACATATTTACAAGACGATTTTATCCTAAAAGGGAACAAAGCAATTCGTCAAATGTCAGTCATAATATAAGATTATCGCATATAAACACAAGATTTTGACGCATATCCAAGTGTTTGTGCGAAGTGTGGAGCGCGCTGCATGCCACGGAGGCGCGGGCACGAACACTTTCCTATCAACAGTTGAAACCACTTAAAATAGCCTGTAATAGCTGTAAACTCACAATAACAAGAAAACATTGTGCTTTTGTAAAATAAAATAAAACAATCAGCCGCATGATCTCCGTGAACTGGAGCGCGTCTCAAAAATAAACTGAAACAGTGTATAGGCCCTACTGCCTCACAGTCAGACTTGAGGAATATACATAGCTTGAAATGGCTACTTTTAAATGAACAAGTTCAAATCAAAAGTGTCTGATTATGTAATCCGTAAAGGTTCATTTCTCTCTAAGGCGCATCCGCAGCAGAGATGGAGATATGTTTGCAGACACGGATTTAAAAAAACACTTTAAACAATTAAAATGCCTCTTTATTTTTTCAGACACATTTATTATAATTAGCCTAAGATTTATGCATGCGCTTGAGCTATAGCCTACCATGCATGCACCCAGTATTTAATTAATATAAACGTGCGATTAGTCGACTAATTGCTTAAATAAATTACTACTAGTTGACTACAAAAATCTTTAGTCTAACTCTAATCAATACATTTATTTGACATTTTTTACTTATTATTTATTGGATAGTAATTATCCAGTTATTTACATTACATTAGTTGAGTTAACATATATAGCCTAATTAGTAAATGAACGAAAAAAAAAAGATTAAAATATATATATATATAAATATAGCTGCGAGCAGCGTTTGCGGGCCCAAGCCGGTGGCACAGCCACCCTGGTGCCTTTAGTTACACTAAAGCCACCGGGGTGGCGGTGTCACCGGCTTGGGCCCTCCATCGCTGCTCGCAGCTATATATATATATATATATATATATATATATATATATATATATATATATGGTGTGCGTCCACGGCGAGGAACGGGCAGAGAAGAGCGAACGTTTTTTAGTTCATTCCTACTTCCATAGGAATTCATTGAAAACGCTCGCTCTGCACCATTATCCATGTCAGTGCGGTCAAAAGCATTTTGAAAGTGACACACTTCCTGCTGCCAGTTGGTGGCACTATAACTTTGTCTCACAATAGTTACATCCATCTGATCGGCCTGCTGAAGCACGAACACACTGCTGAAGTTTCATCAAGATCAGTTACGTATGCAGAAGTTATATTACTTCGTGTTTCTCTTTTCTCGCCATAAATTCGTTTCCTCGCCACGGCCAAACCGTTCGAGATATCAAAAATCCGTCCGCAATTTAGCATCCTCAATGTCTTGACTTCATGCTGACCAAGTTTGAAGGCGATTGGATGAATTCTCTAGCATGAGTACATCAAATTCCACAGCATGCGTTTTTCAAACAACCCATAATAGCCAACTTCCTGTTGGGCGGAGCTAATAACTTAGAGTGCGGAAGTTGTTCGGCCCGATGAGATCTATATGTGTACCGAGTTTCATATTAATTCATGCAAGCGTGTTTGATATATGGACCAAGTTTTCAGACTGTGTGCAAGGGGGCGCTGTTGAGCCCCCCTGCCACGCCCGGGTACCAGCTTCGGCCCCGCTCTGATGACCGTGGATTCTGGCCTGTGTGAAAAGTTTCAAGAGTTTTTG
Organism: Rutilus rutilus; assembly: GCA_021464565.1. Lineage (NCBI taxonomy): Eukaryota > Metazoa > Chordata > Actinopteri > Cypriniformes > Leuciscidae > Rutilus > Rutilus rutilus. The sequence continues at coordinate 652,337 of JAJAQA010000025.1, read as the reverse complement.
TGCACGTTAAGGGCCCCAAAAGCCCCTGAAACCTTGAAAAACAAAGATTAAATGGAATAGACAAATCCCCCCCCCACACACACACACAGACACACAGAGAGAGAGAGAAAATTCTCCAGAAAATCCACATTCAAACCAAAATATCTAACTTCCTGTGGATCTGAGGTAATGACTGTAAGTTAGAAAGTTGTCCGGCTTGATGAGAACAATACACCTACCAAGTTTTGTGATTCTAGGAAAAACTAAGCCCCCATTTTTGACTAAAGGTGGCGCTACTGAGCCATTCCACCACGCCCGTTTCTGAAACTTTGCACATGTCTACTGGCTAATAAATGTGATGTGTCTGTCGAGTTTCATGCATTTCCAAGCATGTGAAGAGTCTCAAAAGCATCCGAAAAAAATATTAAAGTTTGATGCGTTGCCACGGCAACAGTATCTAAGATATCAATAATCCTTTCACAGGTTTACATCTGCCGTGTGTCTACATTATACACATAAAGTTTTAAGCAAACTGGGTAAAAATAAGAGGGTGATTTCAAAGCATTTTGAAAGTGACACACTTCCTATTGCCAGTTGGTGGCGCTATAACTTTGACTCACAAATGTCACATCCATGTGATCGGCCTCTTACAACGAACACACTGCTGAAGTTTCATCAAGATCAGTTAATGTATGCAGAAGTTATAACACACTTCCTGTGTCCCATTATTCGCCATAAATTCGTTTCGCCACGGCCAAACCGTTCGAGATATCAAAAATCTGTTCGCAAGAATTCATCCTCAATGTCTTGACTTCATTCACACCGAGTTTGGTGGCGATCGGATGAATTCCCTAGGAGGAGTATTTCACATTCCATTGTATGCATTTTCCAAACAACGTATAATAACCGACTTCCTGTTGGGCTTTTGTAAAACTTAGAGCACGAAAGTTGTTCGGCCCGATGAGATCTATATGTGTACTGAGTTTCATATTATTACATGCAAGCGTGTTTGATATATGGACCAAGATTTCGGACCCCATTCCAGGGGGCGCTGTTGAGCCCCCCTGCCACGCCCGGGTACCAGCTTCAGTCCGGCCCTGATGGCCGCAGGTTCTGACCTGTGTGCAAAGTTTCAAGAGTTTTTGAGCATGTTAAGGGCCCCAAAAGTGGCAAAAAGGCAAAAAAAAAAAAAAATAAAATAATAATAATCCTTACGGAAACAATAGGGCCTTCGCCCTTTCAGGGCTTGGGCCCTAATTAATATGCATGTATTTCTGCATTGCTTGTTCCTACACGAAAAGGACTGTTTTAAAGGTGACAATCCTTTATACGTGAAGATTATACTGTATCTTGAAGATTGTTGTATTGTATCTTCTGTTATAAAGATGAAGATTGACATTTCGTTAATTAAAAATAATAAGCACATAATATTGTAAAAATAAAAATAAAAAATTATGTTCTGTTATGCGTTTTGACTACTAACTTTTTTAAAGGGCCTCATTTTTCCTGGACCAGCTACAATTGAGAATCACTTTAAGCATGCACGCTAAGACAATTTGAAGTATTCCACTTAATACACAATATACAATAATTAACAACGTACCGCTTGCTGTTCTAGTGAGGACGGGCCGAAAAAAAATATTCCTCCAATTTATACCCACCCCACCACATACACCACAATTCTCTATACACAACTTTAATAGTTGCGGAATGCATTGCTGTACTATTTACTACATCTCACAATCCATAGTATATTGTTTATACAATTGTTATTTCCCTGTCGACTGGTGATATAACGGATTGCACTTTATGGACTTTTTATTGCACTTATATTGTAAGATTCTCTGATGTTATTTCGTTGTTATTTATAACAATGACAAAAAATAAAGAAAAAATAAAGAACAAACAATATTTAGAAGACGCTTTTATCGAAAAAAGGAACAAAGCAATTCGTCATATGTCAGTCATAATACAGGTTAGACAATAATAATACAGGGTTTTATTTGATTATCACAAATAAACACAAGATTTTGACGCATATCCAATGGTTTGTGCGGAGTGGAGCGCGCACTGCGTGGCACGGAGGCGCGGGCGGGAACACTTGTATTTTCCTATCAACAGTCGAAACAACTTAAAATGCTCATAATGTATGGTCATATAGAAAATAATAATACATAATTCGCAACTACTTTTATTTGAGTAAACTCACAATAACAAGAAAACGTTTTGATTTCGTAAAATAAAAGAAAACAATCAGGCGCGCTTTCATGATCTCCGTGAACTGGAGCGCATCTCATAAATGAACTGAAACAAAATAAAGCTTGAAATGTCCAATTTTAAACGAACAAATTCGAATCGAAAGCAAATACTGTCTGATAATCCGCATGAACGGTGCATTTCTATCTAAAGGCGCATCCGCTTTACAGCGGAGATGGAGATGTTTGCAGCCGACACTGATTTAGAAAATACTAGTTTATTAATAAAAAAAAAATTTAAATGCCTCGTTATTTTTTCAGACACATTTAGGCTATTATCATTAGCCTATAAACCACCTATAAATCAGCTCTCTGTATGGTTCCAGAGATGGCTCTTCTCATTCAGCACTGCGGGAAAATAATTTGGCCTTAGAAAACCAGTAAAATCTTTAAAAACAAATCCATATTAATTTGTGAATATTTTAGATGTTTAATAAAGGGGCAAAACATCATAAACAAAAAGTCAAATAATAGTTTACAAACTATTTTTAAAAAAAAAGTTTACAGTCGTTTTTTTTTTTCACCGCAGGTGACTTGTATATAAAAAATAGTAGCCTATTTTTCAATTCTATTCTTCAATTTAAAGGATCTACAGAAACAGTGTTTGCACGATCGAGTTGTCTGTTTTCTAGTTTACAAAAATGCTGTAGCCTAGGCCTTTTAAAACTATAAAAAATGTAAAACACAATAACAACCCCAACAATAAGCTATAAAAATGCAATAGCCTATATCAATTTTGTTTCTTCATATTTATATCTTTGTGGGGGCATTTGGCCCTCAAAATGTGGGTTAAACAACACACACACATAATATCCTATATATAAGTCACAGACGCAGACGTCACATTATAAGACAGACGCAAGTGTCACGTTCATTGAGACGAGTGCATGTTGCACAGTCATATTAAAGAACCGATCGCAACCGCTGGCACACTGCACTGAGCCGTGTTGAGTAGAGTGTTAAATACGTGTTAGAGAAAAAAATTATTAATAACTTCACTGCCACACGTGAATGACGCGTGACGTCTGACTCCACACTTCACTGCCACGTGTGATTTACGTGACGTCAGCGTGACGTCTGCGTGACGTCTGCGTCTTAAAATTAATGGAATAAATAGCAGAAAAAAAAATAATAAGACGTTGAGTGAGACGTTCATTGAGACGTTTGCATGTTGCAAAGTTGCATTTAAGAGCCGATCGGAACGCCATACATGTTAACCTACGGCGTCGTTCACTTTAGACGCGGAGCGCCGCGGCCGGCCCGCGCCGTGAAGCGCCAGTTTCAGCGTCTGGTCTATTTTTTTCGCGAGCCGCGAGTGATCCGCGTCCATTCCGGCAGGAAGTCACACCAAGAAACACGAGACAATCCGGTCAAATATAAGCAATTTTCAAAAATTAAAATACCGCGAGTGACAAATGCGATCATATTTGTGTATCTAAACAGACTAGAAAGATGAAAACAAACAAAGAAAAAACACAACAAAATAGATTTAATAAATTTGAAGAGAGGATGTAGATTTCAACGGTATATCTACACTACTACTGTCTACCATATTCTCTCTCTGGCTGCGTGTGTGTATCAACAACGGATTAATAAAAGAAGTGTACAAACTTCTTTGTTACAGAAACATGGTGTATTCATTTTATGAGGTTATTTACTTACCCATGATGTAAAAAATAGCTCTGAATAAACAACAACTGAGCAGAAGCGCTTGTCGACCGCCGCGGAGAATACGCGTCTGGTGTGAACAGGCAGGCGCCAGACCGCGCGTGATTTTCCATTCCGCGCCGCTTCCGCGTCCGGTGTGAATCAGGCGTTAGCGGTATCTTCAGGCTAACGTAAACCGGAAGTTCGTTACCGGCTTGTTCTACGTTGCCATAGCGATCACGGGAAAGGTCAGAGTTCGGGAAAGTCGTGGATACTGTCTATGAACTTGGCGTATATCTTCTTCGCTGTTACATATGTGTGCTCGGCAAGACCGTTTTGTGTTTGAGCGCCCCCAAGTTGTGTTTTACTGTAACTTCGGAAGCTCCAGACACATGAGCAAAAGCGGCAATCTCATTGGTCTGATCAAACCAAAAAAACGAACCCGAAGCGTTTTTAAAAAAATGACGCTTTTACGCGTGGCGTTTTTCGCGTCGGTGTGCACACGCACATTGGCGCCCTTTGTTTAGTCACGAGGCGTTAAACGTCAGCGTATATTGCGTGCGACATTCGTCCCGGTGTGAACAGGCCTTAAGCCTGGAACACACCAAGCCGACGGTCGGCTGTAGTTCGGCCGACACAGTTTTCTCAGTGTGTTCCGCACCGTCGGCTGAAATTGGTCCTCGACGGCTTTTTTCCGGCTGATTCGACATGTTGAATCGGCGTCGGGCCGTCGGTGAAAGAGGGAACTCTGATTGGCTGTTCAGCTTAGTGAACGAGTCAGTGCACGAGAATAATAGCAAAACAGCGAGCAAAGAAGTCAAAACGACACAGACAGAAGGCTGTTATAATGTCACGTAATCTTAAATCGAGTGTTCCTTGGTGAATATTTCAATATTAACATGAGCAGAGTGGAATAAAGAAAGTGTTTAGCAGGATTGATATTCAAAACGGTATCAGCTCCACCCCCTGTAGGATGCGAGGAAAGGCTGCAAGGAAAAGACGCGAGGACGGAGGGATCAAATGAAAGATTTTTTTATACATTGGAATACTTTATCACTCGAGCGTCACTTCACCGCGTCATCAGCAGTGCTCATGCCCTGTGTTGTTGAAGTTTGGTTATTTAAGAAATTCATTATAAATATTAATAAAGCAAGATACCCTGTTGAAATACGTGAGATGTATGGTTTATATAAACTGCAAAGGTAAAGTATAAATCAAAATGTATACATCAAATACACAAGTACACAAAACACCCGTGTATCCTCGCTCATGACTCCTCAGGAAGCCTCCTCACTCCTCGATCCTCGACTCCTCGCGGTGCAATTAGAGAATTGAGATGTCCTTCAAGATGGCTGTGCTCGATCGGTTTCCGGGTCATAGGATGGAGGACGGAGGAGAGAGGAGACGAGGACCGCGGAGGCCGCATTTCTAGGACCCTAGTTTTTTTGTGACAGCGCCACCTACCGACTCTGAGAACCGCAGTCTCAGGAATGCATTTCTAAGACCCTAGTTTTGGAGGACCAAAAAAAGTGCCACCAAGGCAGTATTTCCACCCAGTTTTAACTACATTAGAGTTTTACAGTTTTTAAAAAGTTTTATTACACACAAATACTACTTTCTTTATTGCAATTAAACCTGGTTCCTCCTAGGAATGTTGAGAAATTATTGGGTCTAAGTAGCATAATATAATAACTCAAGTAAAATAAACAAGGAATCACGTTATAGTCTTTTCATTCACTAGATCGACCACATTTTCAAGTAAAGAGGGAAGACAAGGATGACTCTGGGGGTAGATTTAAGATTGTGTATATTTTACAAAATAATATATAACAACTGAACTTCAACACACACAAAACAAATTTGTTCATGACGTGAACCACATAGACAGAACTTCATGGACAGCATCATCTCTGACGCCTAAGAGAGAGAAAGAGAAGTGAATTAAATAAGGAACATTTAGTTGAAAATGTTCTACTCTCTAATTTTAAATTTAATATTTAAAAGATCTTAGTTACCACAGAGTGCACACATATATACGATACAAAAATAATGATATCAATCTTTATAGCAATTAATGTTCATAATACTATTATTGCATACTGTTCAAATATTTAAAAAAATAAATATGATTTTGATGTTGTGGGAACAAAGGTTCTAGAAACACTCATGTTAATAAAGTCCATCTGAACTGAGAAAAAAAAAATAGAGAGAGATGCAAGAAATCTGAATAGAAATAACATATTATACATATGTTATGTGTTTCTTGAAAAACATTTTTAAGTTAATTTCATATAAACAAATAGACATAAATTAGGCCTAAGCCTAGTATTTAACCAATTTATTTATTCATCTTTTGTCATACTATTGCCTACCCTGAGCTGTGTCCTTGAAAGCACTTCATATACATTACACAGTAAATGACACAATCTAACACGTGGTATTTTAACAGTCAGTTATTATGATGGCCTCTCTGTTATGTCTGACTATTAAAATGTCATATGTCTCAACCAACTTTATAAAACCATGTCAAAATGAAGAGACGTACTCATAACATGTATTGTGGGTAACGTTAAACATACTGACTGTGAGCACGTGACAGTGAAAACATTACAATTATTTTAACTGAATTAAAATGGAAAAACAATGAGTAATTAACAAGCTTTCAGAACGAACATGCTACAGTTTAATGAGCTGTCAGTAAGTCAACACACAGGCTTATCATGCAACAGTTCCGTTAAATGAATGTGCTAACAACTCATTTTACAGCATTAGAGGCTAATATATGATGGCTATGCATTCAAGATATTTACTTAGCAAATCCGCATCACGTTGGCTACGTTAACTTTCCAATGAAATGCATCACAGTTGTTTTTAAAGTTAAACAAATAAAAATTGATTCGCATTTGATACTCACACTCTGATTGTCATCCATCTTCGCTGGTCCTCTAATTCGGTAGGTGGCGTTGTCACTAAAAACCTAGGGTCCTAGAAGTGGGGTCCTGAAAATGCAGGCTCCGATTTTGCAGGCAGATGCTACTCCTTCACATCCTTCAAATTCACATCTATGTGCTCTCGAGTTCAGAGCCTGCATAGTTCCAAACAAATCCGCGTTGCCAATGATTTTAAGCGGGGCAGACAGCAGCAGCTATATTTGCAGCAATTATCTGTAAAAATTTACGCATAATCTACATTGATTATTACGTTGACACTGGGGACTAGCAGAAACAGCATTAATACGTTTTTGTGTTTGATTTTGGAAGGTCAACGTAATAATTTTGGAAGGAAATTGGGTGCTCCCATAACGTAGAATACATTTACACCAACGACCATTTGCAGCAGATTTCTGTAATGATGGAGAGACGGCATTAACGTTAGCAGTGTGGTCAGTTGAAATTAAACTGGAGAAATGGTTAATGAGTGGAATAACTATGTTAATAACATTACGTTACTGTAACGGTATTCATTTCAGTAGCCTATATATTTACATTTAAACATACTGTACACAGTACATCGTATGCATGTGTTTGTGTGTGTTCTGATGAATGGTTTGAAAGGATCTAGGGGTACATTAGCCATACTAAAATGAATCCTTTAACAGTAACGTTAATGTTATGGACCGTATTTAGGAAGTTATTTCATTCAGTAACCATCTCTCCAGTTACACACACACACAGGTATATGTTTGTATATATATATATATACACATACATACATGCATGCATGCATACTCTACCAGCCAAACGTTTTGTATCAGTAAGATTTGTAATGGTTTTAAAATAAGTTATCTCTTCTGCTCACCAAGGCTGCATTTATTTGATTAAAAATAAAATAAATAAAAATGACCTGGAGTAATGATGCTGAAAATTCAGCTTTGATCACAGGATTAAATTACACTTTACTGTATATTCACATAGACAACAGCTGATATACATTTGAATAATATTTCACAATAGTACTGTTTTTGTTTTTAAAAATTCAAATAAATGCAACTTTGGTGAGCAGAAGAGACTACTTTTAAAAACATAAAAAAAATCTTACCAATCCAAAACTTTTGACTGGTAGATACACACACACACACACACACACACAGTTCTTGAAACATTTATGTCAATAAAGCCCTTTGAATTTAATAAGATGTTGTGTTTAATTTTGGAGGGAAGGGGGACTGCTCCCAATAAGGTATAATACATTTACAGTATTTACTGTATATATTTTTCTTGTGCTACTATGGTCATAATTACTAACATCCTAATGTTATGTTATGTTCAAATACATTCACATAAACCTGCACAACAAGTGAATATCAACTAAAGCTGCTCAGTTTAAGTCAAGAAAGAAGTGTGGTCAACAGTAAAAAAAATATACAAGGCAACCAACTGCATTCAACAAAACATTTAATTATATATTATATCTAGGGAGAGGGTGGATAAGTTTTCCTTGAATGGTCTGTCCTCAAAGAAACTCGTTCGACTTCCTACGGGGAGAGAAAGATGGCAGAAAGCAGGCCAGAAGAGGAATACAAGTGTTCACAATAGCCATTACATTCTGCCACCGACGCTGTAGGATGATCTGGAGACCTGGTGGTGAATCGAGAATCAGTCAAATGCTTAGCCATACATTGATAACAAAAGCATTCAAACTCCACACTATAAGCAATGCTATAGTTACTTGGATTTTTGGGTGAGAGCTGGATGATTATTTTGCTCATCCAACAAATTATATTTTTATTGCATTACGATACCGTATATAAAAATCTCAGCCATAAATTCTGCTTTTCTATAATGTTCAGGATTTTGTTATACTGTCATAGAGGCGTACATTAATTTACACATTTTAGCATTGAGGTCTTATTTGTGGGGGTGCTGACCACGTCATGTATGTAAATAGGGTTGACAAAAAAAATAACTCTGAATACAATGTAGTGCAACATCACATTTAACTATGACCTCAGTATTGAATTTACACATTTCTGACTGGTAGCTAACGTTAGTGAAGTGTTGGTCACGTAAGCTTGCCGCAATTAACTATTCTCTTCCATAAACATTAACTAAAGTTGGCTACATAAATTACAACTACTGACTAGATTCGTGAGAGGACGACTAATGCGTTCAAATGTCAAAAATACAGTAATTTCATCAACATACCAGCGAGCGTAGGCTACTTCGGAAACACTGAAAATGAATGGGGTTCAGTGCTGAAACTACGGCTGCTCCACGACACGCCTTACTTCCGCATTCAAAAGTTCCCATGGCAGTCTGTGTCGTAACTCTGTTTTTCAACGGCTCGCTCGAGTTGTGCTACTCTGTTACCTTCATAGGGAGCTGGCTGGATTTGATCTCAGTATTCTGATTATAGTGTTCAGTCTGTTGGTCGGGGGACATCTGAACTCTGTGTGAGCGATCACAGATCGAAAGGAATAATCATGGGCTCCACATACTCACAAGAGGACCATGACAGGGCTGCTCGTCAGATTTATGAAGACATTTTACATCAACCATGCTTCTTACCAGATGTAGGCATAGATGAGTCTCTGCTGAAATATTCTGGTTCCGACTCTAACGCTGTGCTGCAGGCTAAATCTGAGGAGATGGTCAACACGGTGCCGGGTTACGTCAGCAGTTTTGGATCTGCCATTGGTGCACTGACTCCAGTCCCGAATGCTGTTGGACTTGGAGCTTTGGTGATTTCCTTGATCATAGAGCTCATCATCAAGGGCGGCACTCAGACAAGTGTTGACACATACGACATGTTACGACGTGTGTTTGGGGAAGAGAAAGCCTCGGGTGTCCGAGACACAATGTCAGAGTATCTGAAACGCCATCGCATGTACATGTACAATGACCAGCGATTACGGGGGGAAATAAGGAGACTGGAACCGCAGTTGAGCAACCATCTCACCATCCTCAGTAACTCCCTGCTGCTGGACGGACAGATGAGCAGCCGTGGGCTCAAGATCTGGGTCAACGGAGCCGCCTTCCACGTCCTGATGCTGATCCATGAGGCTCGACTGGATATTCAGGCTGGTAGACCTGCATCAGACTGTGTTCATGCAATCAACGCTGCAATCGATGTGTATTTACGGCACCTGGATAATTTGCTGAAGGAATACAAGACTTACAAGATCAATTCAGATATGTTTATAAATGTACCTGACTGGAGCTATCCTTACAGCAAAATGCATTGTCATATTCAAAATAATGAAATTAAAAGCTGTGGTAGAAGGAATGTTCATTTTTCTTTACATAACCCGTGTAATAGTCCAGAAGTTCTGACGGCTTTTATGGATATTGTTTTATCAAAGTATGAACCGATCAGTGGTTTAAAGGGTTACTTTTTAGATATCAAGAACAATCTCAACTCTCTAATCCATGAGCGTGGTTCATTCACTCTGCCGTAAGCTGCAGGTTAGTGTAGATATTTGGTGTTGATAAGGGATCGCTCAGATGCTGGAGCGTGCGCTCATGTGTAGAGGTGTACTCTTCAACCGGGCCTGGGTTTGACCCCCGACCTTTGACTCTTTGCTGCATGTCATTGCCCCACCCATCCATCCATAAATCCATCCATTTACTCTCATCTTGTGATCTACATGTATATTTGATCTGTATTCTGTCATGATGCTCTTCTGACACTCCTGCATGTTACTCGCTTAAGACATAAAATACTCTGCTGAAATAATTTAGTCCTGTTTCCTGTTTTCTGCTGTGCCATTAAATTAATTGCTTTGTGAAATTTTAATTCCTTTTATTGAATTTGGGGCAACTGAAGTTTATCCGTATTAGCCTATGTTTTTTTAAATGTCTTTCTTTCAGGGTTCGAAATGTACTTTTTCGACCACCAGCCAAAAGCCTAGTAATGTTCAAATCTTCACCAGCCACTCAATACATTACCATTGTTTTTACGGCTGCTGAGTGAAGCAAATCTAGCAGCCACTTTCACATTTTACCATTTAACCGGGTCTAGCTTTGCGATTTTCCCGGAATCGTTCAAAAGTTTAAATTTCGATTCCTAGTTTCGATTCACAGTCCGAAAAGAAGTCCGACCGGAATTAGAAACCGCTGTCTAATAAGTTAACTCGCTGCTGAACACTGACAGCTGTAGCCTACTTCCCCACATTAGTTAAACATTTGTAAACTGTAACGTACACACGGCATGGTAAATGCGTGTAGCCTATTACCAGCACAGGGGGCTGTTCCATAAACCAAGATTAGAATACAAGCCAGGCTTATTTCGGTTAGTCAGGCTTATTTTTGGTAGATTCGGTTTCATAAAGCAAACTTAAAATAGTTCAAACTCAGTTACCCTGGCAACTTATGCTGGGAAACTAGCCTGGTCCAGGGCAGGCTAACTGTCAGGCTAAGCCTCAGCTGTTACACAGATCCTCTAACACTGACCAACAAGAACACAATGATATTACCACTGACACTCTCTCATACCATTATTGGACTTTATTAACCATTATTAGTCCAAACATAAATACACAGTATACAGAAAATCAACTTAAATAAGGCTACAATGATAAATTAGACAATATAGACTTATGAATACATTTCTCTCTGGTTTTGTTTGGCAGCTGTATTACATGTTTATGATTAGAAGAACATTAGAACACAATCTAAAAAAAAAAGCTTTGTAAAGCAGAAGTTAAAATCACAAAATTAAAAATAAATAATTACAAAAGCACAGTATGAATTTTAACTGGTAAGATGAATCTGAGCTTAGTAATTGACAGTATATTAACCTACATTTGAATATATCATAAAAATACACTTGTAGGTTTAAAACTGTAAATAAGGCACATCTAATGTCCAAATAACAAATATTTTAGCATATATATATTATGTAGGCTAATTTATTATGTCTTTCAATTCAAACACATTTAACACAATTATACAAATGGACAGTTCCTTTAAATACATCATATTTCCCCCCAATAAATATTCCTTATTTTTCCTTCTACTTTTTTTCTTTTGTGATAATACCCACCAACACACATGATTAGAACAATAACCAAGAAGTACATAGTTAGACACTTTTACATATGATTTAAGGGGGAAAAGACAAAAAACAATAAATAAATATTAATAAAAATGTAACATTCACATATTTATATCAAACTCTTATAATGACACATAATTCCTAATAGTTATTCAAGTAATATTATTTGCATATCAAATATTCAATATAAAATAAGCAAATAAATAAAATAACAAATAACTAGCCTAGAAATAAAAGGGAGGGAGGGTTATATAAAAATTTAGTTAATGTAGACTAATATATATTCCTTTATTTTATGGAATATTCTTTGATTTTAGAGTTGCACATATCTTTTCAAAATGTATACATTTGCTCTTAATTTCATGTTATCCTCTTCATAATGTAAAGTACATTAAGAATACATTATATTATATTTATAATATATAAAAAATACATTCAAGAAACTAAATTAAAACTGGGGATTCTTGCTTTATCCAAAAAAATTATTGCATTAAAAGCTGTAATTCTCAGCATTCTAAATAAGTATACATCATCTTTATTAAGTAGCATAGGTCCTACCCCAAACTATATTTTGTATCTTTATATATTTAGTTTCTTTAAAAAAAATCTTCCCTGAATTAGGCTACTTCTGTTCACTGAAGTACTTCTGTTCGCTAGAAGTTCACTGCAACTTATCCAACATCCTAAAGATAAATTATTATAATTAGAAGATATTTCTAGTGTTATAAAATATCGCATATTAATTTTCCAAGCAAAATGTATATTTTAGTCAGAATTATTGCGTTCCTATTTGCCGCGCATGCGCGCAGCGGCGCTCGTTCAATATGAAGATTAGCAGTAAAATGGATACATTTGCATGACTTTCTAACATTTACAGATGGAGAATATAACTGTAAAATGTAAGTTTTGCACTGAGGGAAAAAAAAAACATGTCACAAACGCATAAAACAGCACAAAATATACGCTGTTTGATGGTGGATCGATTTGATCCACGATCGACCTCTAGGGCTGCTTCAGAAACGCGTGCACACGCAATTATCTAGACTTGATAAACCTGGATCAAATTAGTGAGATTGCGTGAACTTCAATTACCTTTTATGGAACCACTTTAGCCCCAACTTATTTGTTAGGCTCATTCAAGTCCGGTTTTGGAGTTTAATCCCCGCTTTTCTAAGCGGCTTTTATGGAACAGCCCCCAGGTGTAAGCGTAGCCTATATGGATTGTTATGCTAAACTGCGAACCGATACATTTTATGAGACACTGTGAGTTGCCTTAACTCACACAGCGTCTCATAAAATGTATTCAGAGCAAACAACCCTGACGTTAAACCTTAAAAACGTACATTTTCTCACACAATAAAATCGCGAAGCAAAGAGGACACGGAGACCGACAGACTAGACAGAGCAGTTACTTTATGATATACAAAAATTCTGTCAATTTTATTACGAGATTAAATAAACAATAAATACCGTTTTGGCAGTTGTAAATGTGACGTGACAGATCCCTTGCGCACGTGAACGATCATCTCTAGCTAATAGTAAATAAACACGAACACTGTTGAAAGATACAGTAGGCTTACCGAAATGTATATTCCTCATACATAATATCGACCAATCAGCGTTTTTCATCAGCGTGAAGAGGTCAATAACATAGCTGGAGAACTATCCTATTTACCTCAGGAAAGTCATTTAATGAACATATAGGCCTAAGCTATAGCACATTAGTTGGCTAGAAAAAAAGAGCTACAGAGAGTATTTTGCTAAACGTGTACTATATTACATTTGTATTATATTTTTAGCTTTATCATTAAATAAAGTTGTTGTTATTATAATAAAAAACGCATTATATATATATAGTTATTTTAAACCTTAAATAATACTGCCAGCTGATAGGGCTCTCTGTATGTTTACAGCATTAGGTGAGTTGTTTTTTTCTTGAGAAAAAATAATGCCTATCTTGAGTAGCCTACCTAATATTTATCCAGATTAGTCAATATTAAATCAAATCACAAAAATTGAATTGAATTGAAATAATAAAAAAGCGTAGCTTACCAGAAATTGTACCATGTAAACATTGTAACATGTTGTCACTAAACCTAATAAAATTCAGTTTAGTTACTAAAATGTTAGTGACAATCACAATACACTTATTGTGATGCAAAAAAAAATTATATTTCAATTGATGGAGAAGGTCAGACTATTTCCTTCAGAAAGACCGTTGGTTAGCTAGCTCATTTAAAATGTCCTAAAAAATTTTGTTTAAAATACAGGGTGGGCCATTTATATGGATACACCGTAATAATAAGAGGCCCACCCTGTATATTTGCTATTTATATTGTAGTTGAAAACAGCCCTGTGAGAAATTCATAGTAAAGTTCATAAAAAATAAAAAGTTCATAGAATTAAAATTGATCTAAACTTTTTTGACCCTGCCTCTTAAAAGAATCGGAATCAAGAATCGTTAGGAACCGGAATCGAAACAAGGAATCAGAATCGGAATCGTTCAAATTCAAACGATACCCAACCCTAGCCATCACCTTCCGTTAGCATTCCATTGACTGCCATTCATTTTGGCATCACTTTGACAGCGAATAACTTTACATCTGAAGCATTTAAAGACTCCATTTGTCCATTGTTCATTTCTAAAGAAACACGACAATGCATAACAAGCTCCATTACTTTGTACGTTATGGCTCAGTAGCAGACGGTTTTGTAAAGATAGGCTAACGATTGTGTCATGACCACGCAACTTTCTGTCGCACAGTAGAGAAATGACCGTATAGTCAGGAGAAGCTCGCAGGAGGACGTGGAGGCGTACAGTCAAGGGAGAAGCCCTTAGAGAGTCCATGAAAGTATCAGAACAAAATATTTTAGCAACGTTTTAATGAATAGGAAATACTTAAGTGAATTCATATGACATTTGGATTTCTCTTGGCACCGCTACCAGAAGACTTACAACTTTTAGGTTTACAGGTTGCTCACGTCACATCTACGTCTTCAAGCTCAGTTTGAGGCTGCGCAGTACGCTCAGCCGTCACCGGGAAAGTGCTTCTAATAGACTTCGCTGGTCTCCGTTGAAGTCTACGGGGTCACTGTGTCCATTAATTTTTCTGTCTATGGTTTACATCACCCAAAAGCAGCTGTCAAAATCTCAACGTTAACAGAAACGCAAAAATACCCATTTGGGTCGAACATTTCTTTGTTAAACTATACAGAGCTAATGAAGTCCTGAAGGGTTATATACATCTATATTTTTCAAAGGTTTAAAGCCAGTATACATATTATAATGAAAACCCACTGAGCTGACTCTACACCCTTCGAGAACGCTGCTGACGGTGGGCCCGACAGCAGATCGCCCCGCTCGAACGCAGCTCCACTGCTCGTGGCACATTGAGTATGGCCAGTGGCGGATCTACGGGGTGGCAAAGGGTGGCAGCTGCCACCCCTGGGATACAGTCTTGCCACCCCATTTATAAATCAGATAATATTTTTTAAGTATATTTTATGTTCATAGCCTACACGTTGAAGGCCAGGGAGACCCGCAACAAACTCCTCTCAAACAGAAATCGCCGATTTAGAATCCCCTCCCCCTCACAATGGTTTCACCCATCACTAGCAAGGCAGCGACCCCCGCGAAAATGAAATTTCACCAGTGGCAGCAGGGCAGCCTCCACAGTGTATCTGTACGCACTACGCAGTGTCTTGCATCCCGACTGGAGAGACTGAGCTGCCCAGAGCCTCTGAAGGTGAAGTGAGTTTCCCCAGGTGTAGTTTAAATACACGTTTAACTTAAAGTTACATTTGTAATGAATGTATTGTGTGCTAAAGGCGATTCAGCATCAGCAAAAACAGCGAGTCTATTACGTTAGCCAAAAATCAGCGGTCAAATCGCTCCCTCGTGATTTGTAAGAGCACTCTTCCCTTTGATTGGCCTAATTTTTATTTTAGTAAAGACAAGAACAGCTTAATAAAAAATATAAAATATTGTTTGTATCCATAACGTTTACTGATTGTCGCCGTTATGCCGACGTACGTTACGTTACAACACACAATACAGTGCCAGTTAGGAGATCGATAATTTGATTAGCTAAGCAGTCCTATTAAATCCAATTCCTCTCAGATATCACAGCAATGAAACCAGGTTACAACTGGGGAAATAACAAATACAATAGGATTAAGCATGCGTAATAATGATTAGATCTGCATTTGGTCTTAAAGAGGCAGCAGTCTAATAAACCTGCTGACGATTGCTCTATTAATGTGAATCAGAGAAAATCAGTCGCAGCTCTTGAATGATATAAGCTTTAATCTATCTATGATAAACTATGCAGTGTTATTTTAAATCTGACTTTATTAGATGTCTTTTTAGCCCATATTACTCCTGAACAGTAATGTCAGTAGACATTTCTGAAATTAAAGCACTACTGGATATATAATTTGTATATTTGTTTAATTGTATACTTTTTTTTTTGTTTGACCATGTGTTTGTACTTTGTTTTTGGTGTCCTATGTCTTCTGAATATAAAACACAGAAACCTGCACCCTTCTGCATAACGTATGTTTTATTTGTTTTGTTAAATCATTGCTTTTTCTTTTGCTATAGATATTTATTTTACATTTCAAAATATAAAACAATATTAATTGTGTTCTAATTTTTTTTCCCCCTTTTTTATAATATAACAAAAAGAACCGATAAGAATACCGTTAAAGTACCGGATCGATAAGGAGTATTGGTAAGAGTAGTAATACAGAATGATACCCATCCCTGTTGGCAGCAACAAATGAAAAGTTATGGCCAATTTAACTGTGATTAAATTCAGAATATATACGTCTGCCATATTTTGCCACCCCTCAAAAATTCCTGCCCCCCTCTCGCCACCCCATAAATATTTTTCTAGATCCGCCCCTGAGTATGGCTGAGGCATCACAGGCTTTTGGAACAAAATATTTTAACATTTGCTCCGCCATTCCCCGCCTATGGACTGGATACGTGTGCAATTCTTGCTCCAGTAGAGTTCCCTCTTAAACAATAGCCTGTTGAGTTCCTCCACACCCTCCGGCGACGTACGATTTTTACACTGACACTTTATTTTTGACAAATAAAGTGTCAGTGCTAAAAGACATTCAGTTAGGCAAGGCAAGTTTATTTATATATCACATTTCATACACAATGGCAATTCAAAGTGCTTTACATAGAATAAATTAAAATAATCAAAAGAAATAAGAATAATTCAAACAGTCTAGAATAAAAAATTAAATTAAATAAAAACAGTCGGACGAACAGTGGCACAGTGCTCATTCAGTAAATGCATAGTTAAACAGAAGTGTTTTGAGTCTGGATGTGAAAGTGACTACTGTAGGAGCACATCTGATCTCCTCTGGAAGCTGTTCCAGCATAATAACTAAAGCGGACTCGCCATGCTTAGAGTGAATCCTTGGTGTTTCTAGCTGATATGATCCTAATGATCTGAGTGATCTGTTGGGTTTATATTCAGTGAGCATATCTGCAATGTTAACATAATTAAATGTTTCAATATGTATGCATATGTTTATATATATATGTATATAAGTAACATAATGAAGCCAGACTTTACTGCCAGTTCACTTCACTGTTCACACACACAGTTCCATTGCAGGCTATAGGAGTCCCCTGTTGGATAGGTAGACATCGGTCAGAGTTGCAGGTCCCCTCTTGGCATGTTTTTTTTTTTTTATAAAAAAATGCATATTTGAAGTTAAATTTTGAAAATAATATAAAAATAAAAAATTGTATGTCATTTTTGTTTCTTTAAAATGACCAGAAACACTAGTCCCCTCTTGGCCAGTGTAGAGCGATAGTTTCCTGTTAGTAATATAGACGTGTGTGTGTGTGTGTGTGTCAGATCTGCAGGTTCTCTGGATGCACGCAGAGAGAGGTTCAGGACTGGCTCAGTTCTACATCCCTCACAGTGTGGCGGTCGACCGCTATCAGAGGGTTTGTGTTCTTGTTTCATCGGGAGCTTTAGTTCATGTTCCTGCTCCTTCTGCAATCAAAAGATTTCCGGTCTCTCCTTCAGTCTTCAGATCTAAGGGTCAGTGTGTGTGTGTGTGTGTGTGTGTGTGTGTGTGTGTGTTCAGGTGTGGGTCGCAGACCGAGGGAACAAGCGCATCCAGGTGTTTAACTCCGTGACGGGCGACTGGCTCGGGTCGTGGGGAAGCTGCTTTAAAGACGACGCGCCCTACTCCGTCAGGTGACTTACATCATACCATTAATACAAACATTACAGCTAATACTGACATAAAGTCAAGTTAAGTCAAGTCATCTTCATTTATATAGCGCTTTTAACAATTTAGATTGTTTCAAAGCAGCTTCACAGAGATAAGCGTATAATTTAAGGTAACAGAGATTGTTTTGGCTTTATAGCAGAGTTAAGTTATTTTCCAGCTAAAGTTAGTTTTGATTAATTTGCTTCCGTCGCAACGATCAATTGTTATTAAATTAGGGGCCGCTAAGGCGACACCATTCCCTCTACACAGACTTTAAACGCGAACCTGTGAGAAACGCTGATGGCGTTCACATGCGCATTTAGAATGGGTTCTTTAGTTATGTGCATTTGAAAATACGCAGGTTTGGAATTCCCTACAAGCCAAGCCTAAACAAAGTACTTGTCTTTCCTTATAAATTTTGATAAAGAATTTTATTTTATTTTGTTGCTTTGGGGTAGGAACGCGAAACGGATTTTCCCGACAACGCCTTATCTGTATAGTGGTAGAGGGATCCTCCATAGGGAGAGACTAGTTGGCACTTCAGCACTGCGTTGTCATCGGGTCCAGGCGAAGGTCCTTCATCAGATCTGGATATGGCCCGGATCCGGCAGGCTGCAGGAAAACCTCGGGATAAACACAGACACTAAAATTAGCGTAGATGCCATTCTTCTCATGATGTAATGAGTACATCAGGATTTATGGGAAGTGTTCCCGGTTCCAGCTGGCCTAATCTATGCAGCCTAACATTGAATTATAGAAGTCTATAATGTGTTATGTGAATGCTAGGTCAAAGAGATGTGTCTTTAGTCTAGATTTGAACTGACAGAGTGTGTCTGCTTCCCGGACAATGGTAGGAAGACTGTTCCAGAGTTTTGGTGCTAAATAGGAGAAGGATCTACCGCCAGCAGTCGATTTAGATATTCTAGGTATTATCAACTGGCCAGAGTTTTGAGATCGCAATAGACGTGAAGGACTATAATGCGCTAAGAGCTCGCTCAAGCACTGCGGAGCTAAACCATTTAGTGCTTTGTAAGTAATCAGCAATATTTTAAAATGTATACGATGTTTAATAGGGAGCCAGTGCAGTGTTGACAGAACCGGGCTAATATGGTCATACTTCCTGGTTCTGGTAAGAACTCGAGCTGCTGCGTTTTAGACCAGCTGTAGTTTGTTTATTAAGCGTGCAGGGCAACCACCCAGTAGAGCATTACAGTAATCTAGCCTTGAGCTCATGAACACATGGACTAATTGTTCCGCATTTGTCAATGAGAGCATATGTCGTAATTTAGATATATTTTTAAGATGGAAAAATGCAGTTTTACAGATACTAGACACGTGACTTTCAAATGAAAGATTGGTATCAAAGAGCACACACACACACACACACACACTCACACACACACACAGGTTCCTAACCGACGATGAAGACTTGACAGAGCAGCCATCGAGTGTTAGACAGTATTCTAGATTATTACGTGAGGAAGTTTTTTGTCCAATAATTAGAATCTCTGTTTTTTCAGAGTTAAGAAGTAGGAAATTACGAGTCATCCAATTTTTTATATCCGCTATGCATTCCGTTAATTTTGTGAATTGGTAAGTTTCGTTAGGTTTTGAAGAAATATACAGCTGAGTATCGTCGGCATAACAGTGAAAGCTAATTCCATGTTTCCTAATGATATCTCCTAATGGTAGCATGTACAGAGTGTGTGTGTGTGTGTGAGGGTAGCATGTACAGAGTGTGTGTGTGTGTGTGTGTCTGTGTGAGGGTAGCATGTACAGAGTGAACAGCAACGGTCCTAGTACTGAGCCTTGTGGTACACCATACTGAACTTGTGATCAATAAGACATCTCTTCATTTACTGCTACAAACTGATAACGGTCAGATAAGTATGATTTAAACCATGCTAGTGCATTTCCACTAATGCCAACATAATGTTCGAGCCTATTTAAAAGAACATTGTGGTCAATGGTGTCAAATGCAGCACTAAGATCGAGTAACACTAATAGAGAGATACAACCACGATCGGATGATAAGAGCAAATCATTTGTGACTCTAACGAGAGCAGTCTCAGTACTATGGTACGGTCTAAATCCGGACTGAAAATCCTCCAGATATCATTTCTTTCAAGAAAGGAACATAGTAGTGAGGATACTGCCTTGTCTAGTGTCTTTGACAGAAAAGGTAGATTCGAGATCGGCCTGTAATTGACTAATTCTGAAGGATCAAGTTGCATTTTTTTAACAAGCGGTTTAATCATAGCCAGCTTAAAGTTTTTCGGTACGTATCCTAGAGACAAAGACGAATTAATGATATTAAGAAGAGGATCTATGACCTCTGGAAGCATCTCTTTCAGTAGCTTAGTCGGTATAGGTTCTAACATACATGTTGTAGATTTAGATGATTTAATGAGTTTAGTAAATTCTTCCTCTCCTATAGCAATGAATGAATCAAATTTTTCCTCAGGGAGACTACAATGCACTGCCTGATGCGATACTGTAGTAGACGGTTGCATAGTTATAATTTTGTCCCTGATATTATCAATCTTATAAGTGAAGAAGTTCATAAAGTCATTACCGCTGTGCTGCTTGGAAACTTCTGGGGTTGAGGATTTATTTTTCGTTAGTTTAGCCACTGTTTCAAATAAATACCTAGGATTATGTTTATTTTCTTCTAATAGGGTTGAAAAATAAGCAGATCTAGCAGCTTTTAAAGCCTCTCTGTAAGCAATCGTGCTCTCTTTCCATGAAATGCGAAATACCTCTAATTTTGTTTTCTTCCAGTTGCGCTCCATCTCTCTGGCTGCTCTCTTAAGGGCCCGAGTGTGCTCGTTGTACCACGGCGTTGGACTATTTTCTTTAATCTTTTTTAAGCGCAACAGAGCAACTGTGTCTAAAGTGCTGGAAAAGAGAGAGTTAAACGTTTCTGTCGCAATATCTAGTTCTTCTAAGCTATCTGAGATGCTGAGATGATGAAACTGATCAGGAAGATTATTGATAAAGCAATCTTTAGTAGCAGAAGTGATAGGTCTCACATATTTGTAACATATCATTTAGCCTTGGCTAAATTAAGTTTACACGAGACTAGATAATGATCTGAGACGTCATCTCTCAACGGCATCAACATTTATTCCGTGTGATAATATTAGATCTAGAGTATGATTACGACGATGAGTAGGTCCTGACACGTGTTGTCTAACTCCAATTGAGTTTACAATGTCTTTAAATGCCAATCCCAATGCATCTTTTTCATTATCGACGTGTATATTAAAATCACCAACAATTAGTACTTTATCTGCAGTCAATATTAATTCTGATAGAAAGTCCGCAAATTCTTTGATAAAGTCTGTATGGTGCCCTGGTGGCCTGTATACAGTAGCCAGCACAAATCTCAAACGTGATTTATCGTTTACACTATATATTTTTACATTAAGCACCAATGCTTCAAAAGAATTATATTTAAAACTTGATTTCTTAGTGGTTTTGAAACTATTACTATAAATTACAGCAACACCACCCCCTTTGCGTTTCAGACGAGGCTCATGTTTATAACAGTAGTCTTGCGGGGTTGATTCATTTAAAGTAATGTAATCGTTTGGTTTTAGCCAGGTTTCTGTCAAACACAGCACATCTAGGTTATTATCTGAAATCATATCATTAACAATGAGTGCTTTTGGAGTAAAGGATCTAATATTCAGCAACCCAAGCTTTATCATTTGTTCATTTGTATTATATCTGTTTTTTATTTGTTGAACATCAATACAAATTTTACCCTTAGATGGGTTTAAACGTTTTTTTGTATGTCCAAATTCGGGGAGCAGACACAGTCTCTATATGATGATAGCTAGGTGAAAGAGGCTCTATGTGATGGGATTTATCTGACCTGGGTGACGCGAGGCCGCTAGCAGACGGTTGGTTTAGCCAGTCTGTCTGCTTCCTGACCTGAGCCCCAGATTGTCATGTTTGAGCTCTAAGACTATGAGCCATATTACTAGATAGAAGAGCAGCACCATCCCAGGAGGGATGAATACCATCTCTTTTCAACAGGTCAGGTTTGCCCCAAAAACTTTTCCAATTGTCTATGAATTCTATATTATTAAGCGGACACCACTCAGACAGCCAGCGATTCAGTGAACACAATCTACTAACTATCTCATCACTCCTGCGAACAGGAAGGGGGCCAGAGCAAATTACAGTGCCTGACATCGTACTTGCGAGTTCACACACCTCTTTAATGTTAATTTTGGTGATCTCCGACTGGCGGAGTCGAACATCATTAGTGCCGACATGAATAATGATCTTAGAGAATTTACGATTAGCATTAGCCAGCACTTTTAAATTTGCTTTGATGTCAGGCGCTCTGGCTCCCGGCAAACATGTGACTATGGTGGTTTGTTCCTCTATTTTCACGTTCCGTGTAATAGAATCACCAATAACTAGGTCATTTAAATAAATACATTTACATTTAATACAAATAAAAATAATTACTCCGTCAGGTACTGCAGACCGGGACTCCGACGACAGAGTAAAATAAATAAATAAAAACATTAAACTAATACTTTAATAAATACATTTAAAGTTTATTAAAATAAAAATGATAAAAAAATTTTTTTATTAATATAGATTAGATCATTAATTAAATGATACAAATGTGTTTGAAATAAATAATAAATATGAAAGTTACATTAAAATAAAGAAGTATATAATGAAAAATGTGTTTAAATAAATAATTATAAAAAGAAATTACATGAAAATAAAATTGTAAACAATAAAAAATAAAATAAATAAATAAATGTATAATAATAGTAAACAACAAAATGTTTAAATATTCAAATAAACAATAAAAAGGTTTTTAAATAAATAGATTAAAATAAAATAGTAAACAACAAAATAAATAAAAAATAGTTTAAAATAAAAGTAAACAATAAAATGTTGAAAATATTCAGATTTAAACAAATATGTATTGTTTATTATTTATTTTAATCTAATTTAAATATTTGAACATTTTATCAGGACGAGCCCTGATCTGGACTTCTGAATGCGTACTGTAGATGTTGTGTGTTTATGACCCGCAGATTCACTCCTGACCAGAAGTACATAGTGGTGGCCCAGTTAAACACCAATCAGATCACTCTGCTGGAGGCCCCGCCCATCGGCATCATCGGTCAGTGTCAGGTGATCAGCACCATTGAGCTGGCTGAAGATGTGAAGCCACACCTGGTGGACCTGGACCTGAAGAGTTCTGATCTGTACGTGGCTGAGATCGGAGCCGGTCAGGCCCAGAAGTTCGTTCCGCTGAGCGCCGCCAGTGTTTAGAGGTTTCCTCCATTATAACGATTATAGCTGGAACCTGTCAATCAAACCGCAAGCGACTTACCAAGCTTGTTTCCAACACGGAATAACAAAATAAAAAAGGGAATTGTGAGTTTTTATCTAGCAATTCTGAGTTTTCGTAATTACGAGATTTTCTCACAATTCAGACATTATTTCTTGCAATTCTAACTTTTCGTAATTACGAGTTTTTCTCGCAATTCTGACTTTTTTTGTAGTTACGAGTTTATATCTAAACTCTGACTTAATTTTTGTAAAGTTAAGTTCACAATTCAGATTTTTGCGTAATTACGAGATTTTCTAAAAATGTTGACATTATTTCTTGCAATTCTAACTTTTCGTAATTACGAGATTTTCACACAATTCAGACATTATTTCTCGTAATTCAAACTTTTCGTAATTACTTGATTTTCACACTATTCAGACATTATTTCTTGCAATTCTAACTTTTCGTAATTACGAGATTTTCACACAATTCAGACATTATACCTCACAATTATAACTTTTCGTAATTACGAGATTTTCGCACAATTCAGACATTATTTCTCGTAATTCAAACTTTTCGTAATTACTTGATTTTCACACTATTCAGACATTATTTCTCGCAATTCTGACTTTTTTCGTAGTTACGAGTTTATATCTAAACTCTGACTTAATTTTTGGTTAAGTTTAGTTCATAATTCAGATTTTTTGTAATCACGAGATTTTCTCGCAATTCTGAAATAATATTTCTAAAAAATTCTGACTTTCGTAATTACGGGTTTTTCAAATTAATCTTTTGCAAAGTTGAGTTCACAATTCCGACTTTTCTCAGAAATGTGAGATAAAATGTCACGGTTTCCTTTTTAGTTTTTTTACTTTGTGGCAGAAACAAGTTTATAATCGAATAAAAGTCTGAGGTTTTAATTCAAATCAGAAATATAATATGATTCCAGGTGATTCTCATAGAGGAATAAAGGGAGCGGAAAAGATGATCTGGGAAGAATTATGCACATCTGTGGAAATCTACTTATTTGTTATTGTGCTTATGGTGCATGTGTTTAATCCTGTTATAATATTCATGTGATTGTATATGATAATTTAAGCTTTGTGTGTGTTTTCGTCATCTCACCTGTGTTTACATGTCACCGTTTTTGACATTTTAAAGAGATCTAATAATTATTCATGTCCTCAGATGATGATATTTTGATACTTCTTGAACTCATTGTGATTTAGTTCTCAGGTTAGTGATCATCTGTGTTTGAGATGTGATTGTCATGTTATTGAAATCTGAAACAAATGAAAAGGTTCTGTTTAAATTCAATACAATGGGCTGGAGTATAATTTGTGCTGATGTGTAATAATATTTACATCAAACCGTATGTGTATTTAGTGTAAATAAAGACATTGTTTTTTGTAACTGGGAATTTTTCAGTTTTAATGTGTTTTATTGGCACTCACATCTCCCAAAACTAAACGATAATACATATTTATACATATTTTCCAATAAATGACAAGATACAACCAAACAATAACGCGCGCGCTAGTGCACATGAACGCGCGTCTCTCCAGCGCACAAAAGAATGTCAACAATGGCGGCGCGCATCTTCTGATTGCTGCCCAACATAGTGCCTGTTCGCCTGCAGATGTGTATTTTGTGGTGCCTGACATGTAATAAAATTCGCGAGAAAAAGGGATTAGCAACTCGCATTATGTACAGACCGCTTTCGGTTGTTTAGTTGAGCTGTATTTGTTGTAGATTCTCGCGTTTGTTTGGGCTTTCCCGCGGGCAGCCCCAGTGTTTTGGCGTCGGATAAACATGGCGGAGCTGAAGGACTGTGCAGAACTGAAGGTAAGTGCAGATATAAACACACGGCTGATATTAGAAATGACACACTGGTGTGTGTGCTGATGATCAGCTGTGATTTGACACACACACTCGATAGAGCTGTGCAAGCTGCGGGTCACTGCTGTGTTTATGTGTGTGATGAGAGAAACTCCAGAGAGGCTAACGGCTAAAGCTAACTCTGCACACATCACACTGACAATGACAGAAAAACACCATCTCGGAACCGTTAGTGTTTATTAAACTCCTCTGTTTTATGATAAACATGTATGTTATTCTGCTTTCTGCTGAAAACCCCGGATTGTCGTGATCAAACTGAACGTTTATCGCGATTATATTATTGGTTCGATTCCATCTTGTCAGAATAAACACTGATCTCAGATCAGATTATATTCAACTCTCATTGATATCAGATCAGAGTAAACGCAATGATCTCAGCGGATTTGTGTAATTTAAGCTGTCAGAATGATCTGACGCGAATCAAAACACTGAAACGGACTCATATGTTCTTATCGAGTGGGCGGGGCGAGCGCCGTACTGGCTCTGACGTGAGAATGTGGGCGGGGCATCACGCGTGACGTCAAATACGTGTTGGGTTTTTTGTGTCTTTTACAGTAGTTTTTATGAGGTGTTTTGAAAATTACCGTGTTTATTTATTTTTTTAAAAATTGTGTTTTCATGATCTGACCCATTAGGATCTTTATCGTCATCTTTACTTTAATACAATGAAATTATTATTTTGTCCATTATCTATTACTCTTGAGAAAGACAGGGTAGAAGAGCATAAGAAACTAAAAAATATAAAAGAATACACAAATTATTAAGAATAATAAATTAGACAATAACAATAATACACATTACAGTAAGAGACAACACAGAGTCAATACACAGTATGAATAAGAAGAAGCAATGTGCAATAAGAACAATAAAAATAAGAGAGCTGGGATGTAGTGCTGTTGTTGACAGTCATGTGATGATGATGATGATGATGATGGTGTTTATCCCTGAAGGATATGGTGAAGATCGTCAGCTCTTAGAGACCCAGAGAGAGTGTGCAGTGTGTCAGAGGTGAGAGAGTTTACACACATCAGCCGGGTTCTCAAAAGCCCTTCAGTTTATTCCAAATTCTGTTTTATTTTCACATAATGTTGAATATATCACAAATTCCCCTTTTGTTTTTTCTATTTAAATATTTCTGAACTCTGGTTTAATGCTTAAATTAAATGTTTAAAATCAAAAAGCATGTCTAATTAATTGAAATCATTACACTTTTACAGTTTAACTACAATTTATTAAAAGTTTAACCCAAAATACATTTTAGGGCCCAATGAAGTTTCTCAAATTTCCATTTTAGTTTTCCCAAACTCCTTGTTTTCCGTTTTAATGTTTCTAGATTCTATTTTAATTGTTTTAATTAAATGTTAATAGTCAGAAAGCATGCCTAATCAATTAAAACTCCAACAACCTAATTTATTACTCCTTTTCTTCTTTTCTTTTACTATATTAGGGCGCTATGAAATGTTATTTTTTCCCAGAAAGTCTGTTAAATTTTCTTTTAAAATGAAATCAAATAAAAATAAAACAATTCCTTTTATTTTTTTGCAAACACAATCCTGCACAACAGGTTTATTGTCAAATTAAAACATAAAAGAAAAATTATGATTATAGTGTGTGTGTGTGTGTGTGTGTGTGTGTGTGTGTGTGTGTGTGTGTGTGTGTGTGTGTGTGTGTGTGTGCGCGTGTGTGTGTGTGCAGTGGATGATTCAGCAGGAGAAGCCGTTGGCGGGCAGCATGCCGGTGGTTTGGCCCACGCTGCTCGACCTCAGCAGAGATGAATGCAAACGGATCCTGCGCAAACTGGGTGAGTCTCGCACTGAACGCTGGGATGTGTGTGTGTGTGTGTGTGTGGCGTCTCACGTCTCTCGTGTGTTTCAGAGCTGGAGGCGTACGCCGGTGTGATCAGCGCTCTGCGAGCTCAAGGAGATCTCACGAAAGACAAGAAGGAGCTGCTGGGAGAACTGACTCGAGTGCTGAGGTCATTCTCACACACACACACACACACTGCTTCAAAACACACACTCGCCTTACAGTGCTGAGGTCATTCACATATTTTTTAATTACAACCTAAATATTGAAGAGTCTAGAATTGAATGTAAATATACATAACTGTTAACCCAACAGCTGGGTTATTACTAGAAATTACCCAACGATTTTAAAAATGACCCAACATAGTGACCCAATTTGTGTAACCCAACGTGTTTTACTGTGTAGGTTATCTTAAACTCCGCCCCCAAGCTCGCCTTCAGATTTGCCTCCATTTTTGAGTGCAATGCCCACTTTTCAACATCCAATCAACAACAATCAGATAAATCTAAGCCCCGCCCCACGGGTTTTTTTCTTCCAATAATCAATTTCACTCCAAATTATGTCACAATACTTCGTTTCATTATCGTTTGTGTAATATCTTAATGTCCTTCAGTCACATTAATGAGTTTAGACCTGAACGACATGTAAGCAAAATTAGTTTTGATCTGA
Source organism: Rutilus rutilus (assembly GCA_021464565.1). Lineage (NCBI taxonomy): Eukaryota > Metazoa > Chordata > Actinopteri > Cypriniformes > Leuciscidae > Rutilus > Rutilus rutilus. The sequence continues at coordinate 624,527 of JAJAQA010000025.1, read as the reverse complement.
CTGAGGATGATGAAGGGTTTGATGTGTGTGTGTGTGTGTGTGTGTCAGTATCTCTACAGAGCGTCATCGAGCCGAGGTGCGCAGAGCCGTCAACGATGAGCGCCTGAACACCATCGCATATCAGTGAGTCTCTGCAGTTCGCTTACATCGACATGCTTCTACGGTGGCCCTGAGTGGACAAGCGCGTTTCGTCACTATGTTGTTCCTCGTGCAGAGAAGCTTCAGCTAAAGTCAGCGAATAAAACACTGACACAATGATGAACAAGTAACAATAATAACTGTAACAATAATACTCTCTGCTGTCTCAGACGACGACATCACTTCCTGTCGGCCACCGTAACTTCTGTTGGGTGTAATTCACAACCTCACCACTAGATGCCTCTAAAACTTACACACTGCACCTTTAACTGTTAACACGTTCAATTGGCTGATTGTATTGTTAACCGTTTCCTCCCTGAGCCCGAGTGTTTTGTACTGGGTTGAGTGATGGTGTGTGTCTGTGTGTGTGTGTGTGTGTGTGTGTGTGTGTGTGTGTGCAGCATGTCGGGGCCGAACAGCTCGTCTGAGTGGTCGATCGAGGGCCGTCGACTGGTTCCTCTGATGCCACGACTGGTTCCTCAGACGGCCTTCACCGTCACGGCTAACGCAGTGGCTAACGCTACAGCGCACCAGAACGCCTCGCTAATGCTGCCCGCAGAGACCGCCAACAAAGAAGGTGAAGCGCTGCCCGGGATCGCCCGACACTCTTAATCTACTACACTTAGAGTTCAAAGGCCCTGTTGCTGTACCATAATCTGCTGTTTCATGATTTAAATTAGTTAGAAATGCATTTTGATTACTAACATTGAATTTAACCATTAAACCTGAATTTTGGGGGGAAATGGGAATTTGGGGAAAATACAACAGAATTTTGAAAACCTAAAATTAAAAGGGAATTTTGGGAAAAAATACAACAGAATTTTGAAAAACTAAAATTAAAAGGGAATTTTGGGAAAAAATACAACAGAATTTTGACAAACTATTATTCAAATGGAGTTTGGGAAAAAAGAAAAAGGAAATTTGGGGAAAAATACAAAAGAATTTCGACAAATTAAACTCAAAATGGAATGTGTATGTATGAAGCAGTGTGTGTATGAAGCGCTTCAGAAGAGCACACATGAGCGCAGCTGAATGACAGCAGTGTGTGTGTTGTGTGTGTGTTGCAGTGGTTGTGTGTTGCAGTGGTTGTGTGTTACTCGTACAGTGACAGCAGTGTGTGTGTTGCAGTGGTTGTGTGTTACTCGTACACCAGCACGAGCTCCACTCCTCCCAGTGCATCGACTCCCAGTAGCAGTGCAGCCGCCACTGTTAAATCCCCTCGACCCGCCAGTCCTGCATCCAACGTAGTGGTGCTGCCCAGCGGGAGTACAGTCTACGTCAAGAGTACGACACACACATACACACTCTCTCTGTCTCGTTCATATACACACACACACACACACACACACACGACACTAAGGTAAAACACTGAGGTGTGTGTGTTTCTCCTGTTGCTCAGGCGTGAGCTGCTCGGATGAGGACGAGAAACCCCGTAAGAGGCGGAGGACCAACTCCTCAAGCTCCTCCCCCGTCCTGCTGAAGGAGGGGCCTAAACTGGCCACGCCCCTTTCCAAAACCATCACAGTGCCCGTGAGCGGCAGCCCGAAGATGAGCAACCTGATGCAGAGCATCGCCAACTCTCTCCCGCCACACATGTCCCCGGTGAAGATCACCTTCACCAAACCCTCCACCCAGACCACCAACACCACCACACAGAAGGTCAGTCTCTCTCTCACACACACACACACACACCCAGACCACCAACACCACCACACAGAAGGTCAGTCACACACACACAAACACACACACACACAGACCACCACACAGAAGGTCAGTCTCTCTCTCTCACACACACACACACACCCAGACCACCAACACCACCACACAGTAGGTCAGTCACACACACACACACACACACACACACATACACTCAGAAGGGAGTATTAAAGGTCCCATTGCATGAAAATTTCACTTTATGAGGTTTTTTAACCTTAATATGAGTTCCCCGAGCCTGCCTATGGTCCCCCAGTGGCTAGACATTTTGATGGGTGTAAACCGAGCCCTGGGTATTTTTGAGAACATGAAAGCTCAGACGGGCGAATCTAGAATCTTCCTTTATGTCGTCATAAGGTGAAAGGTCACCTCCCCTTTCTCTTCTTTGCCCGCAAAGAGTATTTTGCCGCCCATGAGAAAATGAGAATATACGTGAGTGCGATATTGGTTTTTCCTTGAGAGACATCATGGCTTGCAAACGAGCGCAGCATGGCAGTTGCTCAGTGTTTGGATGTACAAATGAACACAAAAGTATTGTTTTAGTTCTTCATCCGAGCCTCTGGAGAACCAGTGGGTTATGGGAATGTCTGATGTGTAATTGTTCAAGTTCAGACAGATAATCTTTCTCTCAAAGTCGTTCAATACTGTTTATGCATCAGTAAATCAAGCCAGTGACTAAACGATCAACTTCACGTCATTTCTCTTAGTAGGATATAAATAATCTTATTTAAACTGTGATTAATATACAGAAAGCGATCAAAGAACAATCCCTTTCCAGTCGCCCAAGCTGTCTATCACACAGCGTGAGTTTATCTGGACACTTGCCAAAACTCGTTATGAAATCAATGACGCTGTTACACTGCACAACGAAGCTCTTACTGTACTGACCTCATGTTTGCATTGGTGGAATCATTCGTGAGAGTGCAGAAACTGCATTGCAATGATGAGATCACTTCATTCACGCGATCAACAGGCTGTCATCTGCTCAGTGCTCATCACTGCAACCTTTCATGTGATGGGAATAGATCTAAGTACTTAAACTTCTCACGATTCGTTAATCCCGATAGCTGTAATAGTAAAAGTTTTTGAGAAAGTTCAACATGTAATGGTAAATATTTCATATGCAAGCATGTCAGCCAGTCACAGCAGTGGGTGTTTACACTGAAGACTCACAGCAGCCAATCACAGCATTGGGCGTTTACACTGAAGACTCACAGCAGCCAATCACAGCATTGGGCGTTTACACTGAAGACTCACAGCAGCCAATCACAGCAGTGGGCGTTTACACTGAAGACTCACAGCAGCCAATCACAGCAGTGGGCGTTTACACTGAAGTCTCACAGCAGCCAATCACAGCAGTTGGGCGTTTACACTGAAGTCTCACAGCAGCCAATCACAGCAGTGGGCATTTACACTGAAGGCTCACAGCCAATCACAGCAGTGGGCGTTTACACTGAAGTCCCACAGCAGCCAATCACAGCAGTGAGTGTTAACACTGAAGTCTCACAGCAGCCAATCACAGCAGTGGGCGTTTACACTGAAGTCCCACAGCAGCCAATCACAGCAGTGGGCGTTTACACTGAAGACTCACAGCAGCCAATCACAGCAGTGGGCGTTTACACTGAAGTCTCACAGCAGCCAATCACAGCAGTTGGGCGTTTACACTGAAGTCTCACAGCAGCCAATTACAGCAGTGGGCGTTTACACTGAAGGCTCACAGCCAATCACAGCAGTGGGCGTTTACACTGAAGTCCCACAGCAGCCAATCACAGCAGTGGGCGTTCACACTGAAGACTCACAGCAGCCAATTACAGCAGTGGGCGTTTACACTGAAGTCTCACAGCAGCCAATTACAGCAGTGGGCGTTTACACTGAAGGCTCACAGCCAATCACAGCAGTGGGCGTTTACACTGAAGTCCCACAGCAGCCAATCACAGCAGTGGGCGTTCACACTGAAGTCTCACAGCAGCCAATTACAGCAGTGGGCGTTTACACTGAAGGCTCACAGCCAATCACAGCAGTGGGCGTTTACACTGAAGTCCCACAGCAGCCAATCACAGCAGTGGGCGTTCACACTGAAGACTCACAGCAGCCAATCACAGCAGTGGGCGTTTACACTGAAGTCTCACAGCAGCCAATCACAGCAGTTGGGCGTTTACACTGAAGTCTCACAGCAGCCAATTACAGCAGTGGGCGTTTACACTGAAGGCTCACAGCCAATCACAGCAGTGGGCGTTTACACTGAAGTCCCACAGCAGCCAATCACAGGAGTGGGCGTTTACACTGAAGACTCACAGCAGCCAATTACAGCAGTGGGCGTTTACACTGAAGGCTCACAGCCAATCACAGCAGTGGGCGTTTACACTGAAGTCCCACAGCAGCCAATCACAGCAGTGGGCGTTCACACTGAAGTCTCACAGCAGCCAATTACAGCAGTGGGCGTTTACACTGAAGGCTCACAGCCAATCACAGCAGTGGGCGTTTACACTGAAGTCCCACAGCAGCCAATCACAGCAGTGGGCGTTTACACTGAAGACTCACAGCAGCCAATCACAGCAGTGGGCGTTTACACTGAAGTCTCACAGCAGCCAATCACAGCAGTTGGGCGTTCACACTGAAGTCTCACAGCAGCCAATCACAGCAGTGGGCATTTACACTGAAGGCTCACAGCCAATCACAGCAGTGGGCGTTTACACTGAAGTCCCACAGCAGCCAATCACAGCAGTGGGCGTTTACACTGAAGACTCACAGCAGCCAATCACAGCAGTGGGCGTTTACACTGAAGTCTCACAGCAGCCAATCACAGCAGTTGGGCGTTTACACTGAAGTCTCACAGCAGCCAATTACAGCAGTGGGCGTTTACACTGAAGGCTCACAGCCAATCACAGCAGTGGGCGTTTACACTGAAGTCCCACAGCAGCCAATCACAGCAGTGGGCGTTCACACTGAAGACTCACAGCAGCCAATCACAGCAGTTGGGCGTTTACACTGAAGTCTCACAGCAGCCAATTACAGCAGTGGGCGTTTACACTGAAGGCTCACAGCCAATCACAGCAGTGGGCGTTTACACTGAAGTCCCACAGCAGCCAATCACAGCAGTGGGCGTTCACACTGAAGACTCACAGCAGCCAATTACAGCAGTGGGCGTTTACACTGAAGTCCCACAGCAGCCAATCACAGCAGTGGGTGTTTACACTGAAGTCTCACACAGACACGCCCCTTTAAACAGAGCGTTCAAATCAGAGGCTAAAATCAGGCTAGGAAAAATGCCCTTTATTTCTAAATTATAACAACTTTTGATCTAAAAAACATACTAACATTATAAAGGCACCCCAGGAAACATTCTAAAATAATAAAATAATCCATGCAATGGGACCGTTAAAGGGATAGTTCACCCAAAAATGAAAATTAGCCCATGATTTACTCTCCCTCAACTCATCCTAGGTGTGTATGACACTCTTCTGTCAGACGAACACAATCAGAGTTATATTAATAAATGTCCTGCTCTTCCAAGCTTTATAATGCCAGTGAATGTTTTGAAGTCCATAAAAGTGCATCTATCCATCATAAAAGTGCATTTATATACACTCACACACTCTCTCACACACACACACACACTCACAGTAAACGCTCTGTCTCTGCAGGTGATCATCGTGACCACGTCTCCCAGCTCCAACTTCGTGCCGAACATCTTGTCGAAGTCCCACAACTACGCGGCGGTGTCGAAGCTCGTGTCGAGCGCGGCGCTCACGGCGTCCAATCAGAAGCAGACCATGGTGATCTCAGCCGGCTCCTGCGCGGCCCCGGGGCCCAGTGCTGTCGCCGTGACGACCGTGGTGTCCTCCAGCCCCTCAGTGGTGATGTCCACCATCGCACAGGGTCAGTGTGTGTGTGTGTGTGTGTGTGTGTGTGTGTGTGTGTGTGTGTGTGTTCACGTGTATGTGTGTGTAGTGCTGGACGGTATGATTTCGGTATGATTAAAGATGGACGGTAGTGCTTCACTGTCCATTTCACGTGTGTGTGTGTGTGTGCGTGTTGGTTTTTCACGTGTGTGTGTGTGCGTGTTGGTTTTTCACGTGTGTGTGTGTGTGTTGGTTTTTCACGTGTGTGTGTGTGTGTGTTGGTTTTTCACGTGTGTGTGTGTGTGTGTGTGTGTGTGTGTGTGTGTGTGTGTGTTCAGGCGGGTCCTCCACTGCGCTGAAGATGTCCTCCACGCGTCTGCCGTCACCGAAGGCTCTGATTGGCTCCTCGCCTCAGATCCTGCAGATCCCCAAGGCCCAGCAGACGGTGCAGTGTGTGTCTCCTAAAGCGCTGCAGGCGCTGGCGTCTCCTCAGGGCTCGGGCCCCGGGGCCAAACCCACCATCCAGATCAAGCAGGAGTCCGGTGAGCACACGCACACACTGACGGCTCACTGACATCATCACCGCACCGCTCCTGCACGCTGGGAGTATCACACGCGTTTCTCATATTTGTCACTCAGTGGCTCTGAATTGCTAAAACTCCTCTCGAAATGTTTGATACGGATGCGGAAAACGCAGATATCGAACCCGATCCGAATTTTTTTATGATGGACGACAGTTTCGGAGGCAGTGTGTGTGTGACTGACTGAAGGACACGCGTGTTTCAGAGTGAAGCGCAGCACTGTGTTCACACACACACACACACACACACACACACACACACACACACGAGCAGCTCGTGATCCGCACTGACACCAACACACTTATAATGAGGAGCAGAAAAGCTGGAGAAATTATTTAAATTTTAAAACTTCAAGTATTATTACTGTAATACTGTACAGCTGTACTTTTAAATACAATTATTTTATTTTTCTTAAAAGCTCTTTTTTTAAATTTATTTATTTATTTATTTTAGCCTTTTTCGCCCTTTTTTCTCCTTTATCGCTTTTGGGTTAGAGTTAGTTGGTGACATTTAATTTAATATTCCACAATATTATTGATCTCCTGCATTGACAGCATTATATGAGAACTGAGCTGAGCTGGACGATGACATCACGGTTTACTACAGAGCGGCTATATATATATATATAAATGAATGAACTAAATTAATAACTTTTTTACAACAGAAATGAAGCATCACTGAACTGACTCAAGCTGGACTGTGACGCTATTCTCTTCTGGAAACAAACTTTGTTGCATTATTTTCCGGTTATCTCTGTAAAGCTGCTCTGAAACACTCTGTTGTAAGAAGTGCTGTATAAATAAAGCTGACTTGCCTTGTGGTGTGTGCGTGTGTGTGTGTGTGTGTGTGTGTGTGTGTATGTGTGCAGGTGTGAAGATCATCACGCAGCAGATGCAGCCCAGTAAGATCTTGCCCAAGCCCTCGGGTGCCGCCCCCAGCAGTAGCTCCGCCCCCATCATGGTGGTCAGCAGCAACGGGGCCATCATGACCACCAAACTGGTGTCCAACCCCACAGGTACACTAACATATGATAACAACAAAAATCCATCTATCCATCACAAAAGTCTGCATGTAAATGGATGTCTATATATGTGTCGCGTCAATAAAAAAAAAAACTCTTAAAAAAGTTGCTCTGGTGAAAAAAAGTGTGAAATGGTGTGTTTGTCAGGCACTCAGGCCACTTACACTCGTCCATCGGTCAGCCCTGCTCTCGGCACTCGAGTCTCGTCCCCCGCCGGAGCCACGTACGTCAAGACCACCAGCGGCAGCATCATCACCGTCGTGCCCAAGTCCCTCGCCACGCTGGGCGGCAAGATCATCACCAGCAGCATGGTGTCAGGTGAGGGGAGGACACACACACACACACACACACACACACAGATCATCACCATCAGCATGGTGTCAGGTGAGGGGAGGACACACACACACACACACACACACACACACACACACAGATCATCACCATCAGCATGGTGTCAGGTGAGGGGAGGACACACACACACACACACACACACAGATCATCACCATCAGCATGGTGTCAGGTGAGGGGAGGACACACACACACACAAACACAAACACACACACACACACAGGCCAACACACACACATCAAGTCAAGTCACACATATTGATATAGTGCTGTATACAATACAACCAAACCGGCTTAGGGTTACAACTAATTTCATTGTACATTCGCACTAAGCCGTATCCAAGGCGACATCCATTTATTTCAGAATATATCTTGCAACTCTCGTCACGTGTGTGTGTGTGTGTGTGTGTGTGTGTGTGTGTGTGTGTGTGTGTGTGTGTGTGTGTGTGTGTGTGTGTGTGTGTGGTTCTGATGTTCTGTATTAACAGGAACCACCACTAAGATCACCACCATCCCCATGACATCCAAGCCCAATGTGATCGTGGTGCAGAAGACCTCGGGCAAGGGAACCACCATCCAGGGTCTGCCGGGCAAGAACGTGGTCACGACGCTGCTGAACGCCGGGGTGAGGTCACATGACCGTCACATGACGCGAGCGGGGGGGGTGATGCGGCACTGACGAGGGTGTGTGTGTGTGTGTTTCAGGGAGAGAAGAGCCTGCAGGCGATGCCCGGGTCCAAGCCCGCCATCATCACCGCATCGAGACCCATCACCAAGATGATCGTGACGCAGCCCAAGAGCCTCAGCGCCGGCGTCCAGCCCTCCACCGCCACCAAGATCATCCCCACCAAGATCGTCTACGGGCAGCAGGGCAAAACACAGGTCAGGGTCTGCGCTCAGGCTGAGCCGTCATAGAGGCGGGGCTCATTTGCATATTCATAGAACCGCGAATACTAAATGAGGCAAGGGTGTCGAGTTACATTCAAGATATTTTAAGGCATCCAAGGAAAAAGATGAGTTTAAGGGAGATGTCGATCAGGAGACGCCCAGGTTAACTTATGTCAGGTGTGTAGGGGAAACTAGCCTGAGGTAAAGTCACATGACTTCCTCCAGCGTCTCCCACACGTGTGTGTGCGCAGGCTAAAGCTGGTCAGCTGGTGAATGTTCGCTCTCGGTGTGGACGTTTGCTTTGGAAAGTGGATCGTGTGGCAGTCCGATCTCCAGCAGGGCGGTTGCGTATCCATAAACCAGCACAGATTTATCCAGCTCCGTCAATCCCAGTGCCTGTCGGGAACACACACCAGTGAACACTGGGCCGAACCATTCAGTCTGTGTCAGAGCCAAACACTGAAGCACAACATCTAAACACAACGAGTGTCACTGTTCTGCAGAGTCACACACACGAGGGGATTCTCCAGCTGTGGTTCATACGCATATTTTAACGTGAGTTTTGGGATATTGCATAAGAAACATTGGATGGAAGCACCAAGATCTGCATAAATGTGCATAAATAAATAAAAACATACAAAGCGTCTCGATCGCCCCCCAATGGCCGGTCCCAGTATAACTCATAAACCATGAAGTCTAATGGGACGCGATGGAAACTAAACAATCAAATTACATTTCAAAAATGTTTTCTGTCATTTTAGGTAGTTTTTATTATGCTGATGTACGTTTAAGTGCAATAAGTTTGATCTTAGTGTATTTGATGCTATAAAAACGTGAATGTGACGTGATGATTGACAGCTGTGATTGACAGCTCCTCTAAACGGAGTCGCTGAGGAACCAACACACTTTATTGGGGGTTTCATGAGGAGATTGGAGCTTCAGCTTTAATTTCTACATCTCCATAACTGTTTATTTCACTCAGTAAACTCTGTAGTAACCGTGTGTGTGAGAGTGTGTGTGTGTGCGTCCTTGATAACGTGACTCCACACACACTCACTACTGCGCAGAATCAGGTCCCGAATCGGCACACGATGTCAGCGCTGTATTAGGACTCTGGCGGCTTCACTTCTCACCAATGGAAGAGGATCTACTGATGGATCTATAAGCTTCACATCTTAACGCTGTGTGTGTGTGTGTGTGCGCAGGTCCTGATCAAGCCCAAGCCCATGGCGTTCCAGGCGGTGGTGAGCGAACAGGCCCGTCAGCTGGTCAGCGAGACGCTTCAGCAAGTCTCTCGCAGCGCTGAACCCGCCGGATCCACTCAGGAGACGCTGAAAGACGAGCCGACCCCGTTCTCCGAGTCCGACACGCCTCACGGTAGGAGTGCACGATCACGACGAGAAGCACATGACCATTATTCCCTTGACATTGTAATTGCGATTTTTATCTATAATTATCACAGTTTACACTGAATGATGTGTTGAACAGCTTTACACCAGCGGGTCTCAACTCGTTTGGCCCACTTTTCCCCGATTATCCTAAAGAATTAACGTCATAACATTTATTTTTTATTTTATTTTTGTCATATTTGTAATTGTTGCTCTCCCCTCATTTATCATTTATTTTATTACCATTGCTAATGTTGTTTTTTATTTTAATATTGTTATTGTTGCTGCTGCTTGATGTATGGTGACCTTGAGTGATTTGAAAGGCACCTTAAATAAAATGCATTATGATTATAGCACAGAGTAAGAGTGTTGTGTGTGTGTGTGTGTGTGTGTGTGTGCAGACGCTCCGCCGGTGGTGCACGTGATCGCCTCCAGGGGGCAGGACTGGGCCGAGCAGGAGGTGTCCGTGGAAGCCAGTCCCACCATCATTTACCAGGACGTTACAGGAGAGTCCCAGTCGGCGACGTCCACCATTAAAGCCCTTCTGGAGCTGCAGCAGACCAGCGGTGTGTGTGTGTGTGTGTGTGTGAGACCCTGCACCGGTGTCTGCCTCCTTCCTTCTGCGTTAAACCAAAACTTATTCCGACACCTTCAACATTTCTCACATTATCACAGTTTATTCGCTATAGTTTAGAAAATGGTAATAAAATATGAGCAGAACTCAGTTGATATTTGACTGGTTTTGTCCGTCCTTCTGTTAGACTGTCTCACACATGAATTATGTTGAATATCTGTCAGCTGTTAAATTTAACTACACAATTAGATAATACCAGTTTAGCTCAACCAATCACCAAGCAATGCTTCATTGTGTTCAGTCTGTGTGTAAAAAGAGCATTAGCAATTAAAGAAAACACACTTCAGCAGAACATGATCAGCTCAAAGTGTCCCAATCATTTTTGCTCCCAAAATGTCACTGGTAGTCTCTGTATGAAGAGTATTGGGGTATAATATGTCACAGTTTACTTTATTTTGCTCTCCTCACTTACACACTAGTAAAAGAAAATATAAAAAATGATATCTGGTGTTTGAATAATGTTTGGTTTGACTGTGTGTGTGTGTGTGTGTGATGTTACAGTGAAGGAGAAGAGCGACTCCAAACCTCGACAGCACACGATCGACCTGAGTCAGATGGCGGTGCCGATCCCAGTGTCCTCGGACCGGAGACAGTCGCCGGAGCCGTCGGGTCAGAACACCGGAGACTCCGACACCATCCCTGAATACATCGGTACGTCAACACTGACTGCTCACTCCGCTCAGAGTCATTTAATGCCATTTTATCTCTTAAAACTCACCAAAGTGACATATTTAAACGTTTTTTCCTTACCAAAATAAAGTCTTCATGCCTTAAAAATATCTTGAATGTTACTCGACACTCTCGCCTCATTTAGTAAGCGCGGTTCTATGAATATGCAAATGAGCAAAATGAGATTGATACGGTAAAACCCACGCCATCGTTACTGTTCGTATCACTGTGATCAAGAGCTGAGATTCAGATATGATGATGAGCGTTTGCTTTCTGACCAATCAGAGCAGAGCATCTCTCAGAGAGGCGGGGCTTAGAGAGACCGAAGCGTTTCAGACACTGAGAGAAGAGCTGATGCTGCAGAGATCATGAGGACATTACAGTGACGCTGAGCTTGGATAAATGTAAACCTGTTGTAGGAGACTCTGACATAACATTAGGAACCTTTAAAACAGCAGAATAGAGGCACTTTAATAATCATTTTAAGAAGTATTAGATCAGTTCACAATAAATATGGCACATTTATGCCAAACGATTGCTTTGATCTGCTGTTGATGAATTACATCAACATGTTTACCTTATGATGTTTATATTATAATACATCATAGATTAGGTTATAAGATGTTTGATTTATCTTCCTCATCTCACATTTTAAAATAAGAGTCCCGCTGTATTTCAGGCTTGGTTACAATTAAAAGGTTCATTATGCATAAAATCTTTATTTTATTTTATATTATTGGTATTTTTTATTACTCAGTAAACTGTATTTGGCATTTAACTCAACATAAATACAGAATTTAACACATTTACTAGTATCATACAAAATTGCCTTTCCTATCAGCATCATATCAGCAAAGCCCAGTATCGCTCGGCATTAACTCATTTGTATGTGTATGTATTGTGTGCCGTTCAATGAAGAGAAACAATCTGAAACGCATGATATATTTAATCATGTTCTACATGGACATGCAGTATACGTTTTATTTGTGCAAGAAGTCTTAATTCTATTTTAAAGAGTTGTTTCTCTGCAGTTTCAGGTAAAGTGTGTAAAGCTGTGGTGGGAGGAGACGTCTCTGCGTCCAGCAGCCAGAACCAGAACCAGTCGACCTCAGCCAAGAGCATCAGCACTGCAGCGTCTGGAGCCGTCACACAACAGGTCACAACCGCAGACACACACACCTGATCCTGTGTCACTGCAGCACAATCACACTGCGACTGCATCCGACGTCTCTATGCATCGAACCCGCGCCCGTGACGCTGCAAGCGGCTGCTAAAGCTGGAAGAGCAGTGTTATTATATTCTTCATGCTATATATATGTGAAGATGGTTCTGTAAACAATAGTCACACTTGTGCTCCTCACAGTCAGAAATGACGCACTGTAAATGAGAGGCGAGTTTCCTCTAGTGGAAGCGTTTGGAACTGCAGCTGAACAACATTAGTGTGTGTGTGTGTGTGTGTGTGTGTGTGTGCAGGTGGAGGGGAAGCCGCTGCAGGAGCAGATGCTGGTGGACGAGGGCGAGTTCGAGGGAGACACGCTGGACCCTCAGACGGGTCTGTTCTACCGCTCGTCCCAGCAGCCCCTCAGCAAGCCTGTGATTGGCCCGTCGGAGGCGAAGAGGGCGGAGCCTGTGTCAGCGAGAGCTGTGGTCCAGAGAGCGCCCTCTGCTGGCCCTCCACCGGTGTCCATCGCTCCACACACACCTCAGCTGCCCCGACTGCAGCAGGCGCCCACCTCACACAACCGGCCCAACACACACACACAGCTGTCGCAGCCCCCCCCCCTGCAGGCGCATCACCCCGTGGGCTCCGGGAAGAGCAGCGCGCAGGTGTGTGTGACAGGCCCTCACACATCACAGGCTTACTTCACTGAGGTCATAGTTTTAGGTTTAGTTTTTCCTAAATTGTGTTTTATTTATCCTTTTTCATATTCACGCTTTTTTCACTTAATTTTTTCTGGATAATTTTGCTTTTTTAAGTAACAACTCACTTAATTTTGGTTTATTTCCCTAGAAAACAAGACATAATATCTCATGGCATTTTACTCGTATAGTGAATGCATCTTGATTTAAGAATCTGGAGATATTTGGACTGGAAACTAGACAAAAATACTGAGTAAGAAAAGCATTTTTGCAGTGTAGAACCTGTTTTATATATGTGTGTGTGTGTGTGTGTGTGTGTGTGTGTGTGTGTGTGTGTGTGTGTGTGTGTGTGTGTGTGTGTGTGTGTGTGTGTGTGTGTGTGTGTGTGTGTGTGTGTGTGTGTGTGTGTGTGTCTCAGGTGCAGCAGCCGATCATCACGCAGGGCGCCAGCGTCACCAGGATCACGTTCGGCAGCCCTCAGCCGGCTCCTCATCCGGTTCCTCACCCGGTTCCTCATCTTCAGGGTCCGCCGGTGTCCAGCAGCGCCGAGGCGGCAGTGAAGCTCCAGTCGGAGTCCGGCTCCAGTGTGCCGGTGCCGGAGAAGCCCTCGGTCTCAGACATCCTGAAGATCTCCATGCTGGAGGCGGAGCTGGAGCCCATGATGGTGGACTCCTCCAGCGACTGCGGCCCGATGACCAAAGCTGTGGCCTCCTCTTCCTCCTCCTCCTCTTCATCACTCATCAGCAGCTCCAAGCCCACGCTCGAGGCCTTCAGCCGAGCAAAGAGCAAAGAGCTGGACATCATACAGGTGCGGCTGCTCCTCACAGACACACACACACACACACAGGCACACACGCACACACAGGCACACACACACACTCTCACACACACACACTCTCACACGCACAGGCACACACACACACACACACACACACAGAAGTGAGTTAAAGGGATAGTTCACCCAGAAATGAACATTACCCCTGATTTACTCTCCCTCAACTCATCCTAGGTGTGTATGACACTCTTCTGTCAGACGAACACAATCAGAGTTAGATTAATAATGTCCTGGCCATGGGCGGCGCTAGGGAGGGGCTAGCAGTGCTTCAGCACCCACAAGAAAGACCAAAGCACCCCGACAGCACCCCCAAAAATTATTTCTGGAAGCAATTATATTCAGGCTGTATTCTATGGAAGCCCTGAACCGCATGAAGAAGAAAAGAAAACTTATCTCGTTATTTCGACATAATAAGGGGACACTGTAATCTGCATAAGCCACATTAAGCGTTCTGATAATGGTTTTCTATGGGAGGAAAATGCTTAACGTGTAATTAAACGTTGCGTTCATATTCTGGGCTCATCTGATTTTTTGTACATAGCATAGCCTACTTTATGATTTTAGTATCATAATGATTAATAAATGCACGCACAATTATCCGTGAACTTGATTTGAACAGATGCCTTTCAACTTGTGTGTGGAAGATTCAGAATTAAATGACTGCAGCAATCTGTACAAATAGAGAGTCAGAAGGCCTACTATACTGCTGTAGCCATTAAATAAGAGCATTTAGTTTTATATTTGTTAAAATATTATAATGTTTTTTTTTTTTTTTTTTATCTATGTTGATTATGTAAAGTGAACAGCAGGAGTAAGATAGGATGCGCAATATCGAGAGACATGGAGCGGGTCAGACATGATTTTGACCACTTCATTAAGTTTTGTTCTGTAGAAAGACTTTCTTTAAAGTGAATTTCGTTTTGTATAAATTGTATCTTAATTTTAATAAATTTTTCATCAACCAATTGCCTGGATTGAATAAATAAGAAGCAAATATAGCAGACAATATAATCATGGAGGCGCCGGCGCGGTCTTGCACTGCACGTCAACTGGAGCTCGTCTCATCATAACTTCACAAAACTCAGCGTATGCCTCACAGACATGAGCAATACATCAAATACACAACGCTTGAAATGTCTTTAAACGAAATAATTCAAAACGAAAAGAAATAGGCTACTCTCTGATTATGTAATCCATGATGTGCATGTCTCTCTATAGGCGCGTTCACTACGGAGATGGCGATCCTCAACTTCATGTTTGCAGCCGACACTGACACAGAAAACACTCGTTTATTAATAAAAATCAATGCACGCGTCACCGGATTTACAAATGCACATCTTGCTTGTTGCACGCACACATATTATGTCGAAATGACGAGATATGTTGAAATACCATTATTATTAATAATAAATCTTTTAGAATATTTGATTGAATGCTGAATGTTGCGCTTGTTCAATTTGATAAAATTAAAACTTTAATTGTTTTTTTTCTGTCAAAATGTCAGAAAGTATTTTGTATTATCCATCCGTGTTTTTAAAATTCGTTTAATGACGGACGTTTTACCGTTAACACAGCCCTATATGTCGGATTCGTCTAACTTATGCTTCATATTCTTTTTAGAAGAAGTGATTCGTTGGCTATTATTGGGTCATGTGACAGGACTCCTGTCTGTTCACTGTCAACTGTTTTCTATAAATACGTTTGCATTGGCTAACGTTTATTCAGCTAATGCGTGTCCTGTTTAAAATGTGTTCAAATGCAAAGACGGCACGTCACAGATAGAAGCCCTTTTCCCGTGGGATTTAGTATCATATTTGGATATTGGAATAATAAATTTAGTTATTAATTGTACACACAATGTTCCTATGTTTTTTTGTGTTTTTTTTACAGTTTTCTAGGGGGTTCTAATTATTAGACTAGTTGACCAGCACACTTTATATGCAATGCAATATAATACATGTCGTCGTTGTGGTCAGGTGATCCCTCAGCACTGCTGTGATTGGCTGACGCTTGTCTTTGTGGTCAGGTGATCCCTCAGCACTGCTTTGATTGGCTGACGCTTGTGTTTGTGGTCAGGTGATCCCTCAGCACTGTTGTGATTGGCTGACGCTTGTGTTTGTGGTCAGGTGATCCCCCAGTACTCCATCATGCCAGACTCCAGCCAGTCTAATGTTGTGGTGGAGCCGAGCGGGTTCCTGGAGATAAGCGATTACACCAGCCAGCGCCTGGACCAGGAGGCCATGCAACAGGAAGTGGACAGCAGCAACGACGAGGGGGCGGCGGCCAGCCCAACAGCCGACCAATCACAGTGAAGCGCGCCGAACTCGTGCTGTATAGAGAAACATTCAGTGAGTTTGTGCTTCGGCCTGCAGCGGAGAACAATGTTTGTGTTAAATTCTACTTCATTTATAGTTTTACGTAGAGCTGAAGGACTCTTAAGACTCTGTTCTGCTCTCTGATTGGTGTAAATAGCGTCGCTCATGTAAATCAGTGTCTGGATCTTGTGTGCTCTCTCTCTCTCTCTCTCTCTCTCTCTCTCTCTCTCTCTCTGGACTCACTCTCTCACACACACACACACACACACACTCTCTCACTCTCTCTCTCTCTCTCTCTCTCTCTCTCTGGACTCACTCTCTCTGGACTCACTCTCTCACACACACACTCTCTCTCTCTCTCTCTCTCTCTCTCTGGACTCACACTCTCTCTCTCTCACACACACACACACACTCTCTCACTCTCTCTCTCTCTCTCTCTCTCTCTCTCTCTGGACTCACTCTCTCTGGACTCACTCTCTCACACACACACTCTCTCTCTCTCTCTCTCTCTCTCTGGACTCACACTCTCTCTCTCTCACACACACACACACACACACACACACACACTCTCTCTCTCACTCTCTCTCTCTCTCCCTCCCTCTGGACTCTTACACACACACTCTCTCACACACACACACACACTCTTTTTCTCTCTCTCTCTGGACTCTCACACTCTCTCACACACACTCTCTCTCTCTCTCTCTCTCTCTCTCTCTCTCTCTCTCTCTCTCGATGTAATGTTAGCATTTTAACTATATAAAGTTTACTACAAAAGCCCGCCGTGCCTTGTGTTATTGTGTGTGTGTGTTTGCACAGGTGAGCTCTCAGGTTACGCGAGGCGTGTTGACAGGTGCACTCACAAAACACACGCCCATCTGGTGTGTGTGTGTGGAAAGTACCAGTGTCATTAAATGGGGAGAGTTTCTCTCATTGTGATGGAAACAAATGCACATGTGGGTGTGTGTGTGTGTGTGTGTGTGTGTGTGTGTGATCGTGGGACGAGGGGGTTTTGTGCGTCGCCGGTGTTTCTGGGTGGATTCCAGCGTGTGTGTCGCTTCATTCACGCATCGGGACTTTCCTGTGGGATGGAGTCGTCTTCCGCTGGGATCCTCTGTCCTCGTTCTCCGCTCATCCACGGCGAGTCCTCTCGTTTCTCAGAAAAGCGGCGTTTACGGAACAGCTCATTACACTAATGTGTTTTGCCTGAAGTAATTGGCGTGTTGCGTAATGTGTTTGTTCCGGGCGGAGCGAGGGTTTGATTCGTCATGTGACCTGGATCACTGAAGGCTCACGGCTAATGGTGCAGCAGATCTCAACACTCACGGATCGGATCATCTACGGGTTTGAGCCACGGATCGGATCATCTACGGGTTTGAGCCACGGATCGGATCATCTACGGGTTTGAGCCACGGATCGGATCATCTACGGGTTTGAGCCACGGATCGGGTCATTTTTCGGATCAGCAAAAAAAAAAAAAAAAGTACACATATATATATATATATATGGGGGGGGGGTAACTTTGCTTTTCATTTATTACTTAAATCTCACTTGAAGTTCTTCGACACCACAGCAAAACCTACGAGCCTAACTGATAAAGTTCACACATTATCAGTAGTGTTCAGGGACAGACATTAATAATTAAGCCTAAATGTAAAATAACACTATTTGCTCACTGTAGAAATTAAATATAGATTCATCTTTGTTAAAGCTGTGTTTTGATGTTTTATTAACATTACTGACAGACGACAGCAGGAATATTAGGCTACTGTCACTTTAAGACCGAATATACTGACACACATCCGGTTTCTTCCACCACTGTTCATGACTCAGTCAGCTGATCCGGACGATCCCGGTCAACGGCGACCCGTTCCAGCGCTGGTCTGGACGATAAATAACCCACACAGAGGAGCGAGCGGAGTCACGTCCAGAGCGATTGGTGGACGATAAAAACACTGACAGCCAATCAGAGTCCATCCTGCTTTAACGAGCTCCAGCATTTAAAGAGACAGACGACAAAAATGCAGAATAAACACTGATATTGTGACTGATATAGTTATCCTTCTTGTTTCGCAAACTTTTAAGCTAATATGATTAAATTATCAAGAAATTCGAATAATAATTTATGTATCACATTTATTTAAGGCGAGACACTACAGGCAAACACAGTTTCAGTTTCAATTGTGAGATTTTGGACTTTTAATAAAGTGTTTGAAAGAAAACACCCGAAACACACGTCTAACCGCGTCTTTCAGAGCTCTTATCAGATTTCAGTCACACTGGATATATTTAAAGGCTGTTTTCTCTAAACTACACGAGTCAGAGATCTCCACATCCTCCAAACCTCCCACGTTTACAGAGGGGTTTGTTCATATATCATTTCCCTGATTTTATACAACATTTTATTCCTAAAGAAATGCTGAAAATGTATGTATTTGTGGCTGACATTAGTGATAAAGAGATGTCCAAAATCCCCTCTGTAAAAACCTTTGACTAATATATATATATATATATAAAGAAACAAGAATTTTTTAAGCTGACTTCATCCAATGTTCATATTTTTGTTTTAGAAATGTATGCAAATGAGTGAATTTTTTATTAGATAACACTCATTTACATATTTAAACATAACAATTTATAAAAAAAAATTTGCAATTATCAGCGTATTCAATCAACTGGTGAAGTATGGTGATCTCTATTAGTGATGTCTTCTTTCCCTGTTCACCTGTTCACCTGGGCTGTCTCGCCTTAAATCAAATAAATCTAAATCAAATTTTTTTTTTTTTTTTTTACATGTAATTTTTTTTTTATATATATAATTGTAACATTTAAAAAATAAACAAATGAATAATAAAAATGACAAAAACACATATATTTTATTTATCTATTAAATAAAATAAAATAAAATGCATTTATCAAATTAAATAAATACATGAAATTACTAAAAGTAGAATTAAAATAAAAAGTTAAATGGTAAATAAAAATGCTTATTTGATTATTTATATCTGCGTTGATTGAGTAATGCTCTTCTGAAAGTGGAATAGAGTTTCAGTTTCACTTTACCTGTGTGTGTGTGTGTGTGTGTGTGTGTGTGTGTGTGTGTGTGTGTGTGTGATGACAATAGAGGTGCAGTATAATCAGTGCTGATGATGTCAGCTGATGAGCTCACCTGTGTGTGTGTGTGTGTGTGTGTGTGTGTGTGTGTGTGTGTGTGTGTGTGTGTGTGTGTGTGTGTGTGTGTGTGTGTGTGTGTGTGTGTGTGTGTGTGTGTGTGTGTGTGTGTGTGTGTGTGTGTGTGTGTGTGTGTGTGTTCTAAAGCTCTTACTGTGTTTAATGCTAATAGCGTCTGGGATCCACCATCAGACTCTCAGTTTCGTGTGTGTGTGTGTGTGTGTGTGTGTGTGTGTGTGTGTGTGTGTGTGGAAAGCCCCTGAAGATGACCTTCACCAGCTGCTAAACACAGCGTTAAACAAGAAGTCTTAAAGGTGACAATCTTCCAGCGGCGTCTGATCAGGGGTCACACGACACGAAGACACAAATAACTCATAAAGATCATTATGAAAGCAGAAGGAAACACCGGCTCGGCAAACACCTCGACTCAGAGCTGAGGATGGAGACACACACACACACACAGGTATGGACACAGAGCAGCAGCAAAGATAATACGTTTGGGGAAATATTTATGATTTACTTGTATTTATGAATTTTGTTTTGTAAATGTATTCTTTTTGAGGCTGATCTGACTCCATACCTGGGTGTGTGTGTGTGTGTGTGTGTGTGTGTGTGTGTGTGTGTGTGTGTGTGTGTGTGCCTCCAGCTGGAGTTCGTCTCTCTCGACGTGTGTTTGCTTTGGCCTCTGAGTTTATGTGCCAGACATTCATATTTATATTCCTCCTGAAAGCATCTACACACACACACACACACACACACACACATACACACACACACACACACACACACTGATCTGTGGCCAGTGAAGCTGATGTCTGTCATGAAGAAATAAAACAGCTGGAGTGTTTTCTCACTGAACTGGAATAATAATAGTGTGTTGAAACAGTTTTGCAAGTCAATTTCACAAAGAAATGGCAAGAAACGCACAAATATGTTCCAAGAGCATTTTGGAAACTTTTTTTGGTTTTGTTTTAAAAACACATTCCATCATATCATTCTTCAAGCGTTATGGGAACGTTGACCTTGAATGTTCTCTGAGCGTTACTTGCAACATTTAAAAAAATGTCCAACTAAAAAAATGGCAAGTAATGGAAAAAATTACAATTACCAAATTACTTCATTTTTTTTTTTTTTATTACAGCAATTTTCACATTCCATCACATTTGGATGGGGCCCAAAATCCTGTACATCAAATACAATCAACAACTGAATACATCGGCTGAAATGTTTTTATAAAAGGACAAACAGAAATTACATCCACAACTAATCAACACACACCAATGCTAATGCTAACACCAATGCTACGTTTACATGTAACAAACAAGTATTCATTACTTTAATGAGCTCTTTGTTTCTGCCTTTAATTATTACATTGTTTAAATTAATATATTTTTCGCTAACTGTGATTTCGTATGTACATTTCTGAAATACATAAATACATATCAGATCACTGTGAGCCGTAATGTGGACTCATGCACTTCCTGTGAAGCTGCTTTGAAATGATGTGTACTGTGAAAAGCGCTGTACAAATAAACGTGAATTGAATTGAATTAAACAGTAGCAAACATTAAAGAAAAGAAAAAGGGCAGAAAAGACATCAATTGAGAAGCAACACAATAAATGACTGAATAATGCAAACCACTTCAGTAACACAGCCTTCCCACAACTCTGCTAACTACAGTTTCATATGTCAGACTCAGTGGGAGATTCGGGACCAGTATTGGGTTTGGCTTCTTATATATATTTGTATTATTATTATTATTATTCAGCTATATAGAAGATAAACCTGAGGATGGTATATTTGAGTCCAGAATAGTCTCATTCCCAATATGGGTATTTTTATTTTTATTCAGACTATTACTTCTTTGATTCCTTGTTTCTTCCGTAACCCTATTTCTCAATCATCCTCAAGACTTTCCGTCTCGTAATTATAATGTCTTCGAGGTCTCACTTGAAGAATCTGGTCTATAACTTGAGCATTTGTGTTTCTCAGACTCACCGCTCTCCTTCATGTAGATTTCACACACTATTCCCAGTTCAGTTTAAGGTTTTACAAAACCATTTCCTGGTATTAGCTTAGCTTTTCTGCTAGCAATCAATAATCCTCATCAAATACTCGTCAGATTCGCAAGAGCTTTTTCAAAACGTTTTAAAAACAAGCATTCCTTTGAATCATTCTTCAAACATTATGGTGAACGTTATTAAAACTGTTTAAACTTTGGGCTTTTTGTCTTTTCATAAAGTGTTTTTTTTTTCAGAAAACATCCCAAATACACTTTTAAACGGTTTACTCCAGAGCGCCTGTGTGAGGGATAATGGCGGAGGGATCTTGAGTCAGCCTGAAGGGGTTTTATTCACTATAACAACCGCCTTGCTCTACATTATCCCTCTTATTACATGGCTACCTACCAAATAAATCAATAATTTGACACAAAATATTGATTTAAAAAGGAGTTTGTTGATTTAAAAGCGATTGTATTGCTTCCGCTAAAGAAAATAGTCCGTTCCGTCTCTCCGGTTAGAATCCTGCGTCCATAGCAACGCTCTGTTTATCATGGTAACGGTGTGTTATACTTATAGCAGCGGTTATCAAGAAATAACACACCGCATTCTACATTACAATTCAACCAAGCCATGTAATAAATATATATATCAACATACATATCTCAGATATATACATATCTGAAAAAACACTTTATGAAAAGCCAAAAAGCCCAAAGTTTAAACAGTTTTAATAACGTTCACCATAATGTTTGAAGAATGATTCAAAGGAATGCTTGTTTTTAAAACGTTTTGAAATATAAATGAACTTTTTTGACGCTATTTTCTTCTGGAAACAAACGTTATTGTATTATTTTCCTGTTATCTCTGTAAAGCTGCTTTAAAGCTAGCTGTGTAAGTAACGCTGACTGACTTTAACTGTATCTTTAGAGCACTTGATCTATTTGCGTCTGTAGAGTTCGGTGACAGTATATACTGTATCTCTAAAGGTTATTCTTCTTTACTGTATTCTCTAAATGAGTTTTTCCTCCTACAGTGAGTCAGAAATCTCCACTTCAACAAACTTCACAGTTTTATTCTTGTCTATATTCTGAAGGTTTTTACTGAGGGGTTTGTTCATAAAATTTTCCACAACATTTTATACCTAAAAGAAATGCTGAAAATGTATGTATTTTTGGCTGTTGACATTATAATCTGATTTGTGGAGTGATAAATAGAGATATCCAAAATCCCCTCTGTAAAAACCTTTGACTAATATATATATTTTTTTTAATTACTTCATCCAATGTTCAGATTTTTGTTCATGCAAATTAGTGCATAGTAATTACATAACGCCTAATTTGCATATTTAAACAACATTTCAGAAAACATGTAATAAAATTTTTTTTTGTGTGTGCAATTATCCGTGTAATCAATCAACTGGAGAAGTGTGGTGATAACTATTAGTTATTCTCTTGCCCGTCACCCTCGGGTGTCTCGCCTTAAAACACGTCCAACCAAAATATTTCAGAAGTTTTTTTTTTTGTTCCTTGACTTCCTTCATTTTTGTGCTAATGTTTTGAGAACGTTATTAAACACCAGGTAACTTAGGCTGACCCCTTCCCCTTACATTTGCACGTTCACGTCACTGAAGAACGTTTGTTCATAACTCTGAGAACTCACACACACTCACTTCAGGTGTCAGATCTGTTCTGTTCACACACACACACACACACACACACACACACACACACACACACACACACACACACACACACACACACACACACACACACACACACACACACACACACACACACACACACTTCAGGTGTCAGATCTGTTCTGTTCACACACACACACACACACACACACACACACACACACACACACACACACACACTTCAGGTGTTGTATCTGGTTCTGTTCACACACACACACACACACACACACACACACTTCAGGTGTCAGATCTGTTCTGTTCACACACACACACACACACACACTTCAGGTGTTGGATCTGGTTCTGTTCACACACACACACACACACACACACACACACACACACACACAGGTGTGTGTGCATCTGTTGGTTTATCCAGTGTCTGTTGTTGGTTCTGCAGTTTCGAGACTCTGGATCTTCAGACCCGATGGACCTCGACGCTCCAGAATCCAGTGTTGTTTCTGTCTTCACTAAATATTATAATGAGTTAAATAAACGAGTGAGATCATGAAGCCGTTCTCCAGAGCGAGAGAACAGTCTGACATACTTCACCTCTGCATAACTCTGATGAAAACCTTCATAACTCTGATGAAAACCTTCATAACTCTGGAAAACCTTCATAACTCTGGAAAACCTTCATAACTCTGATGAAAACCTTCATAACTCTGGAAAACCTTCATAACTCTGGAAAACCTTCATAACTCTGATGAAAACCTTCATAACTCTGATGAAAACCTTCATAACTCTGGAAAACCTTCATAACTCTGGAAAACCTTCACAACTCTGATGAAAACCTTCATAACTCTGATGAAAACCTTCATAACTCTGGAAAACCTTCATAACTCTGGAAAACCTTCATTACTCTGATGAAAACCTGCATAACTCTCTGGAAAACCTTCATAACTCTGATGAAAACCTGCATAACTCTGATGAAAACCTTCATAACTCTGATGAAAACCTGCATAACTCTCTGGAAAACCTTCATAACTCTGATGAAAACCTGCATAACTCTGATGAAAACATTCATAACTCTGATGAAAACCTTCATAACTCTGATGAAAACCTGCATAACTCTGATGAAAACCTTCATAACTCTGGAAAACCTTCATAACTCTGGAAAACCTTCATAACTCTGGAAAACCTTCATAACTCTGATGAAAACCTTCATAACTCTGATGAAAACCTTCATAACTCTGGAAAACCTTCATAACTCTGGAAAACCTTCATTACTCTGATGAAAACCTGCATAACTCTCTGGAAAACCTTCATAACTCTGATGAAAACCTGCATAACTCTCTGGAAAACCTTCATAACTCTGATGAAAACCTGCATAACTCTGATGAAAACATTCATAACTCTGATGAAAACCTGCATAACTCTGATGAAAACATTCATAACTCTGATGAAAACCTGCATAACTCTCTGGAAAACCTTCATAACTCTGATGAAAACATTCATAACTCTGATGAAAACCTTCATAACTCTGATGAAAACCTGCATAACTCTGATGAAAACCTTCATAACTCTGGAAAACCTGCATAACTCTGGAAAACCTTCATAACTCTGGAAAACCTTCATAACTCTGGAAAACCTTCATAACTCTGATGAAAACCTTCATAACTCTGATGAAAACCTGCATAACTCTCTGGAAAACCTTCATAACTCTGATGAAAACCTGCATAACTCTGATGAAAACCTTCATAACTCTGATGAAAACCTGCATAACTCTCTGGAAAACCTTCATAACTCTGATGAAAACCTGCATAACTCTGATGAAAACATTCATAACTCTGATGAAAACCTGCATAACTCTGATGAAAACATTCATAACTCTGATGAAAACCTGCATAACTCTCTGGAAAACCTTCATAACTCTGATGAAAACATTCATAACTCTGATGAAAACCTTCATAACTCTGATGAAAACCTGCATAACTCTGATGAAAACCTTCATAACTCTGGAAAACCTGCATAACTCTGGAAAACCTTCATAACTCTGGAAAACCTTCATAACTCTGGAAAACCTTCATAACTCTGATGAAAACCTTCATAACTCTGATGAAAACCTGCATAACTCTCTGGAAAACCTTCATAACTCTGATTAAAACCTTCATAACTCTGATGAAAACCTGCATAACTCTCTGGAAAACCTTCATAACTCTGGAAAACCTTCATAACTCTGATGAAAACCTGCATAAATCTCTGGAAAACCTTCATAACTCTGGAAAACCTTCATAACTCTGATGAAAACCTGCATAACTCTGATGAAAACCTTCATAACTCTGATGAAAACCTTCATAACTCTCTGGAAAACCTTCATAACTCTGATGAAAACCTTCATAACTCTGGAAAACCTTCATAACTCTGGAAAACCTTCATAACTCTGATGAAAACCTGCATAACTCTGATGAAAACCTTCATAACTCTCTGGAAAACCTTCATAACTCTGATGAAAACCTTCATAACTCTGGAAAACCTTCATAACTCTGGAAAACCTTCATAACTCTGATGAAAACCTTCATAACTCTGATGAAAACCTTCATAACTCTGGAAAACCTTCATAACTCTGGAAAACCTTCATAACTCTGATGAAAACCTTCATAACTCTGATGAAAACCTTCATAACTCTGGAAAACCTTCATAACTCTGATGAAAACCTTCATAACTCTGATGAAAACATTCATAACTCTGATGAAAACATTCATAACTCTGGAAAACCTGCATAACTATGATGAAAACCTTCATAACTCTGGAAAACATTCATAACTCTGATGAAAACATTCATAACTCTGATGAAAACATTCATAACTCTGGAAAACCTTCATAACTCTGATGAAAACCTTCATAACTCTGATGAAAACATTCATAACTCTGATGAAAATATTCATAACTCTGATGAAAACCTTCATAACTCTGATGAAAACCTTCATAACTCTGGAAAACCTTCATAACTCTGATGAAAACCTTCATAACTCTGGAAAACCTTCATGTGAGATGTGAGATGTTTTAGTTGCTGAAATGACTTAATGTTCAAATACACTCTGAAAAATAAAGGTTCTTTATTGCCGTTGATTGTTCCATGAAGAAATACTATATATATATATTTGATTTCTGTATGTGAGCGTAATATTCTCCATTTAAACATGAAATTAATTGATTTATCACCTCCATAAATTACCCATCAGCCACATCACACGATGATGTCACACCGTCACTGATGATGATTCATTTGATCATTTGTGCAAATATGGTCATAAATATTCTCATGTTATTGTTTGAAGATGACTATAGACGTGTGACTCATTCAGTGTGTGTGTGTGTGTGTGTGTGTGTGTGTCAGACAGGCTGTGGATGTCAGATATGAGATATGTTCCACAGAAAGTCCCAGTGTGTTCCCCGAGGAACTGAAGGCTTTATATAACATGTGAAGATTAGCTCAGATCTGCTTCTGTACTGATACTGTATCTCAACATATAATGTCACTTTAGTGTTTTACATCTTTATTTTTTGCCGTACTTTTTTTTTTAAGATTATGCTAATATAACTACATTTAAATCATTTTAAAGTGACAGTGCAATCAAAATTCACGTCTTTTTTTTTTTTATGTAATATTGCAGTGTTTATTGTAATGATTTACCCGTGCACATCATTATTGTGCTAATAATCTTGAATCAGAATAAGTTCCTTTTTTTTTTCCTTTTTTTTTATTGCACTTCAAACAAACAAAGTCAATGTACAGTCAGAACTGCCCGGGGCCTAAACATTATATAGAAATATCAAATGATTCACAAACAGAAACAGTTTTACTTGCTTTATTATTATTGTGGGAATGAAAGATAGTCTTGATATAAGTTTGCATTTCTTTTCCAAGAACCAAAAACAAAGGATGGGTTTTATTGTAGGCCTACTTACATTTATGTATATGGAATTTAGCAAACATTTTAATTAAATTCATGAATAAGTTCCTGTTCAGCATCTCTTCTCTTCTCTGATGATGTGGGCGGGGCAACCTGTCACTCACATGAGATCAGCCAATAGCAAACCACAATCATCCAATCAATTCCTCACGGACACAATCAAGCCCCGCCCACATTTGTTCTTGTTCCTGAAGCGTTTCACTCCATATACGGAACGATAGAGGAGAAAAGACGAGAGCAACCTCTCTTAAAGAGTTTTTGGGAAAGTTTTCTGAGGCCCTTGATTGAGAAGCACTGATGTCGGGGTCCGTAGTGTGTGTGTGTGTGTGTGTGTGTGTGTGTGTGTGTGTGAGTGTGAAGTCGTACCGTTTGCCCTGGTGACGGTCAGTGTGTTCAATGAAACCCTGAGAGATCCTACAGAAGCCTCTGAACCTGATTCTGTCTTGTGTTTTATTCTGTCAGACTAAACCGAGACGCGAGTGTGTTCAGTGTTTATATCAACAGATTCTTTCTGTGTCGAACAGCGAGTGTGTATTTATAGAGCTCGCCCTCGTCTCGAGACAAACAACGGGAACAGCTCCGTCTGGAGTCTTGTTGTTGGTCTAATGTCAGAAATATGCAGTGTGTGTGTTTGTGAGAGAGAGAGAGAGAGAGAGAGTGAGTGAGTGTGTGTGTGTGTAATAGGGAGGAAACTCTGAGACCACACACGTGTGTGTGTGTGTGTGTACTATTGGTCGGAGATCAAAGCTAAGATTCCTCCGTAATGAAGCACATGTGCTGTGATGTGTGTGTGTGTGTGTGTGTGTGTGGGATCATCAGGACTCGTGATGTTTGAGAGAAACGTGTTTTTCTCTTTTAATAGGTACATAATGTGTGTTGTGTTGTGTGTGTGTCGAGCGGCTTTATGATTTGTTTGTTTGTGTGAAGAACATCAGAACATTGAAACCATGTGAAGGTTTTCCTCCAGATGTTGTTTTATGGTTTGTGGATCAGGGTTTTGTTCCTCATTACAGACTTCAGAAGAACAAAAACACTCATGGCCAAAACGCGAAGTTCCTTCATGCTGATGTCAGCAAAGATCCGACAATCATCAATCGTTTGTTGATCAATCGCAGTGTAATTCATCATGACTAGTTTCAGACGTGAGTGATTTCTCACATCAGACTCCGATTAAACACTGATGAAACACACACAGAACATCTCAGCATTTACATGTACATTACAAGCAATTACCAGCCACATATAGCAACACCCTGGTAAGTCGAGTCACCCTCATTTATACAGCTCTTTAACAATATAGAGTTTCACAGCAGCTTTACAGTGATAACAGGAGATTACAGTAACAGAGATTGTTTAGGCTTTACAGCAGATCTAGAATAAAGTTATTGTCCAGCTAAAGTTAGTTTTGATTGATTCACTTCCGTTGTAAAGATCATTAGTTATTAACTTAGCGGCCGCTAACACACACCGCTCTCACAGAGAACCCTTAATGCGCTCCGGCCGTTCATCCGCACAACAGTGACTCGAGCTCGAGAACACACACCTAACGCTGACGGCGTGCACATGCTTGTTCGGGCTATAGGTGTGCGCATAGGTATGGTATGCACATTTGAATATATTTGTGCACAGGTGTAGTCTTTCTTTACAAATTGACCTCAACAAATTACTTGTCTGGCCTTAAAAATTTATAAAACAGAATTATTTATCAATTCCGCGTAGCCATCTGAACCGGAACTACTTTGACAACGTTTAATCTGTACAGAGGTAAAGGGAAGGAAGGAGGCCTTCACAGGGGAGAGACGGACACTTCACTGCACTACACTGTCCTCGGGTCCAGGCACAGGTCCTTCATCAGATCTGGAGTGTGTGTGTGTGTGTGTGTGTGTGTGTGTCCAGGTGCAGGTCCTTCATCAGATCTGGAGTGTGTGTGTGTGTGTGTGTGTGTGTGTGTCCAGGCGCAGGTTCTTCATCAGATCTGGATCCGGCAGACTGCGGTAAACCTCGGGATAAACAGAGAGACTAATATTAGCGTAGACGCCATTCTTCTTATGATGTAACGAGTACATCAGGATTTATGGGAAGTGTTCCCTGTTCCTGCTGACCTAATCTATGCAGCCTAACATTGAATTATAGAAGTCTATAATGTATTATGTGAATGCTAGGTCAAAGAGATGTGTTTTAGTCTAGCTTTGAACTGACAGAGTGTGTCTGCAATAGACGTGACGGACTAGCTGTAGTTTGTTTATTAAGCGTGCAGGGCAACCACCCAGTAGAGCATTACAATAATCTAGCCTTGAGCTCATGAACGCATGGACTAATTGTTCCGCATTTGTCAATGAGAGCATATGGCGTAATTTAGATATATTTTTAAGATGGAAGAATGCGGTTTTACAGATACTAGACACGTGACTTTCAAATGAAAGATTGGTATCAAAGAGCACACACACACACACACACACACACACACAAACACTCACACTCACACACACACACACACACACACACACAGGTTCCTAACCGACGACGAAGACTTGACAGAGCAGCCATCAAGTGTTAGACAGTATTCTAGATTATTACGTGAGGACTGTTTTTTCAGAAGTTAGTAGGAAATTACTAGTCATCCAGTCTTTATATCAGCTGTGCATTCCGTTAATTTTGTGAATTGGTAAGTTTCGTCGGGGCGTGAAGAAATATAGAGCTGAGTTGTTGCCTTTGGCTTGCTCAGTTGGGGATATTCTGGGGATATCTAATTTGATTTTATCAATAAATTCCACTAGAAACAAACCTTGTTGTATTATTTTAATTTAATACTGTGAAGCTGCTTTGATACAATCTGTATTGTGAAAAGCGCTATACAAATATACTTGACTTGACTTGACTTGAGTATCATCAGCATAACAGTGAAAACTAATGCCATGCTTCCTAATGATATCTCCTAAGGGTAGCATGTACTGTGTGTGTGTGTGTGTGTGTGTGTGTGTGTGTGTGTGAGGGTAGCATGTACAGAGTGTACAGCAGCGGTCCTAGTACTGAGCCTTGTGGTACGCCATACTGAACTTGTGATCGATGAGACATCTCTTCATTTACTGCTACAAACTGATAACGGTCAGATAAGTATGATTTAAACCATGCTAATACAATTCCACTAATGCCAACATAATTTTCGAGTCTATTTAAAAGAATGTTGTGGTCAATAGTAACAACCAAAGCAACACCCTGGTAACATTATAGCAACACCCTGGTAACATTATAGCAACTCCCTGGTAACCAAAGCAACACCCTATTCAACACCGTAACCAGGAGGTTTCTTCAGAAGACTGAGGGTGAGCACTGTGATGTTTCCAGGAGCAGAAGCGGCCCGGATCAGAGATCTCTCCTCTTTCCTCCAGGACAGACAGGAGGAGCAGAATCAGACGGTGAGGGCCAGAGGTCAGAGGTCGTGCGCTGCTTCATCATAGAGATATCACAGAGGGAAAGTGGTTCATGTGTGACCTGTCTGACCTCCAGAAAGTGAGACTTTACTCACAGAGAGCCGTTCAGTGTGACTCACGTCCAGCTCATGAAGCTCAACGTCTGTTTACAATTTACTGACGGCAGGAACTTCCTGTGCCTCGCTCTCCTCGCTCATGACACACACACGCACATGGACACACACACGCACACGCACACACACACACACACACACACACACACATGACGGATCCTTCCGACGTCTGAGGACCCCGCTAAACTTATCATAGACATTTAATTTGTAATACATCACATATATATATATGGAAAAGTGTTTGGACAGTGTTTTTATATGTATAAACAGTGTTATATATTTATATATATATATATGCTTGTTTATATAAATAACTTTTACATTTCATTTTTTATATATGATTATTACTTTTAGATCATTTGATTTACATTTCCAATAAATATCATATACTTAAATGTATCTAGTAAAAGTAAGCCTTTGTGATTCTTGAACAAGAGATTAAAATATACCAGGTTATTCTTCATTCCGCTAATATGATCTATATGTGAATCTTTAAACCTATTCTATAATGATCAGCCTAACCGGGATATATTACTGTAGTTCTGAATGTCATTTTCTGTCTGTTGTACTTTATTGAAATTCTATTTAAAACCATATTAGAGGAAAGCACAAAAGTCAGTCCATATATGGGGATGTGTGTGTTCTGGAGGAGACTCTCACTATCAGCGATTCCCAGATGTGTGATTAAACTCCTGCATCCGTTCCTCTGTCGTCTCCTCACGGGGACGGGGAGTCATGAGGATCATGAGGATCATCACTTCAGCAGATCCACAGAGGAGCGAGGGACTGAGTGTCCTACAGTAAACACACTCCGCTTTCACTCGTTCACACTGGCGTCACACACACTCTCCCCCTGAAACGCCCTGACACTGAGCGCCGGTCACCAGGTTCGTGAAGGTCAGGTGATGAAGAGCAGCTGTCCAAACACTCATCCACACATCCATAGAACAAGATATACTTACATACCAAACAGAATGATACAAGATTGTATGTCTTAATCTCAGAGGAATGATGTTTGAAACAGAAACGGCTGATTGCCAGTGGGGTAAAAAAAAACGAAAAGAAAGTTTTTCACAAAACTCTTGATCTCTCTGAAAGCAAGACGTCTTGTTTCGATAAATGTGTTGCTTGATGAGGTTGATGAGAGTGTGCAGAAGTAGATGAACTCTTGTGAAATGAACGTCTGCTAATTGACTCCAGTTGTGCTGCTAAACTCAGAGCTAGAGCGCAGTCATGAGAGAAACATCAGGCTCAGCTTCACACACACACACACACACACACACACTAACCCGACCCCTAAACCTACCCATCACACACACACACACACACACACACACTAACCCAACCCCTAAACCTACCCATCACACACACACACACACACACACACACACACACACACACACTAACCCGACCCCTAAATCTACCCATCACACACACACACACACACACACTAACCCATCCCCTAAACCTACCCATCACACACACACACACACACACACACACTAACCCGACCCCTAAACCTACCCATCACACACACACACACACACACACACTAACCCGACCCCTAAACCTACCCATCACACACACACACACACACACACACACACTAACCCGACCCCTAAACCTACCCATCACACACACACACACACACACACACACACACACACACACACACTAACCCAACCCCTAAACCTACCCATCACACACACACACACACACACACACACACACTAACCCAACCCCTAAACCTACCCATCACACACACACACACACACACACACACACACACACACACACACACTAACCCGACCCCTAAACCTACCCATCACACACACACACACACACTAACCTGACCCCTAAACCTACCCATCAAACACACACACACACACACACACACACTAACCCGACCCCTAAACCTACCCATCACACACACACACACACACACACACACACACACACACACACACACACACACACTAACCCGACCCCTAAACCTACCCATCAAACACACACACACACACACACACACACACTAACCCGACCCCTAAACCTACCCATCAAACACACACACACACACACACACACACACACACACACACACACACACACACACACACACACACTAACCCGACCCCTAAACCTACCCATCAAACACACACACACACACACACACACACACACTAACCCGACCCCTAAACCTACCCTTCAAACACACACACACACACACACACACACTAACCCGACCCCTAAACCTACCCTTCAAACACACACACACACACACACACACACACACACACACACACACACACACACACACACACACACACACACACACACACACACTAACCCAACCCCTAAAACTACCCATCACACACACACACACACAAACTAACCCGACCCCTAAACCTACCCATCACACACACACACACACACACACACACACACTAACCCGACCCCTAAACCTACCCATCACACACACACACACACACACACACACACACACACACACACACACACACACACACTAACCCGACCCCTAAACCTACCCATCACACACACACACACACACACACACACACACACACACACTTGTGCCCATATTGTGGTTATTGTAAGAAGGTTTGACTGATAATGAGACTCGGCCCTTGAGAAAGTCCCTCACTATCAAACTCTTCTGGAGAATCTTGAGCTCTGATGAAAGAAACTGCCGATTCATATCGAAGAGAAACTGAGTTTGAGTTTAATATGATGGAAAACTGACACGCAATCACTGAGTTACTGACGTACACACACTCTCAGAAGCGGATATTCGGTCGAGTTGAGTCAGCTTTAATTCTACAGCATGTATAGAGTGCAGAGTAGAGTTCAGATCATAGAGTTCACAGTCATAAACACTCAATCATGCGATGAAGTCAAACTCACAGACTCTACAGAAGACATAGTTATTGATAAAGTTATTGAATATTAAGTGTGTTTTAAACTTCTGTCCGGGGTTCTGTGGGATCTTTCAGAGTTCATGTGGGATTTATTTCTCTCCTGGTCTGTTTTCTTTCTCTTTCCAGGAACGTGTAGCTTTGAGTTTCTCTCTCCGGGGAGCAGCTAACGGGAAAGGCCCAAAACCTGGAGCGGATGTTCCTGAAACTCAACTCCACAGTTCAGCCGAACCCAAGGTACTTTCTTAAACACACCTGAGATTTATCACTTTGACTTCATTCAAAGGAAGAACAAGAAGATTTCTAAAGGATAGAAAATTACCCATGATTTACTCGCCCTGAAGTCATCCTAGGTGTGTATGACACTCTTCTGTCAGACGAACACAATCAGAGTTAGATTAAAAAATGTCCTGCTCTTACCAGCTTTATAAATGGCAGTGAACGACTGTTTCTGTTTTGTAGTGCATAAAAGTGCATCTGTCCATCATTAAAGTGCATCTATCCATCATAAAAGTGCATCTGTCCATCATAAAAGTGCATCTGTCCATCATTAAAGTGCATCTGTCCATCATTAAAGTGCATCTGTCCATCATTAAAGTGCATCTGTCCATCATAAAAGTGCATCTGTCCATCATTAAAGTGCATCTATCCATCATAACAGTGCATCTGTCCATCATAAAAGTGCATCTGTCCATCATAAAAGTGCATCTGTCCATCATTAAAGTGCATCTGTCCATCATAAAAGTGCATCTGTCCATCATAAAAGTGCATCTATCCATCATTAAAGTGCATCTATCCATCATTAAAGTGCATCTGTCCATCATAAAAGTGCATCTGTCCATCATTAAAGTGCATCTGTCCATCATTAAAGTGCATCTGTCCATCATTAAAGTGCATCTGTCCATCATAAAAGTGCATATGTCCATCATTAAAGTGCATCTGTCCATCATTAAATTGCATCTGTCCATCATTAAAGTGCATCTATCATCATAAAAGTGCATCTGTCCATCATTAAAGTGCATCTATTCATCATAAAAGTGCATCTGTCCATCATTAAAGTGCATCTGTCCATCATAAAAGTGCATCTGTCCATCATTAAAGTGCATCTGTCCATCATAAAAGTGCATATGTCCATCATTAAAGTGCATCTGTCCATCATTAAATTGCATCTGTCCATCATTAAAGTGCATCTATCATCATAAAAGTGCATCTGTCCATCATTAAAGTGCATCTATTCATCATAAAAGTGCATCTGTCCATCATTAAAGTTTATCTATCCATCATAAAAGTGCATCAGTCCATCATTAAAGTTCATCTATCCATCATAACAGTGCATCTGTCCATCATAAAAGTGCATCTGTCCATCATAAAAGTGCATCTGTCCATCATAAAAGTCGTCAAGTCAAGTATATTTGTATAGCACTTTTCACAATACAGATTGTATCAAAGCAGCTTCACAGTATTAAATTAAAATAATACAACAAGGTTTGTTTCTAGTGGAATTTATTGATTGATAAAATCAGATTAAATATCCCCAGAATATCCCCAACTGAGCAAGCCAAAGGCAACAGTGGCAAGGAACCGAAAAACTCCATCAGGTGACCTAATGGAGAAAAAAAAAACCTTGGGAGAACCCAGGCTCAGTCGGGGGGCCAGTTCTCCTCTGGCGTTTATGAACTAGAGGCCGGATTGTAATTTGAACTGTAAGATTAAAAATATTATATGAATGCCTGGCTGAAGAGATGCGACTTTAATCTAGTTTTAAACTGGGAGAGCGAGTCTGAGCAACGAACACTATCAGGAAGGCTATTCCAGAGTTTTGGAGCTAAATGTGAAAATGCTCTCCCTCCTTTGGTGGATCTAGATATCCTAGGTATGACCAAAAGCCTCGAATTTAGTGATCTTAAAGAGCGCGATGGATTATAGGGCGATAGAAGATCCGTTAAATAGACTGGAGCTAAGCCGTTTAGGGCTTTATAAGTCAGTAGCAATACCTTATAATTAATACGGAACTTTATAGGTAACCAATGCAGTGATGATAAAATCGGTGTTATATGATCATATTTTCTTGATCTAGTAAGAACTCTAGCGGCGGCATTTTGGACTAACTGTAGCTTGTTTATTGAGGATGCAGGACAACCGGCTAATAAAGCATTACAGTAATCTAGTCTCGAGGTCATGAATGCATGAACTAACTTTTCTGCATCAGAAACTGATAGCATATTACGTAGCTTAGCAATGTTTCTAAGGTGGAAAAAGGCGGTTTTTGTAACATATGAAATATGATTTTTGAAAGACAGGTTGCAATCGAGTATAACACCCAGGTCTTTTACTGTAGAGGATAAAGTAACAGGACATCCTACGATGTTAAAGTTGTAGAGAGAAAGGTTTTGTGGGCGGTTTGTTGAACCGATAAGTAGTACCTCTGTTTTGTCTGGATTTAATAAAAGAAAATTACGCGTCATCCAATCTTTTATATCTTTAACACACTCTGTCAATTTGGATAATTTAGCGTTTTCATCTGGCCGTGATGAAATATATATTTGAGTGTCATCAGCATAACAATGGAAACTAATTCCATGTTTCCTTATAATATTTCCAAGTGGCATCATATATACTGAGAATAACAGAGGGCCTAACACAGATCCCTGCGGCACTCCATAGTTTACTGGAGTTATGATCGATTTTTCTCCATTTAAAGAGACAAAATGGTAGCGGTCTGATAAGTATGATCTGAACCAGCTTAATGCTTGTCCTTGAACACCAGTATAATTTTGTAGTCGATCTAAGAGTATTGTGTGATCTATAGTGTCGAACGCAGCACTAAGATCAAGTAAAACTATTGAGATACAGCCTTGGTCAGAAGCTAAAAGTAAATCATTTGTGATTTTAACGAGCGCAGTTTCAGTGCTATGGTGCGGCCTGAATCCTGACTGAAACTTCTCATAGATCTCATTTTCTTGCAAGAAAGAACACAATTGAGCGGACACAGCTTTTTCTAATATTTTAGACATAAATGGAAGATTTGAAATGGGTCTATAATTTGCTAATTATTATGATCTAATTGTGGTTTCTTAATGAGAGGTTTTATAACTGCCAGTTTAAATGTTCTAGGAACGTGACCTAAAGATAAAGACGAGTTAATAATATTAAGGAGAGGCTCTTCCACTACAGGTAACACTTCTTTCAGTAGTTTAGTGGGTATAGGATCTAATAAACATGTTGTTGTTTTAGATGCATCTATCCATCATAAAAAAGTGCATCTGTCCATCATAAAAGTGCATCTATCCATCATTAAAGTGCATCTATCCATCATAAAAGTGCATCTATCATCATAAAAGTGCATCTGTCCATCATTAAAGTGCATCTGTCCATCATAAAAGTGCATCTGTCCATCATTAAAGTGCATCTATTCATCATAAAAGTGCATCTGTCCATCATTAAAGTTCATCTATCCATCATAAAAGTGCATCAGTCCATCATTAAAGTTCATCTATCCATCATAAAAGTGCATCTGTCCATCATTAAAGTGCATCTGTCCATCATTAAAGTGCATCTGTCCATCATTAAAGTGCATCTATCATCATAAAAGTGCATCTGTCCATCATTAAAGTGCATCTATTCATCATAAAAGTGCATCTGTCCATCATTAAAGTTCATCTATCCATCATAAAAGTGCATCAGTCCATCATTAAAGTTCATCTATCCATCATAAAAGTGCATCTGTCCATCATTAAAGTGCATCTGTCCATCATTAAAGTGCATCTGTCCATCATTAAAGTGCATCTGTCCATCATAAAAGTGCATCTGTCCATCATAAAAGTGCATCTGTCCATCATTAAAGTGCATCTATCATCATAAAAGTGCATCTGTCCATCATTAAAGTGCATCTGTCCATCATAAAAGTGCATCTGTCCATCATTAAAGTGCATCTATTCATCATAAAAGTGCATCAGTCCATCATTAAAGTTCATCTATCCATCATAAAAGTGCATCTGTCCATCATTAAAGTGCATCTGTCCATCATAAAAGTGCATCTGTCCATCATTAAAGTGCATCTATCCATCATAAAAGTGCATCTGTCCATCATAAAAGTGCATCTGTCCATCATTAAAGTGCATCTGTCCATCATTAAAGTGCATCTATCATCATAAAAGTGCATCTGTCCATCATTAAAGTTCATCTATCCATCATAAAAATGCATCAGTCCATCATAAAAGTGCATCTATCCATCATAAAAGTGCATCTGTCCATCATTAAAGTGCATCTGTTCATCATAAAAGTGCATCTGTCCATCATTAAAGTGCATCTGTCCATCATTAAAGTGCATCTAAAGTGCATCCGACTTCAAAACAGAAACAGTCGTTCACTGCCATTATAAAGCTTGGAAGAGCCTGGATTATTTAATATAACTCTGATTGTGTTCGTCTGACAGAAGAGTGTCATATAGGTAATGACTTGAGGGAGAGTAAATCATGGGCTAATTTTCATTTTTGGGTGAACTATCCCTTTAACTCACTTCATTTGAATAATTAAGACTTAATATCTTCAGTCATTTTGCTTCTCCAGTAAATGTGATTTCCTGATTCCTGATTTAAGAATCTTTAGATATTCAAGTGTGGCATAAACATATCAGATCCTTCAGAACACGAGCGTTCGACTCTTACAAGCGGATCGGAGTTCAGTAAGCCGAGCGCAGGCTTTGTTCATGTTTACAGAAATGCAGTTTCAGGGCTGCGGGGAGAATCTGTGTGTGTGTGTGTGTGTGTGTGTGTGTGTGTGTGTGTGTGTGTGTGTGTGTGTGTGTGTGTGTGTGTGAAACACTCGCTGACTCTCATGACTCTCATTCTGCTTTAATCGTCGGGATCAAGTATCCGCTCACAGTTTCCTTCAGCGTGATGAACACGACAGACAGTGGAATGTGACCATGTGATCCGTGTTGAGTTATTAAGACAAGAGTAATAAACATTCAGACCTTCAGAGTGTGTGTGTGTGTGTGTGTTGGGCGAGAGATCCAGACAGTGATCAGGACGGGACTTTTACACACATTTCCGTTGGATAAACAAACACAAGCGGAATGATTTGTTTATCGTCTGGAGAGAGTGAGTCGGTTTCTGATTACAGTCAGAATTCCTTTGATTTCAGTTCAGCTCCTTGAAGCACAGATGTGTGTGTGTGTGTGTGTGTGTGTGTGTGTGTGTGAGCAGGATGGATTCTGATTGGCTGTCAGTGTTTTCATCGTTCAATATTCGCTCTGAAAGTGATTCCAGTGATGAAGTTTCTCTGTGTCGTTAGCGTTATAGTTGTTCAGCGTAAACTCCGCCCCAAAGCCGATTCTAGAGATTTCATTGGTCCTGCCAGTGCCAGTCACAGCGCTGATTGGCTACTCAATCCCGAGCCAATCCGAAACCTCAACCAGTGAACACAGGAGATGCATTGAACTGGTTTGGGGGGGGGGGGGGGAATCACTCAACTTACCCAAAACATGTTACTCTGATCCAGTTCCTTCTTTCCTCATTCCTGACAGGGGCGGTTCTGACACACACACACACATACACACACACACACACTCACATGATGATGATGATGATGAAGACTGCTATTGTTTCAGAGATTCCACAGAGACAAAGACGCTCTTCAAACACGTGATTCTCTTCTCGTCTCTGGTAATTACACGTTCATGTGAAAACAAGACTGTCCTACACATCATAACGACAGGATTTACAGTAATTATATAAATAAAACCGCTGCAGTTATGAATGCATAATTGGCCCTGTGCGGCTCGTACACAAACAGAACCTGATATAGAAACACGTGACAGCTCAGCTCGTTCTCTCGATCTCACACACAAGCGGCTCATTGTGCGGCTAAACGTACAGAACCTGTGAGGTCATGATGACGTCATCACACGAACACACAAAGCTGACCTTTGGGGTCACGACGGGTCATGATAGTATTATTCCTGACACGAGAAGCTTTTACAGAAGGATGAGCAGATAAAGACTGTCCTGGACGTGATGGAGAAGCTCCTGTTACTCCTCTCACACAGAAGACCTGAGGCGAAACACCGCTTAACTGTCGGTCACAGCGACACTACACGCTTATACTGTTACAAAAGATTATGTTTCAAGTAAATGCTGTTCTTTTGAACTCTCTATTCATCAAAGAATCCAGGGGAAAAAAAATGCATGACGGTTTCACAAAGATATGAACTGTTCAACATTGATTATAATGTGTCAAATCATCATATTAGAGTGATTTATAAAGGATCATGTGACACTGAAGACTGGAGTAATGATGCTGAAAGTTCAGCTTTGATCACAGGAATAAATTACACTTTACTGTATATTCACATAGAGAACAGCTGATTTACACTGTATTATTACATGGCTTGGTTGAACTGTAATGTAGAATGCGGTGTGTTATTTCTTGATAACCGCTGCTATAAGTATAACACACCGTTGCCATGATAAACAGAGCGTTGCTATGGACGCAGGATTCTAACCGTAGAGACGGAACGGACTATTTTCTTTAGCGGAAGCAATACAAACGTTTTTAAATCAACAAACTCCTTTTTAAATCAATATTTTGTGTCAAATTAGCCATGTAATAAGCGGGATGACGTAGAGCGAGGCGGTCTTGATCAGCCTGTCGGGGGTGTATTCGCTATAACAACCGCCTCGCTCTACATTATCCCTTACTAAATATTTTGTGATTTTTACTGTATTTTTAATTAAATAAATTCAGCTTTGATCACAGGAATTAACTATAATTTACTATATAATCGCATAGAAAACAGCTGTTCTGCATTGGAATAATATATAATAATAATTTTTTTTTTTTTTTTACTGTATTCTCAAATAAATGCAGCCTTGAGCAGAAGAGAATATAGATATATAGAGATAGAGCATTTCCTTTTCAGTTTATCATGCAAACTACTTTTGGTATTTTATATTGATGTGTATCATGATGATGATTTTGACCTAAAATGGTAATGCTGAAGTAGTGAGGAGGAACAACACAGACCTTTTATTTAGGAAAACACTTCATAAATTGATTTACAGACTATATATATATATATATAGTTGGAGCCTTTTTAGAGCAGAAAACAGTGGAAACTGCCGTCAGACGAACAGCGGCGGGTCTCTGAGGACTCGGTGTTCCATGTTTGTGTGCGGGCCACTTCCTGTAGCGCTACTTCCTGTTTGAACAGATGATGTCATTGTGCTGGAGACACTGCCAGCCGAGTCACTAATTAGTCTGCATTCATTGTTCTAATTATTGATTATTCATGCTGCTTTAATAAACGTATAAAACACCTAAACATTCTTAAATCAAGACACATTTAGTTCAGCAGCAAAATGACCTCAGATATTAAGTCTGGTTTAAAATGATTACAATTATGAGTGAGTTCATGCTTAAAACAAACCAAATTTGGTCAAAAATAAATAACTGCCGATTGAGTCAGAAAAATAACCTTAATTCAAAGGCAAAACTATTTGCCCGATATTTGTTCTTGTTTTAAGCAGAAACTCACTTAATTTTAAAAGGCTTAATATCTTCAGTCATTTTGCGTCTCCAGTAAATATATCTTGATTTAAGAATGTTTAGATATTCGTGCTGGAAAATAAGGCTACAATATTGAGGAAGAAGCTCATTTTTTGCGGCTCAGACCACATGTGAGATTCCTAACACGTCGTCTAAACAGAAATTTGAATATTGCCTAATTTTACCCAGTAGTCTGTGCAAACCTAAAAGTGATGTCAGCGAGATAAAGCATTTCCTTTTCAGTTTATCATGCAAATGACTTGTTTTGGTATTTTGTATTGATGTGTGTCATGATGACCTAAAATGGTCATGCTGAAGTAGTGAGGAGGAACACACACCGCAGACGACACGTAACACAGACCATTTATTTAGGAAAATACTTCATAAATAGATTTACACAACAGTTGTGGTATAGTTCCTTCATATAGTAGTGGCAGCTCATACATGACGTGTGTGTGACTGTGGGTTGTGTCATGTGTGTGTGTCTGGAAAGCAGAAGGTCCGTGACTCAGACTGATAGGAGGAAGCTCCTTTCAGTATCGCGTCAAACACAACTCTATTAATATCCGTGGTGATGATGTGCGCTTCCCTCGACCGGGATCTCCCATCTATCTTTATCCTTGCTCATGATATACACACCAGGGTCGAACTTATTCCAGGCTGGAAAATCTAAAAAAAGACCAAACAAACATTGCGGTGTGTGTGTGTGTGTGTGTGTGTGTTTATGTGTGCGGAGCTAAACTCGATCACCAGTCAAACACGGCTCAGGGTGACTGAGGCTGAGTAAATCATCAACGCCAGGATAGGAAACTGAGCTCAACAACAGGAAAGTGGTGCAGGTGTTCCAGTAAAACGCTTCCTCTGTCCGATGACATTCCTTCGGCTAATGCACAACATGCTCTAGATCTCTCTGTGCAGTGCATCTAGTGTTTGCACCATGTTTTGCATCGGTCAAGGGCGGTTTTGCAATATGCAAACATATCGCAGGTACATTTACTCCAATACTCACAAATCACAGTCAATAAAGTGCATGCAATATACATCAGAAAGTGTAGTGTTGCTGCCGACTCGTGCAGTTTGAGTCGTGCAAGAGCTTCTTCAGGGTTCATGTTTATACAGTGTTCAGTTCACTTACCTAAAAAAATTGAGTAAACCGTTGCCTTAAGATTATTAAGTTATGTGAATTCTTACTTACTTGACTACTTAATTTTATCGATCAAGCATGAAGATTACTTAATAATTTTAAGGCAACGGGTTTCCTCACTTTTTTTAAGTCAGCTCAACTAATCACCTTTTACAGTGAATGTTTCGTGCAGTTCTGATGGTGCATTTCACATTGAATCTGTTCCTGATCACCCACGCATCCCATACTGAAACCCGGTGTCATGCATGCGGCACTAGTCAGGTGAGAACGCTCTGGTTTCTTTTCCTTCTTTCGTCTTTAGGTTCAAGCTTTGATGCCTCTTTTGAACCTGTGCCTTTTTGAGTGACAGAGCTTTAACGTGACGGCCAACGCCAGCGCCATTCCCAGTACGAGCACCACAATCACGCTAATCCACAGCACTTTCCCGTCGGCAGACTCGCAGTGCTCTGGCTTCACGGCGCTCACGCTGATCTCCACGCTCTCCGAGTCTCGGGAATACCAGCACGTCGCTCCGGAGAGATCAGGCACCGTGAGTCTCTCTTGCCGGAGAAGCGTGAGGAGGTGCGGGTTCATGCAACAGCTCAACGGGTTCGATCCCACGTATAAAGTTCGGAGCGTTTCTTGCAGCGTTACTTCATAAAGCGTTACCAAACTGTTGTTTTGCAGGTTTAATGACTCGAGGGAGGAATCCCCGCTCCATAGGGAGACTCCCGTGAGCCGGTTCACCGACAAATCCAAGGATTTTAGATTCTGGAAAAGAGTGAAGTCAATTGTTAGGGATTGAAGTTGGTTTCCCTTTAGAGAGAGATGGGAAAGAGACGCCTCCAGACCGGAGAACGACGACGGGATGATGTCAACGCCGGGATTCTGGGATAAATCCAGGATTAGCAACGGGCTTCCCTGGAACGATCCCGGTGGAACCGAAAACAACCCGTTTTCCGAAAGGTACAGATACCTTAGAGTCGGGATTGAGGAGAGTTGGACGCAGCCGAAACTTGGATTTCCCGAAGGAGAACAAATGCTGAGCTGGTTCTGCTGAAGATGAAGGCTTCGGATGTTGGGAAGCCTGAGGAAAATCCCGGCGTCTAACGTTTGGAGAGCGTTTCCCTCGAGGTGGAGCTCGTGTAACGCGGCCAGCGCGTTCAGCCCGAAGGAAAGGTTCTGGAGATTGTTGGAGCTGATGTCTAGTGTCTCCAAAGAGTTCAGACCGTCGTCCACAGTGAAGCTTTCTAAACAGTTGTTGCTGATGTTCAGGGTTTCCAGCGCACTCATACTGGAGAAGAACGAGGGAGGAACCGCTTTGAGCTGGTTGAAGCTCAAGTCCAAGTAAAGCAAGCTGGGAAAATCCTGGTGCCTCTTACTGACGCACAATGAAAGAGGTTTATCAGGATCAGTCAATAGATATCCACCGTCCTTCAGGTTCTCCAGCTCTTCTAATGGACCGGAGCAATTTACACTCCTCAGGAGATTTCTAGACAAGTCCAGGTATATGAGCTTGTTCCTTTGGGGAAGGACGGGGAAGTAGAGGATTTTGTTTTCTCTCAAGTCCAGATACTGAAGCTCGAACTCCTGATCCGATTCGTCGGCCTGGAAGTTGGTCAAGCTGTTTTTGCTCAAGTTCAGCGTTCTGAGCTGAACGAGGTTGAAGTCCGTAATGCACGAGATGGAGTTCATAGACAAATCGAGATCGGAGAGTCCCGTCAAGGACTCGAATGCTCCTTCTTCGATCTCTATGATTACGTTGTTGTGTAAGTCAATGTTCTTTAAAGCTTGAGATCCGTTGAATGTGGATTGGCCTATCTTAGTGATGCTGTTCCCATCCAAAGAGAGGTTGGTGAGAACCGGGGCGTCGTTCAGGAAGAAGTCGCTCATGTCCGTGAACAACCCGTTTCTGGATAGATCCAGTCGGCGCACGGATGCGAGCGTCCCGACGTGTGTTTTCAGAGACGCGTAAAGATCCAGGGAGTTTTCCGACAGATCCAGCTCCTCCAGAAGCCTCATGTCTTGGAAGAGTCCCGGCTGGATGAACTGGATTTTGTTTCCGTGGAGGTTGAGATGTCGGATAGTGGAGGAGGACGGCAGGTCTCGGTCCGTGAGGTTCTGGAGGAGGTTTCGGGACAGATCGAGCCGGTGGATGGTGTCCGGGATTTGCTTCGGGATCCGTCTAAGGTTCAGATTGCTGCAGTCGAGGTCCTCCTGGAGCTGGAGAGGAAACAGTGCTATTAGTCAACATCAGCCAGGGTTTCTTCATAGGGGTGGCTCACATTTATTTGCGTAAAGTTTGTATCACACTTTGGTTAAAATTCCTCAGTGGTTGTGTAAAACAACATTCCTTTTTACCTCCTCAAAAACAGCTATTTTCCCGTTTCAGTGCATGTCTCTTTAAATGATAATGAGTAAC
This sequence comes from Rutilus rutilus, assembly GCA_021464565.1. NCBI lineage: Eukaryota > Metazoa > Chordata > Actinopteri > Cypriniformes > Leuciscidae > Rutilus > Rutilus rutilus. The sequence goes on along the minus strand of JAJAQA010000025.1, from coordinate 579,938 downwards.
TGCCCCCCCCCCCCCCTTCCTTGGGGGGTGTCGACACAAGACATGTAAAGTGATGCCTTGGCGGACAGTATACAAACGGCTAAGGGCGGAAATATGCTAATACAGGAAATATGCTAATACGGGACAGTCCGTCAGTGTTGTGGGCGGAGCATGAGCATTATGACATCACATTGCTCAGAAAATCCAAATGTTTCGACTTTTTGAGGATTAAAAAAAAGGAGTGAATGGATTTTTTCATTGTCAGCTGATTGTGTCCACACACTGCAAACACACATTTATATGCAAACACCATATAAAAGTGAATTTTGCATCCGATTACCCCTTTTAAAAATGACATCATTTTGTGCTATAGTGATCTCACACATAGCAGAATATTTTAGTCCAGAGACGTGATGCATATATAACATGCATGCAGTTTAGGCACAGCTTTAATCGGCTTTTTGATTATTCATGAGCTACAGCTCCGGCCCGGTCAACAACACACTGCAAAACAATGCTATTCGTACTTAGTATTTTTGTCTAGTTTCCAGTCCAAATATCAAAAAATTCTTAAATCAAGATGCATTTACTATACGAGTAAAATGCCATACGATATCATGTCTTGTTTTCTGGGGAATTAAGAGAGTTGTTGCTTAAAGAAAGTGTAAGAAAAAATGATGAGGATATGGAAGATCTAAAAACTGACGTTTATTACAGCAATGCAGGGGAGAGGAACACGAAGCACCCTGGTTCAACTCTTCAACCTTTTATCCTGTTACAGTTTACCACTCTTAAGGCCCTATTTTATCGATCTGAAACGCAAGTATCAAACGCGAAACGCAAGTAACTTTGTGGGCGGATCTCGACCGACGCAAATCTAAAATGTGTTGGTCTGAAGCAGCTTCATTACTCATCGGTGTGGTTTGGGCGTAACGTGAAATAAACCAATCAGAGCGTCATCTCACATTCCCTTTAAGAGCAGGCGTGCTTGTTCCATGGCGGATTGCTATTATAACGGCGGATTTGCCAGGAGCGGTTCACAGCCGAGGAGACCGACGTTCTCGTCAGGGCCGTAAAACACAGAGAAGTGACATTGGGGATGGAGAAACACACACAAATTAGCTTCGGTTAAACAGGCGTATGATAATGTGGGTAAATGTGTAAGCTAGATTTATGCCTATTTTTTCACATCTTCATGGACACCACAATGATTTCCCTCGTGTGTTCATATTTTTCCTTTTAATAATGTATGGTTTTCTAAAAATGTGAACTGCTGCTTCTGTGTGTAGATGAGAGAAGCAAAGTGTAATGTGTTGTGCACACGCTACATTAATTATGGCCAAGCATGCGCACTTAAAATAGCATCTGAATAACATGTGCAACGCGCCACAGACTTTAGACGAGGTTTCTCCTGGTCAGTGGAGGAATTGTTTTCTGAAACTGCAAAATAGCACCAGGGAACGTTTGCGCCGGAACACGCCTCCTCTTTCCACTGAACCGCCCCCGGGAGCGCAAGTTCATTCCCTAGTTTACCGACGTGCGTCTGTGGAGGGAAAAGTCCGCTGTGCGTCGGGTGAGAAATAGGAATGACACATGCGTCGCTGTTCAAAGTCAATTGCGCTGGGTGCGAGATAGGGCCCTTAATGTTAATAAAGTTGGCCCCGCTGTGGTCTGCATGTTAATGAAGGAGAGACGCCCTGTTGTCTGAGATGGTTCTCCGTGTCCCATCCCATTCTACAATCGGTGACCATTTGCTCAGGATGTAATCAACCCAAATGATGACTTCCTTCATCTCTGTGGTAATCAAGCCATTTTGGGGATGAGCTCATTCTAAAATAAATATTAGAGTGGAATCTGGGTCGAGGCAGACTACAGTTTCTTACAAAAGCAAGCATTTTTTTGCAGTGTGATCCACCACAGGTTAACATGCATGACATCATCCCGCTGTTTCCTGGAATATTTCGACACAATGGAGCAGTTTTCCTGCGTGCCGTGAGACTGACAGCAGCAGCGCTATCTGTGCCATCTATAGGCCACGCTCTTCACTCGGGGCAGGCGCAGGAGTTTCCCTCGTCACTGGGACTAACCCTACGTCTCCGGCAGAGATCGGCGAGAGGATGGAGACATAATGGATGTGTTTCATCCCACACACACTTCCTCACTGATCTCCAATCACAGACTTCCTGAACTCATCCTGAACTCTCTGACCTGGCATGGTCAGTTCATCAGAAGTGACTGGATGCTTCTCCATAACATGACTCATTTGGTCTTTGCTAACAAGAGTGCACTATAGTTCATTTATGTAAGTGAGGAGAGCAAAATTGTGTAAACTGTGACATTATACCCAAATATTCTTCATACAGTGACTACCAGTAAAAGATGATTCAGACACTTTGAGCTGATCATGTTTTGCTGAAGTGTTTTGTCTTTAATTGCTAATGCTCTTTTACACACAGACTGAACACAATGAAGCATTGCTTGGTGATTGGTTGAGCTAAACTGGCATTATCTAATTGTGTAGTTAAATTTAACAGCTGACAGATATTCAACATAATTCATGTGTGAGACAGTCTAACAGAAGGACGGACAAAACCAGTCAAATATCAACTGAGTTCTGCTCATATTATATTACCATTTTCTGAACTATAGCGAATAAACTGATAATGTGAGAAATGTTGAAGGTGCCTCTAAGTTAGGGTTTGACTGTGTGTTCATTAAAGCTGAAGCGTTCTCTAAACCCTGAGTAACGAGTCACCCGTTGTCATGTAGAGCTGTACAATGATTATAGATTTACTGAGAATGCTCTTCCTCAGAGTTTCTGTCTGGTTTTCCAGCACAAATATCTAAAGATTCTTAAATCAAGATCCATTTACTGGAGAAGAAGCAAAATGACTGAAGATCTTGTTTGTGCTTAAAACATTAAGCATAATATCTGGAGTCTGAAGAATCATCTCGATTTCCCTTTGAATGAAGTTCATTTTTCTGACTCCACTGGCAGATATATATAAGCATAAATTCACGTCATTTTGATCATATTTTCTCAGTAAACAAGACTTAATATCTTCACTCATTTTGTTTCTCCACACTGAAAAAAAAAAAAAAGTCAAATTTACTTCATTTTTCCTTCGCAACTTATTTTCTTTGTTAATTCCATTTGTGAAATTACTTGTAATTTCACAAATGGAATTAACAAAAAAAAAAAAGTAACTTTAACTTGTCCAGTAAAAGGTTGAGTAATTTCTACTTTTAACTCAAAACAAAATCTTCTTTTCCCTTTGAATTAAGACAACTGGTCACACTTTACAATAAGGTTCATTAGTTAACATTAATACATGTATTTACTAACATGAGCAATACATTTATCTGTTAATCGTTGTTAACTTTAGCTGTTCATGTTAGTTAATGTTCACAAATACAACCTTTGATTTTAATAATTTATTAGCAAATGTTCAAATTAATATTAACTAAGATGAATAAATGCTGTAGAAGTATTGTGCACTCTTAGTTAGGGTAGTTAACTAATGTTCAGTAATGAACATTATTGTAAAGTGTTATCAGATATTTGTTCTTAGATTTTTAAGCACAAACTCGCTTCATTTTGATGCATTTTTCAGAATGCAAGACTATCCGCTTAATTTAAGTTTGCTTTGATATTTGTACTGGAAAACTAAGTTAGAAACTCATTTTCTGCTGTGCAAGACCACCGCTCTGAGACTCTACAGAAGACGCGTCTATCCAAGCTAAAGTTAGTCCATTTATTCTATTTGAGACTAACAATTGAGATCTCACTAGTGTTTGTTTCTGTCCTACATGTTGACATTTTCGTCTCTGAACAAAGTCCGTTTCACTCCAGCAACTGAGACACACACACACACACACACACACACACACACCTGATCAGTATCAGTCAGAGTTACTGAGAGATGATCAAACGCAGACGGTGTGACACTCACCTCTCGACAGGCCGACGCTTCCGCTGGACGTCTGAAGGCCGAGACCGGCTGGACCACGAGCATCAGTATCCAGAGACACGGACCCATGATGCTGCACACACACACACACACACACACACACACACAGATGAAGCAGAGCATGAGACACAGCCATGACGTCACACTGAGCCATGGCACGTCACAGCTTCTGTTTTTAGCTCAGATGTGGAAACATGTGTCACTGTCTCTAACATGATCTAGTTTGAACAGAAACACCCACATGTTGAGAAATATAATAATCATCGTTTCCACATTGTGTTCAATATATATCAGAGAATGACGTTTCAGAATGAGTGATTACTCATCCTGCACCAATCAAAGACGAGAAGAACCGCAAGATCGGAAACAAAACATTAGTCTCAAGCCAACTCAGCTTTATTTCTATACAGTAGAGACTCAACAACAGTTCAAACAAGTCAGATCTAAAACTGTGTAAAGATCATCAACTATGAAGTTCAGTTTCAGCTAAAGCAGTGTTCTTACTCGAGTGCGCATCTAAACACTGTTAAATCAAGATACGTTTACTGGAGAAGCAGAATGACTGAATATTGAGTCCTGTTTCCTGAAAGATGTATCAAAATTAATTGAGTTTGTGCTTAAAAACTGAAGAAATATCTGCCGATGGAGTCAGAAACATGCACTTCACTCAAAAGAGAAAACAGGATTATGTTTCTGAGCTCTTCGGCAGATTTCTGCTGTTTTAAACACAAACTCACCTCACACGTTTCTCAGTATAAGACTTGAGGAAGAACATGTTTTGCAGTGTAATATCATCATTCAGTCCAATAACTCATGAAACATCAGCTGTAGTGTGGTTATGTGTCATCTCAGCGCCGCTTCCTCAGAAGTGTGTTACCTCAGTAGTGTAGTGTGTGTGTCATCTCAGTGCTGTTTCCTCAGTAGTGTAGTGTGTGTGTTACCCCAGTAGTGTGTGTTACCCCAGTAGTGTGTGTTACCCCAGTAGTGTGTTACCTCAGAAGTGTTACCTCAGAAGTGTGTGTTACCTTAGACGTGTTACCTCAGTAGTGTGTGTTACCTTAGACGTGTTACCCCAGTAGTGTGTGTTACTTCAGAAGTGTTACCTCAGTAGTGTGTTACCTCAGAAGTGTAGTGTTACCTCAGTAGTGTGTGTTACCTCAGAAGTGTTACCCCAGTAGTGTGTGTTACTTCAGAAGTGTTACCTCAGTAGTGTGTTACCCCAGTAGTGTGTTACCTCAGAAGTGTTACCTCAGTAGTGTGTGTTACCCCAGTAGTGTGTTACCTCAGAAGTGTTACTTTAGACGTGCTACCTCAGTCGTGTGTTGCCCCAGTAGTGTGTTACCCCAGTAGTGTGTGTTACCTCAGTAGTGTTACTTTAGACGTGCTACCTCAGTCGTGTGTTGCCCCAGTAGTGTGTTACCCCAGTAGTGTGTGTTACCTCAGTAGTGTGTTACCTCAGTAGTGTGTTACCCCAGTAGTGTGTTACTTCAGAAGTGTTACCCCAGTAGTGTGTTACCTCAGAAGTGTTACTTTAGACGTGCTACCTCAGTCGTGTGTTGCCCCAGTAGTGTGTTACCCCAGTAGTGTGTGTTACCTCAGAAGTGTTACTTTAGACGTGCTACCTCAGTCGTGTGTTGCCCCAGTAGTGTGTTACCCCAGTAGTGTGTGTTACCTCAGTAGTGTGTTACCTCAGTAGTGTGTTACCCCAGTAGTGTGTTACTTCAGAAGTGTTACCCCAGTAGTGTGTTACCTCAGTCGTGTGTTACCTCAGTAGTGTGTTACCCCAGTAGTGTGTTACCTCAGAAGTGTTACCTCAGTAGTGTGTTTGCTCAGTATTAGTGTGTGTGTAAGATCATATATGAGTGTGTTACCTCAGTAGTGTGTTTGCTCTGCATTAGTGTGTGTGTGTAAGATCATATATGAGTGTGTTACCTCAGTAGTGTGTTTGCTCTGCATTAGTGTGTGTGTGTAAGATCATATATGAGTGTGTTACCTCAGTAGTGTGTTTGCTCTGCATTAGTGTGTGTGTGTGTAAGATCATATATGAGTGTGTTACCTCAGTAGTGTGTTTGCTCTGCATTAGTGTGTGTGTAAGATCATATATGAGTGTGTTACCTCAGTAGTGTGTTTGCTCAGTATTAGTGTGTGTGTGTGTGTGTGTGTGTGTGTGTGTGTGTGTGTAAGATCATATATGAGTGTGTTACCTCAGTAGTGTGTTTGCTCTGCATTAGTGTGTGTGTGTGTAAGATCATATATGAGTGTGTTACCTCAGTAGTGTGCTTCTCCAGTGCTGTCCTCTCTCATGCTGCTCTCCTCAGTCTGGCTGAAGCTCAGGACTCTCTCTCTCTCTCTCTCTGCTCGATACACATCCTGTGAGAAGAATATCCTGCAAATACTCACTTGTTTTTTCCTTCTGAGCTCATGCTTGGGATTGGTCAAATCTGACCTCCCTCCCTCCCTCTCTCTCTCTCTCTCTCTCTCTCTCTCTCTCTCTCTCTCTCTTCCTAAAACTCGTTAAACGCGGTTAGTAACTGTACTGTGAGTCTGTAGTTAATGAACATGCCCCTCATCCGAACACTTTTAGCTTCCATAACCTCCTCATGACATGTTATCGTCATGTAAGCAGCGAGTGAGTCTGTGTTTGAGTAATGCCGTTTCTGTTCAGATTCAGATTTGCTGGTTGGAAGGATTTACGCGATAGTCGTTTATTTCAGTTTATTTCTATTCTAATTTCTATTTTGATTGCATTCATTTGTAATTATAATATATATTTTTTTCACTTTAATGTTTTTTTTTTTTTTTTAGCTGCTTTACAGCAGAATTTGAATTTCTCATATTTGTTTGTTTTTGCATCATTGATTCTGTTATTTTCCTGAAGCTGCTTTGAAACTATTGAATAAAGCGCAATAAAAAAAAAGCTGAATTTCAAGATAACGTCGTTTAAAATAAACCTGTTGAGTAGTTAAAGCAAATCGCTGCGTCACTGTGTGTGTGTGTGTGTGTGTGTGTGTCATATGACCGCGTGTTCCCACGGCATCTTCAGGGATTCCCGGGATTCATTCAGGATTCCCGCGGGAAAACTCTTGCCCTTTCCTCAAGCCCTTTGCTTTTGGTTTTTATTTCAGTTTTTCCAGTAAAGTTAGAAAAACCTGTCGAGTCAAAGCAGAAAACGGAAACTTTTAAATAAATTGTTTAAGTGGGCTAATGCAAAAAATAAAAACCCCACAAAAAAACACGAGTTGACATGTTTATAATAAGCAGGTGTGTGTATAATACACTAAATATAACAATAACACACCCATTGTCAACAGAACACGGATAAAAAATAGTTAATGATTCGCTAGCAAGAGAGAAAGAGAGAGGAATGAGAAAGATAGAGAGGAATGAGAAAGATAGGAGGAATAAACGCATTAACTGTGTGTTTGTCGGGTCGCGCCACTCGCTGACAGTGAACGCGCTTTACAAGATCTTTATTGTCATCTGTAGGCCTACTTCAGTACAATTACATTATTATTTTGTACATTCTGTGATATTTCCTTTTTCTTAGCTGTTTAGGCTAACTTTTGTAAGGAAATGTAGGCGATCTGGCTCTTCTTCATCTGTTTCTCTTCACAGGATAAGGATAATATAACTATAGGTCACACGCGCCATCTACAGGTCAGAAACACGTATTACACCACAAGAAAGACGAGTGGAAGGGCATAAGAAACAAGACATGTAAAATAATTCACAATAAAGGACAATTAAAATAAGTACACAGTATGAATAATAAGAAACAATGCACAATATGAAAAAATAAACTATTTCACAGTATAATAATAAGGATGTAGTGCAGGTAATGATAAAGTGACAAACAGTGTAAAGTGTCATGAAGTATTCACAAGTAGATAAATGATAAAACAGTTATGATGCTAATAACTCGTTGACTAAACTATAGTTAAGATCAAGATGTGTTTAGAGTCATTCCTGGGATTCGGTTATATGTTTAAAGTGGTGGCTAACCAACATTAAATGAAGCTTTTCGCAATACTTTGGTATGTTATAGGCTATTGATAAAAAATAATTATTTTTATCATAAAATTATGTTATTTCTATCGTACACTAAGCATTTTGTCACATCCCTGAGGCACTTCACTGAATTTGTACTTAGAAAATATTTTACAAAATGTGCAGTCTCTATCATTTTTGGCAATACTGTAAGTATTTATTTGTTAATAATTTTTATTTTAAAAAATGAAAGATATTTAAAAAAAAAAACCTAAAAAAAAACAGACTGTAAAGTCTGAACTCAACTCCGTCATGACAACCATTCCCCGCCCATACTGATTTAGGCTCCACCCATACGTGACGTCATCTACCAGAAATGACATCATTCAGGTCTCTCTAACAGTGGCGCAGAAGATGATGAGTAGAATCATACTTTTTATTCATATTTTTCGCATTCCTATTCCTATTATAGTCAATGAGGGTTCTGTCAACAACTCAACCCCATCACATAAAAGAGAGAGACTAAATGAAAAATATAAAACTGAAGGCAATGTCTCCTTTCAAACCTGTTAGTCTTCAGCCTCGTCACACTTTTCTCAACCTCGTCACATTAATCTTTTTTTTTTAAATAAATGCATTAAATATGCATTTCTTGCTGATTACCCCCCGACTAACACAATCAGACTGAGGTTTTAGTTAAACAGATTGTGTCTTTATATTTGTAAAAAATGTTTTTAATTCAGGCGTTTATTTTTAACTCCAGTTCAATGGCTGAGAGACTCATGAGGAGAGTGGAGATGGACGTTTCTAAACCAGTTAGAGTTAGTCTATTACAGGGTTGAGAATAAAAGTGTTCTAAAAATAAATAAATAAAATAATAAAAAGGTATTTAATGCCTGAGGAGGGAAAATATGATTTGCTGGAGGTTTGATGATGTGGGGTATGTAGAAATATAGTCATCAATAGAGGATTATGATATTTTCTGATAATAATCACGTGTCTCCCCCTAGCGGACACTTCACCACACGACATGTGACACATGCTTCAATCATCAGCATTGACAGATTTACAAGATTATTCACTAGTTTTATAAATGTTAAAATTAGATTTTTTTTATTAGTCTGCATTTTCACTGCTTCATACAATATTTTCAAAAATAGAAAAAACGAGAAAAGAAGATGAAATAGGCCAGAGAGCTCAGAAATGTCCAGAGGCCACAAATAAAGTGCAACAGGTGTTCAAGCCTTCATCAGCGCTCATGTACAGGCTTATTACCGTAATCATAATCATAATACATCAGACACTGACTTTACCACCAGACAGGTAAACAAAATACACACACACACACACACACACACACACACACACTGCCGTTCACAAGTTTGGGGTCAGTAAGATTTGTAATGTTTTTAAAAGAGTCTCTTCTGCTCACCAACGCTGCGTTTATCTGATCAAAAATACAGTAAAAATTGTGAAAAATTATTCCAGTATAAATCATCTGTTCTCTATGTGAATATACAGTAAAGTGTCATTTATTCCTGTGATCAAAGCTGAATGTTCAGCATCATTAGTCCAGTCTTCAGTGTCACATGATCCTTCACACATCACTCTAATATGAGGATTTGATGATCAAGAAACATTTATGATTATCAGTGTTGAAAACAGTTCATGATACATTTTATTTTTCATGATTCTTTGTTGAATAGAAAGTTCAAAAGAACAGCATTTATCTGAAATATAATCTTTTGTAACATTATAAATGTCTTTACTGTCACTTTTAACCAATTTAATTCATCCTTGCTGAATAAAAGTATTAATTTCTTTAACTTATTTCCAAAAAAAAAAAAAATTCTTACTGACCCCAAACTTGTGAACGGTAGAGTATATGTAGATTATAACTAAACCCATAATCTATACTTTCTTAAAGAAATGACTCTTTTAATGTCCATAGCAGAATCTTTTACATGTGGTTTTAATAAAAGCTGTGAAACGCTTCAGATGTTCAGAGGAAATCCTTCAGAAACTGGTTTCAATGACAAGAAAACTGGTTTAAAATAAAGAGACTGATTTTCCTTATTATCAGAACACACACTGCTTTAGGAAGGCTTTGAGCTTCTGTGTGTGTGTGTGTGTGTGTGTGTGTGTGTGTGTGTGTGTGTGTGTGTGTGTGTGTGTGTGTGTGTGTGTGTGTGTGTGTGTGTGTGTGTGTTTACTGATGAAATCTCAACCAACCTGATCTGATAGTGAAACTACACGAAGATAAAGATCTGCTCATATACGCACACAAGAATGATGGACAATAACCTCAAACATGATATATGATATAGCTGCAACATTCTCCACTTGTGTAGTTATTATCTAAAGCTGAAGCACGACTGTGCCGGACAGGTCAGAGGTCAGCGCTTGTTTACAGGGAAGAAGTAATTCTACAGAACAGGGAAGGGAAGTTGATTTAAAGAGAACAGGAAACGAGTTCCCCTTATGCAGATGAGCTGCTGAAGCTCCGCCCACACAGGTATAAAGCCGTCACAGGTGAGTCTGCGGTCACTGACTGAAGAGTCTGCAGATTCACACACACACAGGTGAGCACGCGTAGAGATAACTCTTCTAATCTAATGTCTGTCTTGTAAACGAGTGGATTAACTGTGTTTGGCTGATCCGATAATTTGACTTTTTAAAAGATGGTATTTTGTTTCATCATTTTTAATCTTCCATGTTTTAAATTCCTGTCCCATCATTTCTTTCTTGTAATTAATATGAGCTCATTAAACTTAGTATGTCAACTACATAGGGTTTTTATAGTTCGTTAAAACGTATTTGTTATTGTAATAAAATAAGCATTAACTGAAACTGAAGAAAAGCCTGTAAACTTATTTTTATTTCAATTATTTATTTATTAAGTGTATTAAAAACAACATCTAGTCAGTCAGAAAAATAAATAATTGTTTTCCCTTTGAATGAAGTTTATTTTTCTGACCCCGCTGACAGATATATTATATATATATATGCATAAACTCACGTCATTTTGATCATATTTTTTCATATTTTTTCACTCAATTTGTTTCTACACACTGAAAAAATAACAATGTCAAATTTATTTCATTTTTCTTTTGCAAGCAGATTTTCTTTAGCAATCTATGGAATTAAGTAAACTCTACCTAACTAAGTTAAGTAAAATTAACACAGAAAACAGTAACTTTAACTTGGATTCATTTCTACTTAGTTAAAGTTTCCTTTGCAATACTTTTAACTCAATATAACACTGAATTAAACCACGCTTTTAAAGTGTACGCTTTACTTCTGAGCAGAAAACTCCAGATGTCACAAAATGGCAGTTACTAAACATAACAACAAAAAATTTTCCTGTAGTGTTTACAGAATCATTTTTATCAGTGCAGTAAATGTATCTTGATGATTTAAGAATGTTTAGATATCTGTGAAATATAAAGCCAGAAACACTGAGGAGGGAAATCATTGACTAAAACTCTAATCAAATGTAAAGACTAGTACGATATATATCAGCCACCATATCAGTATCGGCCGAAATATGTTCATTTTTAATGTTATCGTTATCGAGCTGATAAGAAAATTTGGCCGATATATTAAAACCGATAAATAATGTATAATTTCCTTCAGCTGAGACTCTTCAGATGCGCACTGTGCATGATGGTTACGAATTGCTTGAAATATGATGGGACTGTGCAGCGCAAGTCTGTCATATCGGCTACAGAAAATTATAATGAGAACGTCATAATTGTGTGATTGAGACGTGGCTTTTAATGATGACACTTTTGCTTTTGTAATCAGGCTCTCAAAAATTATATCAAAATTTTGGATTTAGATTTATCAGCCAATATATCGGTTATCGGCTTTCAAATACAAAGAATTATCGGTTGTCGGCTTTCAAATATCAAGAATTATCGGTTGTCGGCTTTCAAATACAAAGAATTATCGGTTGTCGGCTTTCACATATAAAGAATTATCGGTTGTCGGCTTTCAAATACAAAGAATTATCGGTTATCCGCTTTCAAATATCAAGAATTATCGGTTATCCGCTTTCAAATACAAAGAATTATCGGTTATCCGCTTTCACATACAAAGAATTATCGGTTGTCGGCTTTCACATACAAAGAATTATCGGTTGTCGGCTTTCACATATAAAGAATTATCGGTTGTCGGCTTTCAAATACAAAGAATTATCGGTTATCCGCTTTCACATACAAAGAATTATCGGTTGTCGGCTTTCACATACAAAGAATTATCGGTTGTCGGCTTTCACATATAAAGAATTATCGGTTGTCGGCTTTCACATATAAAGAATTATCGGTTGTCGGCTTTCAAATACAAAGAATTATCGGTTATCCGCTTTCAAATATCAAGAATTATCGGTTATCCGCTTTCAAATACAAAGAATTATCGGTTGTCGGCTTTCAAATACAAAGAATTACCGATTGTCGGCTTTCAAATACAAAGAATTATCGGTTATCGGCTTTCAAATACAAAGAATTATCGGTTATCGGCTTTCAAATACAAAGAATTATCGGTTATCCGCTTTCAAATATCAAGAATTATCGGTTATCCGCTTTCAAATACAAAGAATTATCGGTTGTCGGCTTTCACATATAAAGAATTATCGATTGTCGGCTTTCAAATACAAAGAATTATCGGTTATCGGCTTTCAATTGTCGGCTTTCAAATACAAAGAATTATCGGTTATCGGCTTTCAAATACAAAGAATTATCGGTTATCGGCTTTCACATATAAAGAATTACCGATTGTCGGCTTTCAAATACAAAGAATTATCGGTTATCGGCTTTCAAATACAAAGAATTATCGGTTATCGGCTTTCAAATACAAAGAATTATCGGTTATCGGCTTTCACATATAAAGAATTATCGATTGTCGGCTTTCAAATACAAAGAATTATCGGTTATCGGCTTTCAAATATCAAGAATTATCGGTTATCCGCTTTCAAATACAAAGAATTATCGATTGTCGGCTTTCAAATACAAAGAATTATCGGTTATCGGCTTTCAAATACAAAGAATTATCGGTTATCGGCTTTCACATATAAAGAATTATCGATTGTCGGCTTTCAAATACAAAGAATTATCGGTTATCGGCTTTCAAATATCAAGAATTATCGGTTATCCGCTTTCAAATACAAAGAATTATCGGTTATCGGCTTTCAAATACAAAGAATTATCGGTTATCGGCTTTCAAATACAAAGAATTATCGGTTATCCGCTTTCAAATATCAAGAATTATCGGTTATCGGCTTTCAAATACAAAGAATTATCGGTTATCGGCTTTCAAATACAAAGAATTATCGGTTATCGGCTTTCAAATACAAAGAATTATCGGTTATCCGCTTTCAAATACAAAGAATTATCGGTTATCGGCTTTCAAATATAAAGAATTATCGGTTGTCGGCTTTCACATTGTTACCAACTGTTGGTTCCTCAGAATGGGCTTCGGCAGCAACGGCGAGCTGATTGATGGCAGGTCAAAGGTCGGCTTCTGCTCGGGCTCGTGTCACGCCGAGCACATCCTGCAGGTCCTGAACGGATACAGACGGAGCGGCACCTTCACAGACGTGGTTCTGCAGGTGGACGGATGTGAGTTCCCGTGTCACCGCGCATCCCTGTGCGCTAGCAGCGAGTTCTTCTGCTCGATGTTCAGCAGCGGCTTCCGGGAGAGCCGGCAGGCCGTGGTCACGCTCACGGGAATCTCCGGGAAGGCCATGGATCAGCTGCTGGACTTCATGTACGAGGGCCGGCTGACGCTGGATGAGGAGAACGTGGAGAGCGTCTTCCAGGTAGGGGTGTAAATCGGACAGCTCATCACGATATGATATCGATTCTCTCAGCTAGTAGGGGTGCAACGGATCGCAGTTGATCGTGATCCGTACGGATCAGCTCCCCCACGGTTCGGCACGCGTATTAACTGCTAAATTTAACAATCATAGAGTGAAAGTTTTTAATTTAGACGTGTTTTATCTTGCCAAACATGGAAGAAGAGGTGAAAATCATGACTCACGTGCACTTATCTGTGCACACACACCCAATGAGAGAAAGAGAGAGAGAGAGAGAGAGAGACTCTTGTATTTGTAAATTGGACAGTTCATCACGATACGATACGATATTGATGCTCTCAGCCAGCGATACGATATTAGCCGACACCTCAAAAAATTCTGCGATGCGATTACGATTCGATTCGATTCAGGGCTATATCGATTGATTTATCGATATTTAGATAGATATTATGTGCCAAGTTTGCACCACCAGTTACATTTTTATGAACTCAATAATATTTAACATGAACGTTTGTTAATCTTTGTAACGTTAATTGAAACGGCTCTAGCGCATGCCTCTGAACTGTACACGGCATGTGCGTCAGAGTTTTCACAGATTCACGATTTTGAAGTTTACATGGAGATAATAATGTTTTTCAAATTTTTCAACGCTTGCACCTTGGAACCTTTCAAGGTTTGTGTTCTCGAGCTCAAACACTGTTAATGTGCGAATGAGCGGCCGGATCGCATGAAGTGTTCTCTGTGAGAGCGGTGTGTGTTAGCGGCCCCTAAGTTAATAACTAATGATCTTCGCAACGGAAGCGAATCAATCAAACTAACTTCAGCTGGACAATAACTTTATTCTAGGTGTAAAGTCCCGGGGTCAGAAAGTAAAAGTCCTGCCATATGCTCGTTCCACCCATGAACTCAACCAGCAGATTTCACTAATTAGTTCTGTCTGAAAAACTGTGCTTATGAGCAAATCCAGGTGATTGGAACAAAATACTGAGGAGGACTTTTACTTTCTGAACATGGACTTTACACCTCTGCTGTGAAGCCAAAACTATCTCTGTTACTTTAATTTCCTAAAGCGATATATATATGAATGTTTGACTTGACTATTGTTACACCCCTACTTCCAGGCCGCCGACCGGCTGCAAGTATCCCAGCTTTCCCGAGCCTGCGTGCAGTTCCTCCAGGAGCGCGTCTGCCACTCGAACTGCCTCGGGCTCATGGACTTCGCCGGCTCGTACTCCCTGAAGCCGCTGCAGGATCAGTGCCAGTCGCTCCTGTACCGGGACTTCCAGCAGGTGCTCCAACACGAGGAGTTCCTGGATCTGGGCCAGGAGCGGGTGCTGGAGCTGCTGGGATGCGAACAGATGCTGGTGAGCGAGGAGGTTCTGGTGACGGCCGCGCTCCGATGGGTCCACCACCGACCGGACCAGAGGACCGGAGCGCTCCGGGAGCTGTTGGGGACGCTGCGTCTGCCGCTCCTGGATCCCGGGTTCTTCGCCGGCACGCTGGAGGCGGACGAGCTGGTGCTGGAGTCCCCGGAGATCCGGCCGCTGCTTCAGGAGGCGCGCGTGTACCGGGTGTACGGGCGGGAGGTGCAGTCGGAGCGAACCAGACCCCGCCGGTGAGTCCAGATCGCTTTATCGGCTGGATCGCTTTTAACCCTCCACTGCGGACAGCGAGACAATTACGCTTAACCTTATTAGCTTAAAGATTATATGGGCAAAGGAACTCGTGAAATCATATCTGAATATCATGAACACAAACAGGCTAAAGAACTCTTACTCGAGGAGCGTTTGCCTGTGGTCTAAAAACACCATAGAAGAACAACTAGCCGAACTTAAATACATTTCAAGCATTATTAAAGACAAGCAAACACTCAGTGATTAAAAAAGAACAAATAAAAAAGTAGCAATCACAACAAATACACATAACTGAACACAGATACGACTGAACTAAACAGTGTTTTAAGATTTTTAGGAATTTGGGTGCAGAAACTGAAATCAAATCTAAAATATGTACATTACAAATATAGTTACAAAAGTTATTCAGTGAAGAACGAGTGGATTTTCTCTTTGTCTTTTGTTGTTTGATTAGTGTTATTATAGAGACGGCAGGAATATTAGTGTTATTATAGAGCGGGAATATTAGTGTTATTATAGAGACGGCAGGAATATTAGTGTTATTATAGAGCGGGAATATTAGTGTTATTATAGAGACGGCAGGAATATTAGTGTTATTATAGAGCGGGAATATTAGTGTTATTATAGAGACGGCAGGAATATTAGTGTTATTATAGAGCGGGAATATTAGTGTTATTATAGAGCGGGAATATTAGTGTTATTATAGAGCGGGAATATTAGTGTTATTATAGAGCGGGAATATTAGTGTTATTATAGAGAGGAATATTAGTGTTATTATAGAGCGGGAATATTAGTGTTATTATAGAGCGGGAATATTAGTGTTATTATAGAGCGGGAATATTAGTGTTATTATAGAGCGGGAATATTAGTGTTATTATAGAGACGGCAGGAATATTAGTGTTATTATAGAGCAGGAATATTAGTGTTATTATAGAGAGGGAATATTAGTGTTATTATAGAGCGGGAATATTAGTGTTATTATAGAGCGGGAATATTAGTGTTATTATAGAGCGGGAATATTAGTGTTATTATAGAGCGGGAATATTAGTGTTATTATAGAGAGGAATATTAGTGTTATTATAGAGAGGAATATTATAGAGCGGGAATATTAGTGTTATTATAGAGCAGGAATATTAGTGTTATTATAGCGGGAATATTAGTGTTATTATAGAGCGGGAATATTAGTGTTATTATAGAGCAGGAATATTAGTGTTATTATAGAGCGGGAATATTAGTGTTATTATAGAGCGGGAATATTAGTGTTATTATAGAGCGGGAATATTAGTGTTATTATAGAGACAGCAGGAATATTAGTGTTATTATAGAGCTGGAATATTAGTGTTATTATAGAGCGGGAATATTAGTGTTATTATAGAGCGGGAATATTAGTGTTATTATAGAGCGGGAATATTAGTGTTATTATAGAGCGGGAATATTAGTGTTATTATAGAGCAGGAATATTAGAGTTATTATAGAGTAGGAATATTAGTGTTATTATAGAGCGGGAATATTAGTGTTATTATAGAGACGGCAGGAATATTAGTGTTATTATAGCAGGAATATTAGTGTTATTATAGAGCAGGAATATTAGTGTTATTATAGAGTAGGAATATTAGTGTTATTATAGAGCGGGAATATTAGTGTTATTATAGAGCGGGAATATTAGTGTTATTATAGAGCGGGAATATTAGTGTTATTATAGAGACGGCAGGAATATTAGTGTTATTATAGCAGGAATATTAGTGTTATTATAGAGTAGGAATATTAGTGTTATTATAGAGCGGGAATATTAGTGTTATTATAGAGCGGGAATATTAGTGTTATTATAGAGCAGGAATATTAGTGTTATTATAGAGCAGGAATATTAGTGTTATTATAGAGCAGGAATATTAGTGTTATTATAGAGCGGGAATATTAGTGTTATTATAGAGCGGGAATATTAGTGTTATTATAGAGCGGGAATATTAGTGTTATTATAGAGCGGGAATATTAGTGTTATTATAGAGCGGGAATATTAGTGTTATTATAGAGACAGCAGGAATATTAGTGTTATTATAGAGCGGGAATATTAGTGTTATTATAGAGACGGCAGGAATATTAGTGTTATTATAGAGCAGGAATATTAGTGTTATTATAGAGCAGGAATATTAGTGTTATTATAGAGCAGGAATATTTGTGTTATTATAGAGCAGGAATATTAGTGTTATTATAGAGCAGGAATATTAGTGTTATTATAGAGCAGGAATATTAGGCTACTGTCACTTTAAGAGCTGCACGGATCCAATATACTGATACACGTGAAAAAGAAGTCGTCTCACGCTGGAATGGTTTAAAGGTATATTGAAATGCTCACAAAGGAATCGATAAGAGAAATCGAAATTTTAATTTTATAACAAGTATCTAATTCTTGATCTCAAGTATTCGATTCAGCACTTTATACAGTGTTTCAAAGCAGAAGCACAGGAAACCAAAGCTGAAACACATGCAGTCTCTGCTGGTTTTGTAAATCAATAACATCACTGAATGTAAACCCGCATGCCTGTGTGTTTCAGGAGCTGTGGCTGGGCCGAGATGATCTTCGTAATCGGTGGCTGTGATAAGCACGGTTTCTCCAGACTGTCCTTCATGGAGAAGCTGAACATGGAGTCCAGGGAATGGCTCTCGGCCAACGTTCTGCCCGGATACTCCAAATCTGAGTTCGCAGCCTGTGAACTTCAGAACGACATTTATCTCTCAGGTATAACAGATGTCTCTAGCGCTTCTCATGGAATCATGTCTGTCAGCATGTGTCTGTGTTCAGTGTTACTCTATCAGCTCCGGCATCAGCATGGAATGTGTTGACACGTGATTCCAGAGAGTCTTATCTGGATCAGATCAGGAGATGAACGTGTGTGTGTGATTGTGATCTCATGGCCATCTGTTAATTCAGACAAAACATCACACTGTCACCCGCTTGTCATGCTCCATTTACTCGCTTACTCCAAACATCAAACATGCATGACTTTCTTTTTTCATTTTGAGAGTTGTTGTTTTCTGTCCATACAATACAGTTTCCAAACTGGGAGTTTGTGAATACATTATAATACTTTTGGAACTTTTATTTTTAAAAAGTCTGTGTGCTTTGTGTGTGGATGTTTGAGCAGCAGCAGGAATATGATTTACTTATAAAACTAAATGTCGTATCGCCATAAATGACAAAATGATCGCAATATAAATTTTCGGCCAAGTTGTGCAGTCCTGTATATAAAACTTTGAAAAGAACACTAATCACTAAACATTTACCAAAAATAAAAGATTCAATATTTGATCTAACTTGCATGTGACCATAAAGAAGAAATGTGAACATGCAAACGTGTTGTAAAATGTTGACTTAAAATCTTCAGGAGCGTATTGTATGTCTAAGGGGTTGTGCTGACAGGTGTGTGTTGTGTGTGACGTGTGTGTGCAGGCGGACAGCTGAACAGCGCTGACGTGTGGCGCTACATGACGCAGCTCAACCAGTGGGTCCGAGTTCGCGGGCTGAACAAAGGCAGATGGAGGCATAAGATGGTGTCCATGTGTGGGAAGGTGAGGCTCGTTTCAGCATCAAACTCAAGAACGAACGAACTGATTCATTTGACTCATATGACTCGTTCGCTGCCCAACAGCAGCAGGTGTTCTGTGGTTCATGTGCTAATGTGTGTGTGTGTGTGTAGCTGTATGTGGCCGGCGGTTATAACGGTCGTGAGCGTCTGTCCAGCGTGGAGTGTTACAGTCCGCATGAGAACACCTGGACGAGCGTCTCTGACCTGCTGATACCCGTGAGTTCTGCCGCTCTGAGCAGCTGCGCCGGGAAACTGTACGCCATCGGAGGAGCCGTGAGCGAACACGCCAACACTAACCAGGTGAGACTAGTGAACACACAAACACATGTGCGAACACGCCAACACTAACCAGGTGAGACTAGTGAACACACAAACACGTGAGCGAACACGCCAACACTAACCAGGTGAGACTAGTGAACACGCCAACACATGTGCGAACACGCCAACACTAACCAGGTGAGACTAGTGAACACACAAACACGTGAGCGAACACGCCAGCACTAACCAGGTGAGACTAGTGAACACACAAACACGTGAGCGAACACGCCAACACTAACCAGGTGAGACTAGTGAACACACAAACACGTGAGCGAACACGCCAACACTAACCAGGTGAGACTAGTGAACACGCCAACACATGTGCGAACACGCCAACACTAACCAGGTGAGACTAGTGAACACGCCAACACTAACCAGGTGAGACTAGTGAACACGCCAACACATGTGCGAACAAGCCAACACTAACCAGGTGAGACTAGTGAACACACAAACACATGTGCAAACACGCCAACACTAACCAGGTGAGACTAGTGAACACACAAACACGTGAGCGAACACGCCAACACTAACCAGGTGAGACTAGTGAACACACAAACACGTGAGCGAACACGCCAACACTAACCAGGTGAGACTAGTGAACACGCCAACACATGTGCGAACACGCCAACACTAACCAGGTGAGACTAGTG
>JAJAQA010000025.1:532500-555000 GCA_021464565.1 Rutilus rutilus | reverse complement strand
AATATATATAATTATCTAACATCTGACTAATTAAAAATTAACGTCAAAACATAAAAATGCTAAATGGGGGATATCTATAGGCCTATCTAGCATAAAAACTAAACCTGGTCAGAACGTCATCAGTTGCTGCTACTGCCGCGTCTTACAATTCTACGTTGTTTCAATGTCGCGAGCACGACGACAGCGATGTTGCCATAGCAGAAATGCGACGTGTCACATAATAATAATAATTACAGTCCAAATTCTTCCACTGAATTATTCTTCCTTTTTAAACGAATGCGAAACTAAAACGATTTTTTTTAAAGCATTACATGAAATAGAATAAAATAACTGAAATCACAAAATCGTGAACATAAGATTTTTGTTAAATTACAGCTTGAGCTAAAAGAGGCTGACATTTTCTTGGTTAATTTTGTTATTGTTTTTTGCAGTTCCTGCTTTAAATGAAAGAGGAGAACAGACCCATGATGGAAGTTTCCAGAGAAACACTAGATATGACACATTCTTGACATTCTGATTCCTTTTTAAAGGAAAGCGAGTAAACACTGTTTTCATAATCATGAAGAATGCGCCTCAGATTAACATCATTCTTCAGAAGGAGATTCGAGCAGCTGTAATGTGTTTAATGTCTTTAAACCACTAACTCTAGATAACATTGTTCACTGAGACACTCGAGCTGAAGGTCAGCGTTTGATCCGTCGCGTGCGAATGTGTGTCGTGTTTCTTTAAGAGCTCTGGAGAATCGAGAGATTCCGTGTAAAGACACGATCAAACCTGCCGATCTGAAGGGTCTTTTCAACCTTTCAAGTCACAGACAGTCTTTCATCCGAGCAGGAACATTTCCGGCTGTATCCAAATTCAGATGAAGAGTTTTTCCCAAACTGACATTCAAATGATTCAGAAACGCCTCACGTTTACAGGATGCACCTTCAGAATGAGGTTATAATGAGATGCAGAAACTTTACCTGATGTAAACACGATGGATGTGTGCTCTTCACGCGCTCAGAACTGGTGTAAATACGAGTTTCCTAATGGGAGATTCTTAGTCGGAAAATGGACATCAAAGCCCTCTCAAGTTGGAACGTGAATATAATGTAGTATTGTGTATACGTATTTATGGCTGACAACATTGAAACGAAGACATTTTATCAGTGTTAATTTCGTCGAGGAATAATTTTCATCGTAATTTGTGCCAACAATATATTTTTTTTCTGAATAAAATCTGATTTTTGAATGACAAAAATTTGCATGACAAAAACTACGACGAAAATCTATGAAATATTCATCAACGAATAAAAACGAGAGGAAGACGTTAAGGAGGGATTTGGGAAGAGATCCCGTCAGAATGATGTCCTGGGACATGTCTCATAAAACGCAAAAAAATGCGTTGCAGAAATATGATGAAGCAGAAATATAAACAAGATTATCGGATGTGTATCAGTGTATTGGATCATACGCTCTTAAAGTGACAGCAGCCTAATAAACCCGATCAAACATCAGAAGAGAAAACCACTCAGTGTTTTTGACTTATCCTTATTAAAGCTATTAAAGTCATTCAATCTATATTTAATTCATACAAATACATAAGTCTGCTTGAAATAATGAAGAATGTTTTATGCAAGTTGTAATAAAGAATGCATCATTAAATAAAAAGACGACCATGTTCTTGTTTCTTCATGAGAAGTGGTTTTATTTAATTGTAAGATAAATAAAGACATGTTATATATGTCACAGCAGGTCAATCTGTGTGTGTATCGCATGCACAAACATTAATATCACTCATATTACCAGGGTAACCCTCGGGTGATCTCCGCGTCGCGGTCAAAAGTGACCAAAAATAAAAAAAATAAAAAATCAATGAAAATAATGTTATTTCTTTAATTTGATGAAAAAAGAAAAAAAAAAGCATTTTTTCCAAAATGACATTCAAATTATTTTATTTATTTATTTTTGTCAAAAATGCCAGAAGAGCACCAGAGGTTATTAGATGTTTTCTCCAGGAGTATAGCATGAGTTTCTGTAGACTGTTGAGTAAAATCTTATGATATTTAGACGGCTAAAACAAAAACAACTCAAATATGACTAAAAGGCATTTTGGTCCAAAGACTATGACTAAAACTAAAGCAAAATTTGCTGTCAAAATCATCTTCATTTTAGGCAAGTTTGTAAAAAATGCAACACGTCCATAGAAATGTTTTGAATTGGATGCGAGTGATTTTGCTACTGATGACATCATCAGTGCGCATGTACACAAACACACAAATCAGACGTTTCATTCAGTTTGATATATTTATATATATATGCATGTATAAAATTAAACAGATACAGCTGTTTTCATATACAAAAGGCCAATAAAAGCAGGAAGTGTGAAAGAGTTAGTAGACGAAGGCACTCTCATCCACAGTGTTCCAGTTAACATGTGATCATGTGACACATTAGTGCTGTCGTCAGAGACAGAAACAGTGCAGGATCTGCGCCGACAGGAAGGGAATGTTGATCTCCAATAAAAAAAATAATCATCTATGCAAAAACATCCAACAAAAGCGACTCCAGCGTCAGAAACTTAAGGAATGATCCTGGTTCCGCTCAATAGTGTTCAGAAGTGTCAGAACTTTCACAAATAAAAACAACACTGGAGTTATGACGCAGCAAAAGTCCACAGGGACGAGTTTAAACACTGTAAGACATAAAAGTGGAATGAGTGCGGAGTGTTTGAGGCGCTTACACACACACTACACTAACACTGAAGGAACATTAGTCTAACTAGCTCACACATGCTTCTGGAGTGTTTAAGACACAATTACCCATCATGCTCCCTGGTCATGATCCCGTCACATGCAAACGCAGCTGTCAATCACACCACACAACCAAACCATCTTTGGGAAACATTATTGAAAATCAGAAACTGCAAAAATAATATACCATAGTTTATAAAAAAATAAAACTACTACAACTAATATTTTTAAAGTAATTCAGTCATGAAAAAAAATCTGTTTTCTCGACACAAATGACATGAAGTTCGTTTGATTTAGTGGTGGAATGTGACATGGATGCATGCAAAAAAATGAAGAAAATAAATAAAATTAAAATCAATAATACATTTACAAAACATGTAACTTAAATGGCCATTTAAGTATTTATACATCATGGCATTTAAAAATAAAAAATCTATGTTCCTAAAGAAAGGCTCCATTTACTCTATGAAAATGATCATTTCTTTGATTGATTTTGTGGTGAAATGTGCAAAACAACATAATGAAGCTTGAGCATCAACTTAAATGAAGAATAATTGAATAGTCAAATGTAACATAAGCACATTTCCCCCCAAACCTCTCATAAATCATTATGCAAAATGCAATATTTCTGCATTATGTTAGTGTTTAAGTTGATTTAAATGCACTGAATAAACATTGCACGACAGTAATTGTAACATAATAAAGTAAAACATGTATACTGTAGTACAGTACTGAGATTGGCGGACAGGAATGTCACCGAACTGCATTTTCTCTGTGCAACATCTGATAAGTTTGGTTTTGTGGTGAGATTCAGCCTCTACATCCTCGCTGCTGTTACTAACCGTAGAAACTCACAGAAGGCGTTGACATGAACACACACACACACGTTTGTTTAACTATACTTGTGAGGACCTCTATAGACGTAACGGTTTTTATACTGTCCAACATGTATTTTATGTTCCACTACACTAACCCGATCCCTAAACCTACCCGTCACACACACACACACACACACACACACACACACACACACACACACACACACACACACACACACACTAACCCGAATTTCTCCTTGTGAGGACCAGCAGAAAATTCTCACAAAGTAGGGAATGTCAAGTTTTACTATCCTTAAGGGGACATTTGGTCCTCAGAACTATAGCTAAACTCTCTCTCTCTCACGCACACACACACACAGACAGACACACAGGCAGAAGAGCGAGTCTTGGCAGCGATCATCAGTCCAGTATTAGCCCAGCTCTAGTTCTTCCTGATGTCGGCGTACACCACCGGCTCCATCTTGTGGATCGAGGCGTTCTTGCTGCCGGAGTGATCGAGCTGAGCGTAGATCACCGGCCCCTGATACACCAATCACACACACAACATCAGTTACTCAGGATGAAATATGATACAGAAACAATGTGCTGCTGGTTATGGGAGATTTCAGGGAACAGAAGAACAGGGAAAACCTGTTTCTCATTTATTATGAGAACACTGCAGCAGAAACAACAATAATAATACAAAATAAATCTAGAATTATATTTTTTGTGTGTATTATGTATTTTACTATTCTTGTTCAAAATATTTTTATTACAAACATTAAACAAATCAATAAATAAATATATTACTGTTGCACTATGTGCACTACAGTGAATTACTACTGCTAATACAAATAATGCTGTAACACTTTACAATACGGTTACATTAGGTAACATGAACTATGAATGGAAAACACTTGGGAAATGATCATTGCAACATTTACTAATGCATTATTAAAAGCAAAACTTATATTAGTTAATGCACTGTCAACTAACATGAATGAGAGCTTGGATGTGTCAAAATAAAAGTCCAGCTTCAAACTGAAACGCTTCAACTATCGGCCAATAAATATCAGTCTGTGCGAATAATCGGTCGAGCTCGAGATCTAATCACCGTCCAGCCGAACATCCAGACACACACACACACACACACACACACACACGAGATACATGAGCAGAGGAGACTATTCATATAAACACAGGATCAGCACTGATGACACACTCTCACGCTCACTCTCACACTCACTCTCACGCTCACTCTCACGCTCACTCTCACGCTCACTCTCACGCTCACTCTCACGCTCACTCTCACGCTCACTCTCACTCTCACGCTCACTCTCACGCTCACTCTCACGCTCACTCTCACGCTCACTCTCACGCTCACTCTCACTCTCACGCTCACTCTCACGCTCACTCTCACGCTCACTCTCACTCTCACTCTCACACTCACTCTCACACTCACTCTCACACTCACTCACTCTCACACTCACTCACTCACTCACTCACTCTCACACTCACTCTCACACACACACTCACTCACTCACTCACTCACTCACTCACTCACTCACACTCTCACTCACACTCTCACTCACTCACTCACTCTCACACTCACTCACTCACTCACTCACTCACTCACTCACTCACTCACTCTCACACTCACTCACTCACTCACTCACTCTCACTCACTCTCACACTCACTCTCAAACTCACACTAACTCACTCTCAAACTCACACTAACTCACTCTCACACTCACTCTCCCTCCACATTCTCCCTCGACACTCTCACACACTCACTCACTCACTCTCTCACTCTCACTCTCACTCACACTCACACTCACACTCTCACTCTCACACTCTCACTCTCACTCTCACTCACCCTCCACACTCTCACACACAGTGAATGGGTCGTACCTGTACGGGTGCGGAGGGGCTGGAGCAGCGCGAGTTGTCGTTACTCGACTCCGCCTTCTTCCCCACCCGAGTGTTCTGTGAGCTCACACTCTCTAAAGAGGTGCAGCTACACACATACACACACAGAGAGATGGACGCAAGCCA
Source organism: Rutilus rutilus (assembly GCA_021464565.1). Lineage (NCBI taxonomy): Eukaryota > Metazoa > Chordata > Actinopteri > Cypriniformes > Leuciscidae > Rutilus > Rutilus rutilus. Next base: position 549,392 of record JAJAQA010000025.1, on the reverse strand, counting down.
CAAATGAGATGACAGATGACAAGCAATATGATACAAACACCAAAAGCTCAGATCGAACACACACACACAGAAAAGGGATGACCGGCAGACGGGTTAATGACACACACACACACAACACCGCAGACACGTGAGTTTCGTATTTCACACACAAATCATGATTTTTGTCATATGTAATGAAGTTTGCATCATTATTTCTGTTTATTACCGTGAATCTGCTTCATAATGTTTCACACTAGGTATGTTTACATGCACTCATTTCCATCTAAACCGGTGAATACGACTTCAGATTCAGAATGTTCTGTTTACATGCACCCTAAAATGCTGCAATCCGATTCGTATTCGTTTACACGTGCACTTCAATTATGCGATGATGTCACAGAGTAAAGTAAGGGATAATAAGAAATCAAACTGAGTGAAGTACATCATCAGTACACATAAGTCAATAATTGGACACAAAATACTGATATCTGTTGAAATATTTCATTAGCTCACTACAAACACAGTAGCAAGCAAGCGGCTTTTAGTCGAGACGACTGAACAAATAGCAGTTATTACACGCTTTTAACCACATAAATACAAGATACATTGATCTGAGATGAAACATTACCTTTATTTTATCATATAATCCACCATAGTGTACAGCGTCCTGGCGAGAAGACGAACACAGCAACATATTACAGTGCTGAAGTCCTCTGATATCATTTTCAATACAGTCAATAAATATAACAGAGACGCAACATGGTGGCGATGTTACGACCTCGCGAGTCGCGACTGACCAATCAAAAGCAAGTACATACCTGCCAACCTTGAAATTTTTTTTTTCGTACCGACGGGGGGGGGGGGGCTTACTACTACGACGACGGGGGTTGTGGACGACGACTACTCACATGCATTATATTGCATTGCATAAAATGTGTGCAATGCAATATAATGCAGTATAAAATATAAAACCCCTATAAAACTGTAAAAAGAAAATTTACAATTAAGATAGGCTACTTAATTTATTATTCCAATATCCAAATATGATACTAAATACCCCAGGGAAAAGGGCTTCTATTTGTGACGTGCTGTCTTTGCCTTTGAACATTGCGCATTTTAAACAGGGCACGCATTAGCTGAATAAATGTTACCCAATACAAACATATTTATAGAAAACAGTTGACAATGATTAGACAGGAGTCCAATAATAGCATAACGAATCACTTATTCTAAAAAGAATCAAGTATACCGGTAAGTTAGACGAATCCGACAAAAGGGCTGTTAACAGTAAAACGTTCGTCATATAACGAATTTTAAAAACAAGGATGGATAATACAAAATGCTTTCTGGCATTTTGACAAAAAAAAAAAAAAAAAAAAAAAAAAACTAAAACAAGAAAGAACAAAATTTAAACTTAGCCAGTCAAATTTAATTTTACAATTATCTTCTCTTCTTTGTGCGCGCGTCCGTGTTTGTGAGAGAGAGCTCGCACAGCACTGATACAACGTGGTAGTAGCCTACTTTTTAATCTGTAACGAACGCGCTAGTTTTCATACAAAATAAATATGTAACATAATTAGGTAGGCTACTTTAGTTATTATTAACACAATAACGTAACACATGAAGGCTACGTTTCTTAGCACTGAGAATTAATTAATAAACGCCTGTTTCTCCAGACTCGCGCTTATCCGTAATCTACAAATCACATCACTTTCATAATCACTAAGCCATAGCGATTTCAAGTTTATTAAGATTTATCGTTCAGCATTTCTTGAGCATTTTATTATTTGCATGGCTGAATGATGTCTTCCTCTTTTCTGAGTGACCATGAAGAACGGAGTATTTTAAGATAATGCGATCCGTGTGATCATCGAATCCATAGGATTACGTTAACTCAGTACAATATTTCAACTTTCCATATCGAGCCCAGCCCAGGCCGTTTACCTTCAGGAGTCAGATGTACAGTGGCTGTGTCCAAATTCAGGGTCTGCATCCTCCTTAGGATCCTTCCTACCCGGTTGAAGGAGGAGGGGTCCTCCGACGACCGCAAAGCCCGGAAGTCGGTGTTTGTGAATTTGGACAGCCTACCCTTCTTTCACATATTTTCAGAGGAGAAAAGGCCGCGAAATTTAAAAATACTAATGTTACTGTGTCACGAAATGTAGTTTTAAGAGTTTTTCAGTCGACAATGTAGTTGTTTAAAGCTCAAATCTGTGGTTTATTTATAAAGAGAGCGCCATTTTAAAAATGTTATCTGACGGTTTCGGAGTTGTGAGATCCAGGGATCACCGGGCGCTCAGCGCTCATGTACCCCGCCGAGAACAGCCTTGCCTCGGCTTGTGCCGTTCTGACGTTCGCCGCTGTCAGTCTAGTGAGAATTCGTCTTGTGTATATCTAACGGGCGATCTTTGGTTTAATTAATCTATAATTTGTTCCTTGGCAGATTGTTGTGGCTGAGGGCAAAGTGAAGTTTCATAACTTTATATATTTAGGCTTATTTAACTTTAACGGTGTAGCCTGCTGTATGTTTGACTGAATCGTTTACTTTATTTCTTGACTTGTAGCTTCTTATACCTTTTAAAAACTGAAATTTAACAAAAAGAGACATGGGTTGCGTCATTTTATTTTATATAGCCTATGTAATATGTTAAAATGTATAAATTTACATTATTTATTATTGTTATTATAATAATATACCACTTGCGATTATCAATCTATTATAGTTATGCTGTTAAATTATTTTACTCTTCATAGTAACTATTTAACTTATTTTTTATTGTCTATATTCTGTAATTGATATTTCATATTCTATTGCTATTATTATAGTATTATACATAAACTATATGCTATTATCAATATATTATTATTATTATTATTATATTAGTACTTATGATCTATTATATAATTATACTTTTCATTACTATTTTATTTGCTGTATACTGTTTGTTTATTTTATTGACTAAACTATTTACTATTAGCCTACCTCTCACTTTATCTTATATTTACTATTTGCATTGCACTGTAGTTGTACCATATCATATGTATTACCATAAAGGATCCATCAGTTATCTTTGTTATTGCTAAAATCGGGTCAATGATAGAATATGCTTTTCCCACAATAAGAAAACTTTATTTAATTTAATGTGAAAATTAAATTATATCTCAGTATGGGGGTGTTCACAATTCTTATCCAAGAATGAAAAGCCAAATACATGACAAGCCTGAGCTTTGGCCATTCCTTATTAAAAAAAATAAAAATAAAAAATTTCAACCACTGAATTTTTTTTTTTGTTTTTTTTTTTGAAAAGCCAGTTTTTAAAAAACTTAGCCTACATCGAAAAGCATATACTCCTCTCCCACTCCGCTAACGCTCGCTTCGTCCGCCATTACGCTCTGCTGCAAAGAATTATGGGATAGGTAGGACGGGAAAGGATCCACCACACCCATCCTTCCAATTCGGGGAAAAGGAGGACGTATTTGTGGGCCGCATTTGAAGGATCCTACGAATTTGGACAGCCTTCGTCGCGGCGCTGTGACGTAACATCCTTCAAATGAGTCCTCCGAAGGATGTAGACCCTGAATTTGGACACAGCGAGTGACTACTGTACTGTCCTCGCTTATGAAATCAGCCAGACTGCGGGCCGCGGGAGTGGAAGGCGGATCGAGCGGGATTCTTTATTGGTGTCGATTTTCAGTCTCTTTTTAATGATAGGCCTTACGCATCTGTCAATCATCCCCGCTTGCTAGTTGGGGAATGAATCCAGCGCTATGATTGGTCGAACTCTTCTTCTTTTGCTGTTGCTTGATTTGAGGACTTCGCGTGCAGAGGCGTCACCAGGTTTTTGCGTAGTTTAGACTAACAAATCGTACCAGCGTACTTTGAAGTCAAAATGCGTATCCGCTACGCAAAATGCGTACAGGTTGGCAGGTCTGCAAGTATTCCAGAGAGCTGTGCGATAATTGTTTGATGACATATCTGAAACAAAGGCTGATGTATAAGTCAAAAGATCTTTTAGTAAACATCAGTCTCCTCCACTGACCAGTTTGAAAGACATAAATAAACGTATGCGTTCTTAAGATGTAAATCAAATGAAAACATATGCGACTATTTTTTAATCAGATAGTCAAGTTCAAGCATTTCAATGCTTCATTGTTTCCTGTTGATGGGATTATTTCAGATCTACACATTCATGTCACAGAGATCCAGCCGAATCATGTTCACATGAAGCTTTTCAGTCCGACTGAACCGTCCCTCATTTGAGTGCATGTAAACGTATCTATCGTGATCACTTTCACATCAATTAAACACATTTAACCACACAAATCTCCATAATGACTCATTAGATCCTTATTACAATAATACAATTAGCCCATTTAAATCATTATAAATTCAAAACAGCACCACATACTACAAATTTTTTTTTTTACATTAAAGAGAAATTGAAGGAAAATGTGTTTAATAATGTCACATAACACTTTACAGTACAATCCCATTAGTTAACATCAGTTAATGCATTAAAGTCCACCTGTAGTCAATCATTTTATCTCTTAAAACTCATCTTTGATCACTAAAATGACATTTAACCATTTTTTTTTTACAAAATTTCTTCATGCCTTAAAATCTCTTGAATGTAACTCGACACCCTTGCCTCATTTAGTATGCATGGTTCTATGAATATGCAAATGAGCCCCGCCTCCACTCACTCCCTCAGCTCAGAGATCCACTGGTTGACGATCACACGTTGATCTGATTGGTTACAAGGTAGTTTGTGACGTCAGAAACACCAGCGATTTCAAAGCGTGTTTTTGAGACTGTCTTTGGTTCACTGCAGTTTTAAGGAGGAAATACTCAGCAATAGGGCTGGGCGATATGACGAAATATATCGTCTGGACGATAGAAAATGTCTATCGTTTTATATAAGGCTCTATCGTTTACGCCACGATAAGGCGTTTTACGGCAGAATTAACCTCACGGCATGCCCATGCACGCTGCAATACATAAACAAACATGGAGGAAGACGGTAGTAGACGCGGTTCAGACCAGGGTAAGTTAATTCTCAACTAGATGACCAGCCAACCCAACCCGTTAGTAGCTCCACAACAGCGCGCATCTGTGCATTCATTCACACACACACACACACACACACACAGAGAGAGAGAGAGAAACGCGATTCATATTTAAACAGTCTTTTTGCGTGTACAGACACTATTGCGATTAGAACAAAGCAAATATAGAACTGACCTATTCCTCAACCGGATCCGTTGCTCCTCAAAATGAAAACGAGGTGAACCTGAAAGTGAACATATCCAACTGATTGTGGGATTTCACAGGTTTGCGTGGATCGCCTCAGATTATTTGCGTTTGAATAGCGCGCGCTCTCCGTAATTAAGATCAAAGTCAACAGAATATTAATATTTTGAATCTCTTTTGCACTTATAAGAAAAAAAACCTATCGCGCCGGCGCCATTGTCGAACCCAGGGGGTTAAAAAATAGATTTTCGCCAAAAATCCTCTTTGGCTCCGCGGCTGCCATGGTAAACAACGTTAGCCTACCGGTGACTGAAGTCTCACGTCACGTGCGAGTCAAGAGCGAAGTGTAGCTATGGCTTGGATTCGTTAGCAAACATTGCCCCCCTGTGGTATATAGAGAGCCCAGAGCCATATAGAGAGATTTAGGCTCTCTATTTGCATGTTACTATCACAAGCATAATGTTGTGGCCTGCCCAGAAAAACGTTGGTTCTAATAATTATTTACCTCCGCCAACAGCGAGACCGGCCAATGTTAGAGACCCGGCCGGTAATGGAATACAGGCCAATATTAGAGGATTTACGGTAGACTATTCATGAACTGAATTAACAGAAAAATTGCTATATCGTTATGTATATCGTTATCGGGATATCAAATGAGCTATATCGGGATATGAAATTTTGGCCATATCGCCCAGCCCTACTCAGCAATGGTGTCGACTTATGAACTTACACATGCTTTGTCTTAAAGCGTATTAAAAACACCACATAGACACATAAACAACATTAAAAGCTGGATTTTCACCACAGGGGGACTTTAAATGACAATGAGTAATACATTTGTTACGGTACTTATTCATCTTTGTCAACATTAGTAAAATGTAAAAAAATTACATCTGTTTATTGTTAGTTCATGTTAGCTGAGGTTCATTATATATCAACAGAATAACGATTTCCTTTTTTTTTTTTTTTTACATTTTTAACATTAACTGATGTTACCTCACCAAAACATTTTTACAGTCCTCATATGATTTTCAATTTTTTTATGCAATGATGTGTGTGTGAAATACGAGTCGAGAGGTTAGTGAGGTTCATCTGATGCGGGTTAAACTCGAGGAGCGGTTCACCGGTCCGACACACACCGTTTGACTAGAATCTGGTTTAGTGTCAAAATCTCTCAGTCCTGACGTCATGCTCCATGCACACACACCGTTAACTGGTTAACCCATATGACCTACGACCCCAGAGTGTGTGATGAAGCCACATACCCTTCGTAGTCGTGAGTGTGCTCCTGCCGCCGGATGATGAGGTACGTGACCACAGAGATGATGATGATGCCGATCACGGCCCCGATCACACCACCCACGATCACTGCAGTGCTGGTGTGAGGAAGAGCCTCTGAACACACACAGAGGAACACCGTCACACACACACACACACACAGAGGAACACCGTCTAACACACACACACACACACACACACACACACACACAGGAACACCGTCACTCACACACACACACACACACACACACACACACAGAGGAACACCGTCACACACACACAGAGGAACACCGTCACACACACAGAGGAACACCGTCGCACACACAGAGGAACACCGTCACACACACACACACACACACACACACACACACAGGAACACCGTCACACACACACACAGGAACACCGTCACACACACACACACACACACACACACACACACACACACAGGAACACCGTCACTCTCACACACACACACACACACACACACACACACACACACACACACACAGAGGAACACCATCACACAAACACAGAGGAACACTGTCACACACACACACACACACACACAGGAACACCGTCACTCACACACACACACACACACACAGAGGAACACCGTCACACAAACACAGAGGAACACTGTCACACACACACACACACACACAGGAACACCGTCACTCACACACACACACACACACAGAGGAACACCGTCACTCACACACACACACACACACACACACACACACACACACACAGAGGAACACCGTCACACACACACACACACACACACAGAGGAACACCGTCACACACACACACACACACACACACACACAGAGGAACACCGTCACACACACACACACACACACACACACACACAGAGGAACACCGTCACACACACACACACACACACACACACACACAGGAACACCGTCACACATACTGCTGTTCACAAGTTCCTCTTCAGCTTCTCTTCTCTGATGACGAGGGCGGGGCACCTGTCACTCACATGAGATCAGCCAATAGCAAACCACAACCATCCAATCAATTCTCCACAGACACAATCACACAATCCTGCCCACATGTGTTCGTGTTCGCTCACCTTTCATGACCACTCTGACTTTAGTGACGGACATCTGTCCGGTGATGTCCGGTGGATTCTTCACGTCGCAGCTGAAGGTCCCGTTGTCCTTGAACTGCATCTGGATCACGCGGATCGACGCGTCCTTCTTGTTCATGTCTCCGGCCCATTCCACACGGGACTTGAACTGCGGCAGCGTGCCCGGGAAATGCTTCCCACCGGAGTGATAGAAGATCTGTGGAGGATGAAGAAAACATCCATGATGATCATATGATGCCTGACATTATTAGACATACATATGTGACCCTGAACCACAAAACCAGTCACATGGGTCATTGAAATTGAGTTGAAAATAAGCTTTGCATTGATGTATGGTTTGTAGTAGGGCTGCACGATATTGGAAAAAAATTACATTGCGATATTTTTTTTCCCAACGATATATATCGCGATATTGCGAGCCATCAATCCAGGCTAAAGTCAATAATTACCATTCCATGTTATTAATAATTTCACTAATAAGCAAGCTTAGTAAACAAGTAAAAAAAAGGCCACTTAATATTTTATTCCAGAAACATATTTCTCTCAGAATTCGGTGAACGTTCTTCACAGGACCTAACGTTCTTCAGGTTCTAGGACCCGAAAAACTATGTTTTCTGTGCTGATTCAGTGACGCGTTCATGTAAACGGCACCTATAACCAGCAAAAGTAATGATTAATAATATGTAAAATATTGCGATGTAAAATTTTAATTGTTTATTAATAAACAAGTGTTTTCTGTAAAGATTAAGTTGACAATACTGACTCGCGATCTTCGCAGCAGTGATCGGGAGAAATGCACTTTTCATACAGATTAGGCTATTATTATTATTTTTTTAATGGTTCTGTTTAAAAGTAGAGATTTCTGTAGATAATAGTAATATTTCTATTTTATTATTATTATTATTATCATTATTATTATTAGGTGTGTGAGGCGAGTAGGCTACCTTTTATGCTGATTTGCGGTTCATGGATGATAGCTTATAATCTCCAGTTCAGTCGCTGGCTGCCATAAATTGGATAATGAAATACTGATTAAAATTAAGATACAATTAATACGAAACGAAATTAGTTTTAAAGAAAGGCTTTGTGCTTTCTGTTTGAGGTATCTGTGAAAGTTTTAAAGCAGTCTTTTACTGCCGCTTTCATAACGGTCGCGTCCTTAATAACATTGTTTTTTCCTCATAAATGCGAACACGAAAAATAAACGACTTAAAAAAAAAAAAAAACATCCACAACTTTATAACACTCCAGCAAAGTAGCCTACCTCTTTTTGGTCAACATCCTCCTTTTTGTAGACGAAATAGGCTAGTCCCAAATAGCTGATTTTGACTTTTTTGCGGCGGATCCTCTTCGTAGCGCATTTTTAGCTATAGGATTGCCAGTGAATGTTGGCTGTGAGCGGTGAGCTGCGGCACAGCGAACCAATCACTGTGCAGGCACGCGGAACGCGTATGTCACCCCAGCAAAAAGCCATACAACAATCTCGTGTTTACTGTGTGCTACTAACGTTACCCTTCACATCGCATGTTCCGACGATGTGACTATCGCTCATTCGCACATCGCGATGTCGATGTTAAAACAGAATATCGTTCAGCCCTAGTTTGTAGGATAGGACAATATTTGGCCGAGGCAAAACTATCTGAAAATCTGGAATCTGAGGGTGAATTGAGAAACTGAGAAATCTTTTGAGATCATTGAGAAAATTGCCTTTCAAGTTGTCCATTTATGTCTGTGATTGTGCTGCATTCACTCACAAAAATAAATGTTTTAAATATTTACGGTATGAAATTTGCTAAATATCTTCATGGAACACGATCTTTCCTTAAATCGCTAATTTTGACCCATACTGTGTATTGTTGGCTATTGCCACAAATATACCCGTGCGACTCGTGACTGGTTTTGTGGTCCAGGGTCACAGATCATAGATGAAGACTCACTGAAGTGGGCTGTCCCGTGTCTCCCTCCGCTAGGAAATACCACGTCACTGAAGCCGCACTTCCGACCACCTCTTTAGACTTAAAGCTACAGCTCAGAGTCGCTGAGGTCCCGTTCTCCACAAACACCTCGGCAGGAGTGAACACGTCTATCGCCGACACGCCTGAAACACAGACACACACCCGTCAGGCATACATCCACAGCTCTTACAGGCACACTACTGTGGTCTAAAGCTGTTATTATTTCATGCTATTGCTGGGTTAAAAATGCTAACAGCTGGGTTCAAAATATTTTAATTGATAAAAATTATTTTAACCCTCTGGTGCTCTTCTGTCATTTTTGACCCAAAAATTATTAATATTTATTTACTTCATGGGAATGGTACGAATCTTGGTAAAGGTTTTGGCACTTGCTGTGTGAAAAAAAGAAGAAGTTTCGAACAGGTTTAATGGTGCTGTAAACATTAGCCACACTTGTGCTCCTCGCGGTCAGAAATGAGCGAGTTTCCTCTAGTGGAAGCGTTTGGAACTGCAGCCGAACAACATCTCACTGAAAGATCATTTACTGAGATATCAAGCTCAAATTTGGAGCACAACTTGTTTAGATTTATGATTTCGATTTTCTTGCAGTTTTAGAGTAAAATGTGTTTTTGAAATTTTGCATTTTTCATGACAATAAACGTAAAATTCTGTAACTTTTTTTGTGCACTTTTTAGAAAAAAATGTCACTTCAGCAATAATCTACCAAGTGTCGTCTTTGAAAAGAGATCAAACTTCAGTCTGTGCTCTAAAGTATTCAATATTTACCACAGTTTAAGAGTCTATACTCAAAAAGTGAGCATTTGGATTATACAGCGTAAATATCATTTAGTACCATAAAATCCCCTAAAAATACAAAATATTAAATAAAAAACATTATCACACTAAAATATAGTACATTTCTTTCATTGAAATAAAAAATAAATAATAATTCGGTCATTTCTGACCACCACGCGAAGAGCACCCTAGGGTTAAATATTTAGATCTCAAATACTGAATTAAAGTAGAAACATAATTATGTCATTACAAAGTTATTATAATGTTATTAATAACGTTACACTAAAAACGAACGAATGTGCAATTTATTTTTTCTTGAGAAAAGTGGACATGTATTGTACTTGAAATAAAATCCAAATGAATCGAAACTGGAATTGAATTGCAAGCTTGTGAATCGAAATCGAATCGTGAAATTTGTGTCAATGCCAAAATGATATTTAACACATCAATGAATAATACAGGCGTCTTCAAACAATACCATGGTATATTTTAATACTTAACTAAATCACTTTAAACCCTGACATAAAGCACTCTGTATAAAAACAGACCATGTAAACGGTGTTATTTAAGGATTTACACCAGATGCTCATTAAAATACACGAAATAAAATAATTAATTCAGATTTGAGTCTTTATTGTTCGTCTCTCCTGGTTTATTAAAGGAAACTCAAGCTGATAGTTCAGGTTTGATCAAATTAAACCCAAAACGTTTAAAAATACAATAGTACGCGATTAAATTATGGAAGTTATTAATTAATCAAAGGAACGTTTTTGTGAGTAAAAATGATATAATGTAATATGAGGGAGGCTAATGTGCTAACAGAACAATACGAGCTAAACTTCCTGATCTGAGAAACACTTTAAACACACGCACACTGGATGTATTTAAACGAGCTGCTTCAGAACATTAAATTAACACAAAACAAGAGCTGTTCTTTATAGACTCGCTTCATGTGATATTAAAACTAAATCACCAGATAATTATTGATGTTAACGGAAGCTAGCATGTTAGCACGGAGCAGCGCTAACGCTCACATATGACGTCAAAACGCCTCGGATAAATCAAACAGATCTTACCCGCGATGATAAACACCACAGAGACACACACTGAAACATAACTGTGTGTGGAAATCGGAAGCCTAATTTCCATCCTTTAGATTTCATAAATATCGCTCGAGTTCCGGAGCCTCAGTGTTTGTTTACAGCATCAAACCGACGGAGGTGCCCGCTGATCTCAGGTCAGACTCAGTGACGTCAGCACTGGTGTGCCGAACACACTCTACTGCTCTCAGATCAGCTCTGATGGACCGAATGTAACGAACTACTGATCTCAGAGCGGATATTGGGTACACAGTATTTTAATGTTGGTTATAATAAAGATTTGAATACATTTGCTTTGCATTCTGACCTTTGTCGCGAGAATTGTAATAAAAAATAAACCTTTCACACTAACGTCTGTGATTCTGATTGTGATCTCAGTTTTAATAATACTAACATATTTTATTGATAATATGTTATTATTATTATTATTATTTATAATTGTTTCACAACTCTTTCGGAATAACACAATATTTCCCTTAATATTTATCTTCTTTGCAAACTGTATATCCACAAATGTGAATTCAGTAATAAGTAGAACGACTTCAATTTACAAAACCTTTTATTTGTATACTCTTGTTGATGTCTATAAATTAATTTTATATGTTCTTTTTCTTGTTTCTTTTTTTTCCTCTCGTTAGCAGAAAAGTAATAGCATTTTTTGTGTATTATGTTGACAATGGGTGTGTTGTTGTTAAATTGTGTGTATTATACACACAAGTTTTGTATTATAAATATGTAAACTGTATTTTTTTTTTTAATTGATTTTTTTTTTTTTTTTTTTTTTTGCATTAATAAAAACAGTCCCCTCATAAAAGAACTGAAAACAAAATAAAAGTCTTTTGCCGTTCTACTTCCGGTGTATGTCGGGCTAGTCGCGGAGCATCGATCGTTACACAGCGGGTTTGACTCATAAACAGTAGGTTTGACTCGCATTGTTATTAATCTCAATAATCCTCTATTATGGCGACTTTCTTCGGCGAGGTGTTGTCGGTGTACTCGAGAGCTGTCGAGGAGGATGAGTATGATGATATGACGAGGGAAAACGAGGAAGATGAACAGATCCGACGGGAAATAGAGGAGAAGAGGTAAAATCATGCATTATATTTATTCATAATGCAATAAACTGTGTCCGTCCGTAACATTTGATTTACAGTCTTATTTCATCAGTTTTTTAAGAGACTAAATGAAAACACTATCCTTTCGGTTTCACTTCAGCCGCGTGTGTTTCTGTCAAGCTACTGTGAAATAAACTTGAGTCATTTATATATATATATTTTTAATTGTTTTAATGTTTTTAATATTATTTTATGTACATATATTCCCAGCTTTGGCATTGTTGTATTATTTACAGTCATGCCAATAAAGCAATTTTGAGTTTGAATATTAATATGGATCATCACTGTGTTTATCACGTCACAGATCAATCAATACACACACACACACACACACACACACACACACACACACACACACACACACACACACACACACACACACACACACAGTTTAAAAGCAGCATGTTCATGTTTACAATATCTTAATGTGGGTTTCCATATGATTCATTATATCTTAAATATGACACAAAAAGTCAAAATTGACTTACAAGTCATAATTATGACATTAAAAAGTTTAAATTATGAGTTGCAATTATATGACTGTCATAATTACAATGTCAATTTCTACTTTTAATGTCATAATTACATAATAAAAAGCTGAAATTATGAATCTCTATGTCATAACTACAACTTTTAATGTCACAATTTCAACATTTTGTCTTGATTTAGTCTTAGTATGCTAATTTCTACTTTTAATGTCATAATTATGAGTGATTTACAAAAGGTTGTTTTTTTATTCTTATGTGACAGTCATAAATTATGAAGTTAATTATAGACAGCAGACTTAAAAGTTTTAAATTATGAGATAAAAAGGAATTTCTATAGGCCTATATATAATTACTGGTTTTCCTGTAGCTCAAACAGTAGAGCGTTGGCGCTTGCAACCCCAAAAACAGGACAGGGGTTCGATTCCCAGGGAAAGCAAGAACTGATAAGAATGTAAATGTGTACCTTGAAATGCTTTGGATAAAAGCGTCTGCCAAATGCATAAATGTAAATTTACTACTTTTTTCTCATAATATGACAGTCTGTCATTATTTTGACACTTTATATCATCATAATTATGATTTAGAAAAGCATGATTTTGTGGCGGGAATGGGCTTTATCTGAGCTGCGGTTGATAATGAAAGTAATTGAGTGTGTGTGTGTGTGTGTGTGTGTGTGTGTGTGTGTGTGTCTCAGGCGTGTGGATGTGTTCTGGCTCTCAAACACAGACAGTGGGTCCCTGTCGTGTTCGGATCTAATCATTGCTGCGGGTCCAAACGCCACTGGTGAGAAACATCACGCTTCGCTCTAGAGATCCCGCGGAACCTGATCTTGAGCTTCTCCTGTCCCCCTGTCCCCCTATTCTCCTGTTCCCCTATTCTCCTGTTCTCCTGTCCCCCTGTCCCCCTGTTCTCCTGTCCCCCTGTCCCCCTGTTCTCCTGTTCTCCTGTCCCCCTGTCCCCCTGTTCTCCTGTTCTCCTGTCCCCCTGTTCTCCTGTCCCCCTGTCCCCCTGTTCTCCTGTCCCCCTGTCCCCCTGTTCTCCTGTCCCCCTATTCTCCTGTTCCCCTATTCTCCTGTCCCCCTGTTCTCCTGTCCCCCTGTTCTCCTGTCCCCCTGTTCTCCTGTCCCCCTGTTCTCCTGTTCTCCTGTCCCCCTGTCCACCTGTTCTCCTGTCCCCCTATTCTCCTGTCCCCCTGTTCTCCTGTCCCCCTGTTCTCCTGTTCCCCTGTTCTCCTGTTCTCCTGTTCTCCTGTCCCCCTTTTCTCCTGTTCTCCTGTTCTCCTGTCCCCCTGTTCTCCTGTCCCCCTGTTCTCCTGTTCCCCTGTTCTCCTGTCCCCCTGTTCTCCTGTTCCCCTATTCTCCTGTCCCCCTGTTCTCCTGTCCCCCTGTTCTCCTGTCCCCCTGTTCTCCTGTCCCCCTGTTCTCCTGTTCTTCTGTTCCCCTGTTCCCCTGTTCTCCTGTCCCCCTGTTCTCCTGTTCCCCTGTTCTCCTGTTCCCCTGTTCTCCTGTCCCCCTATTTTCCTGTTCTCCTGTCCCCCTGTTCTCCTGTTCCCCTGTTCCCCTGTTCTCCTGTCCCCCATTCTCCTGTTCTCCTGTCCCCCTGTTCTCCTGTTCCCCTGTTCTCCTCTCCCCCTGTTCTCCTGTTCCCCTGTTCTCCTGTCCCCCTATTCTCCTGTTCTCCTGTCCCCCTATTCCCCTGTCCTCCTGTTCTCCTGTTCCCCTGTTCTCCTGTTCTCCTGTTCCCCTGTTCTCCGGTTCTCCTGTCCCCCTATTCTCCTGTTCTCCTGTCCCCCTGTTCTCCTGTTCTCCTGTCCCCCTATTCTCCCGTTCTCCTGTTCTCCTGTTCTCCTCTTCCCCTGTTCCCTTGTTCTCCTGTTCCCCTGTTCCCCTGTTCTCCTGTTCCCCTGTTCTCCTGTTCTCCTCTTCCCCTGTTCCCCTGTTCCATTGTTCCCCTGTTCCATTGTTCCCCTGTTCTCCTGTTCCCCTGTTCTCCTGTTATCCTGTTCTCCTGTTCCCCTGTTCTCCTGTCTCCCTATTCTCCTGCTCCCCTGTTCTCCTGTCCCCCTATTCTCCTGTTCTCCTGTTCCCCTGTTCTCCTGCTCCCCTGTTCTCCTGTTCTCCTGTCCCCCTGTTCTCCTGTTCCCCTGTTCTCCTGTTCTCCTGTTCCCCTGTTCTCCTGTCTCCCTATTCTCCTGCTCCCCTGTTCTCCTGTCCCCCTATTCTCCTGTTCTCCTGTTCCCCTGTTCTCCTGCTCCCCTGTTCTCCTGTTCTCCTGTCCCCCTGTTCCCCTGTTCTCCTGTTCTCCTGTCCCCCTGTTCCCCTGTTCTCCTGTTCTACTGTTCTCCTGCTCCCCTGTTCTCCTGCTCCCCTGTTCTCCTGTCCCCCTGTTCCCCTGTTCCCCTGTTCTCCTGTTCTCCTGTCCCCCTATTCTCCTGTTCCCCTGTTCTCCTGTCTTCCTATTCTCCTGTTCCCCTCTTCTCCTGTTCCCCTGTTCTCCTGTTCCCCTGTTCCCCTCTTCTCCTGTTCCCCTGTTCTCCTGTTCCCCTGTTCTACTGTTCCCCTGTTCTCCTGTTCCCCTGTTCTCCTGTCCCCCTGTTCTCCTGTCCCCCTATTCTCCTGTTCTCCTGTTCCCCTGTTCCCCTCTTCTCCTGTTCCCCTGACCCCCTGTTCTCCTGTTCCCCTCTTCTCCTGTTCCCCTCTTCTCCTGTTCCCCTCTTCTCCTGTTCCCCTGTTCCCCTCTTCCCCTGTCCCCTGTTCTCCTGTCCCCCTATTCTCCTGTTCCCCTGTTCTCCTGTCCCCCTATTCTCCTGTTCTCCTGTCCCCCTGTTCTCCTGTTCTCCTGTCCCCCTGTTCTCCTGTTCCCCTATTCTCCTGTTCCCCTGTTCTCCTGTCCCCCTATTCTCCTGTTCTCCTGTTCCCCTGTTCTCCTGTCCCCCTGTTCTACTGTTCCCCTGTTCTCCTGTCCCCCTATTCTCCTGTCCTCCTATTCTCTTGTTCTCCTGTTCCCCTCTTCTCCTGTTCCCCTGTTCCCCTCTTCTCCTGTTCTCCTGTTCCCCTATTCTCCTGTTCCCCTGTTCTCCTGTTCTCCTGTTCCCCTGTTCTCCTGTCCCCCTATTCTCCTGTTCTCCTGTTCTCCTGTTCCCCTGTTCTCCTGTTCCCCTGTTCTCCTGTCCCCCTGTTCCCCTGTTCCCCTGTTCCCCTGTTCTCCTGTCCCCCATTCTCCTGTTCCCCTGTTCCCGTTCTCCTGTCCCCCTATTCTCCTGTTCTCCTGTCCCCCTATTCTCCTGTTCTCCTGTCCCCCTGTTCCCCTGTTCCCCTGTTCTCCTGTCCCCCTATTCTCCTGTTCTCCTGTCCCCCTGTTCCCCTGTCCCCCTGTTCCCCTGTCCCCCTGTTCCCCTGTTCCCCTGTTCTCCTGTTCTCCTGTCCCCCTATTGTCCTGTTCCCCTGTTCTCCTGTTCTCCTGTCCCCCTATTCTCCTGTTCCCCTGTTCTCCTGCTCTCCTGTTCCCCCGTTCCCCCGTTTTCCCATTCCCTTGTTCACCTGTTTCCGTTTCCCTGTTCCCCTTTTCTCCTGTTCTCCCGTTCTCCTTTTCCCCTGTTCACCTGTTCTCCCGTTCCTCTGTTCTCCTGTTCCCCTGTTCCCCCGTTTTCCCATTCCCTTGTTCACCTGTTTCCGTTTCCCTGTTCCCCTTTTCTCCTGTTCTCCCGTTCTCCTTTTCCCCTGTTCACCTGTTCTCCCGTTCCTCTGTTCTCCTGTTCCCCTGTTCCCCCGTTTTCCCATTCCCTTGTTCACCTGTTTCCGTTTCCCTGTTCCCCTTT